>OX595847.1:8595560-9113060 GCA_951392215.1 Epirrita christyi | reverse complement strand
ATCGACTATCGCCGATCGAGTATCGACTATCGTGTATTAACTGTTGACTATCGACTGTCGACTGTCGACTATCGACTATCGACTATTGACTATCGACTATCGACTATCGACTATCGACTATCGAGTATCGAGTATCGAGTATCGAGTATCGAGTATCGAGTATCGAGTATCGAGTATCGAGTATCGAGTATCGAGTATCGAGTATCGAGTATCGAGTATCGAGTATCGAGTATCGAGTATCGAGTATCGAGTATCGAGTATCGAGTATCGAGTATCGAGTATCGAGTATCGAGTATCGAGTATCGAGTATCGAGTATCGAGTATCGAGTATCGAGTATCGAGTATCGAGTATCGAGTATCGAGTATCGAGTATCGAGTATCGAGTATCGAGTATCGAGTATCGAGTATCGAGTATCGAGTATCGAGTATCGAGTATCGAGTATCGAGTATCGAGTATCGAGTATCGAGTATCGAGTATCGAGTATCGAGTATCGAGTATCGAGTATCGAGTATCGAGTATCGAGTATCGAGTATCGAGTATCGAGTATCGAGTATAGACTATCGACTGTCGACTGTCGACTGTCGACTATCGCCTATTGACTGTCGACAGTCGACTATCGACTATCGATTATTGACTATCGACTATCGACTATCGACTATCGACTATCGACTATCGACTATCGACTATCGACTATCGACTATCGACTATCGACTATCGACTATCGACTATCGACTATCGACTATCGACTATCGACTATCGACTATCGACTATCGACTATCGACTATCGACTATCGACTATCGACTATCGACTATCGACTATCGACTATCGACTATCGACTATCGACTATCGACTATCGACTATCGACTATCGACTATCGACTATCGACTATCGACTATCGACTATCGACTATCGACTATCGACTATCGACTATCGACTATCGACTATCGACTATCGACTATCGACTATCGACTATCGACTATCGACTATCGACTATCGACTATCGACTATCGACTATCGACTATCGACTATCGACTATCGACTATCGACTATCGACTATCGACTATCGACTATCGACTATCGACTATCGACTATCGACTATCGACTATCGACTATCGACTATCGACTATCGACTATCGACTATCGACTATCGACTATCGACTATCGACTATCGACTATCGACTATCGACTATCGACTATCGACTATCGACTATCGACTATCGACTATCGACTATCGACTATCGACTATCGACTATCGACTATCGACTATCGACTATCGACTATCGACTATCGACTATCGACTATCGACTATCGACTATCGACTATCGACTATCGACTATCGACTATCGACTATCGACTATCGACTATCGACTATCGACTATCGACTATCGACTATAGACTATCGACTATCGACTATCGACTATCGACTATCGACTATCGACTATCGACTATCGACTATCGACTATCGACTATCGACTATCGACTATCGACTATCGACTATCGACTATCGACTATCGACTATCGACTATCGACTATCGACTATCGACTATCGACTATCGACTATCGACTATCGACTATCGACTATCGACTATCGACTATCGACCATCGACTTTCGACCATCGACTTTCAACTATCGACTATCAACTATCGACTATCGAGTATAGACTATAGACTATCGAGTATCGAGTATCGACTATTGACTATTGACTATCGATTATCGGCTATCGATTATCGGCTGTCGATTATCGGGTATCGATTATCGGCTATCAATTATCGGCTATCAATTATCGGCTGTCGATTATCGGCTGTCGATTATCGGCAGTCGATTATCGGCTGTCGATTATTGGCTGACAATTATCGGCTGTCGATTAGCTGCTGTTGATTATGGGCTGTTGATTATCGGCTGTCGATTATCGGCAGTCGAATATCGGCTGTCGATTATTGGCTGTCGATTATCACCTGTCGATTATCTGCTGTTGTTTTTTGGCTTTCGATTATCGGATATTGACAGCAGTAAATGAAATAAACACGTATTTTTCCAACGTTGGCAAGAACCTGGCCACTGTGATTGCTAAAAATGTAAACATTTCTAACATTGCGTGTTGCATTCAAACCCAATCTCACTCACGTTCATTTGTTTTACTTAACACCGATGAGAATGAAGTTGAGGAAACAGTTCGTGGGCTAAAATCTGACTGTGCAGCTGGGTGGGATGGCATATCAACTTCATTACTTAAGCTTGGTAAAAACATCATCATCCCACCACTCACTCACATTATAAACCTTAGCTTCACGTCTGGTATTTTCCCAGATGTCTTCAAGCGTTCGGTCATTCTACCAATTCACAAAAGCGGATCAAGAGTCGATGTTTCCAACTATCGCCCTATCTCCATTTTACCGGCTCTTTCTAAAGTTATTGAAAAATTGGTAAATAAGAGATTAATAAAATATTTAGAGCATGAGAACATCCTTTCTAACTCCTAATTTGGTTTCAGAGCCGGTAAATCGACCGAATTAGCTATCTTAGCTCTTACTGAATTACAGTATCTTAGCTCTTACAGTGGGCACCACAAATTGTGGCTCTTGCTGGTAGACTTAGTTCCGCTGCATATGCAGTTCGTATAATAAGGCAGCTTACTGATGAAGCTACAGCTAGGCTTGTTTATTTTAGCTACTTCCATAGTGTTATGTCATATGGTATCATACTGTGGGGTAAAGCAGCAGATATCCAAGCTATTTTTGTATTGCAAAAACGGGCAATACGTGCCATTTATAAAATGAAGTCGCGTGACTCCTTGAGAGAGCGTTTCAAAGAAATCAATATTCTTACAGTAATATCGCAATATATCTATGAAATATTATTACATACACATAAACACTTGGATAGTTTTATGATAAAAAGTGACGTGCATGGTATTAACACGAGAAATAAACACAAACTAAATATACCAAAATTTCGATTAAAGAAAGTAAGTGGGTCTTTTATGGGGAATTCTGTACGGTTCTATAATAAACTTCCAGAAGGTGCATTTAAACTTCCTATTCGAAGATTTAAATCCTACATAAAGATGAATCTAATTAAGAAAGCGTATTACACTCTTGATGACTATATTAATGATAAAGCCGCGTGGCCTGATGTCGCTCTGCCCCTCGACTGCTAAAATGGAAATTTGCAATATCTGTACTTACCTATTTACATGTTTGTATTAGATTATTATTTATAAGTATAACAAGCGTAGCGTGTGCTGTCTTGCATATTTTTGCTGATGTTTATTTACTTTTGACTACCTTCCTAAGGTTTTTAAGTTCTCATTTACTATGTATCAGCAACTCCTTGCTCCGAGGCACCACACAGGCGCTTCTCACCTAGTGGTAAGACGGACCATTTATGTAAGCCAAGCCGAGTTTGTTGCCTGATTCTTCTAGGCTTGGTCGCGTTGGAACAGGAGTAATTTAATTTTATATAAGACGATTCAAAATGATCCTTGTGATTTCAATGAATAAAGTTCTTTTTGACTTTGACTTTGACTTTGAATATGTCGTTAGCACTTTAGATAACAAAAAAAATGTATTGGAATATTTTTGGATATGGCGAAAGCGTTTGATACCATCTCAATCCCTCTTCTCTTGTCAAAGCTTGAGCGAATTGGTATCCGAAATACTCCGTTAAAATTATTTAAGAGTTACCTATCAAACAGAAATCAGACTGTTGCAATAGATAACTTCATTAGTTCTGATGAATCAGTAACCTACGGAGTGCCACAAGGTAGTATCTTAGGCCCAACCCTGTTCTTGATATTTATTAATGAACTTTGCCAATTTAGTCCCCATTATGGGAAAGTTTTTACATTTGCAGACGATACAGCTTTGGTTTTCGAAGGTGAGACATGGGACCAAACTCGTGCAAATGCCGAAAAAGGTCTGCACAATGTTATTCTTTGGCTTCAAAAAAATTTACTGACGTTGAACTATGGCAAAACTAAATACATTTGTTTCAATATATTGAAAAATAACATCCCAACAGCTAACTCATTTAAAATTCAAGCTCAAACATGTAAGTATCTTCAAAATTCTTCTTGTAACTGCCTTGTTCTTGATCATGTGTCATCAATTAAATATTTAGGAGTAATTATCGATAATCAGCTATCCTGGATGCCTCAAATAAACTTTATCGCAGCTCGCCTTCGAAAACTAATCTGGATATTTAAAAATCTTAGAAATGTTGCCACTGCTGACTTGCTTAAAACTGTGTACTACTCACTCTGCCAATCAGTCCTGAGTTATTGCATTTCCGTTTGGGGAGGAGCATGCAAAACTAAGATTATTAAAGTGGAAAGAGCTCAACGTTCTGTTTTAAAAGTTATGCTCTTTAAAGCCTTTCGTTACCCAACACAATCTTTGTTTGATGAATGTCAATTACTTTCAACTCGGCAGTTGTTTATTCTGCAGTTAGTTTAAGCCCAACATAAAAAAAATATTTTAATACCTGACTTGGTCAGTCAAATGAGAAGCAATAGACGAGTATGCTACGTTCCCCAGTGTAATACTACTTTTGCTAGACGTCATTCATATTTTCTAGGAGCCTATCTTTATAATAAAATCAATGCAACTCTCCAGTACTACCCTATGACTAGTTATAAATGTAAATGTATTGTTAAAAACTGGCTGCTTGGTCAGAACTATCTAGATACTGAAAAACATATTTTAATTTTATCTTAAATAAGACACACAATTCATTCATATATGCCATTTTTACAAACATGCTCAGACACACTTACACCAACAAACATAAATTACTTACTCATCCACCTACTTTTTATTTATTTTTATTCTTAATTTATATTTACATAATTTTTTTTTTTGAAGTAGATATTTATAAAACCTAAAAATAATTTGTTCAACCATTAATTTATCATTGTTTTCATTATATAATGAACTTATATATTTTTCCAACTTAGTCCGGAGGGAGGTATAAGTATGCCATCATACAGGTCCAACCTAGTTTGGGTACCTATGTTTTCCATCCTGCATTGTACCACTTAAGTTAACCCATTGTTAAATTTAAACTGTATTTTTGTAACGTTTGTTGTGAAATAAATTATTATAATAATTATAAAAAAAAAAAAGAAAAAAAAAGATTATTGGCGGATATTCACTCCTAAAGTTTTTAATCTTAAAATCATCTTTAATCAGTTTGATCTGTAGTGACGAATGTATCGTTGACTATTACTATAACTATGACTATTACTATGACTATGACTGTGACTGTGACTGTGACTGTGACTGTGACTGTGACTGTGACTGTGACTGTGACTGTGACTGTGACTGTGACTGTGACTGTGACTGTGACTGTGACTGTGACTGTGACTGTGACTGTGACTGTGACTGTGACTGTGACTGTGACTGTGACTGTGACTGTGACTGTGACTGTGACTGTGACTGTGACTGTGACTGTGACTGTGACTGTGACTGTGACTGTGACTGTGACTGTGACTGTGACTGTGACTGTGACTGTGACTGTGACTGTGACTGTGACTGTGACTGTGACTGTGACTGTTACTGTTACTGTTACTGTGACTGTGACCTAAACATCCAAAAGTTTCCTTTTTTCCTCTTTCTTAGGAGATAATATGAGAAACTAGTTGCGCCCCGCGGTTTCACCCGCGTGAAAAATGATGAAAATTGATGATGATGAAAAGTAGCCTATGTTTTAATCCAGGGCGTAAAGTATCTCCATTCCAAATTTCACTCAAATCCATTCAGTAGTTTTTACGTGAAAGAGTAACAAACATCCTTACAAACTTTCGCGTTTATAATATTAGTAGAATTATCCCAAATCCTGGTAAAATGTGACTATGACTGTGACTGACTGTATGAACACTGTGACTCTGTGTATGAACCTTCTACAAGTGCTCTCTAATACCACTTTATGTTCTAGTAGGTATTTAAAATGAATTAATATAACTTGTCATTTAAAAAACCGACTTCCGCCATTGTGTACGACTAAAAAATTTTGGATGATTTTTCTTTTATGGAAGAACCAGTGTGGTGAAAGGATTATGATACTTTCTGAATGCAAATGCTTGGTGTCTTGCTGAAAATATCAAAATCTCCATATGTATGCCTACAATATTTGAGGAGTTCCCTCAATTCCTCATGGATCCCAACATCAGAACTGGATTCTGAAAAAAATGGGGCCAATCTGGAAGTATATCTATTCAAATACTATATAATTGACGACCTCTGTGGCGCGGCGGGCGAAGGTTCGCCTGCGACGCAGGAGGTTGCGGGTTCGATCCCCGCCTCGGAACAAATATTTGTGCGATCTGCAGATATTTGTTCAGGGTGTTCTGGGTATTTTCTATGTATAATAAAAATATCTATCTATGTAATGTTATTATATTACGTATATCAGTTATCTAGTTGCCATAACACAAGCTCTGCTTAGCTTGGGGCTAGATAATGTTGTGTGAAATGTCCAGAATTATTTATTATTATTATTTATTTATTTATTATTAAAAATATAAAATGAATTTTCCAAATCGGTTCATAAACGCCGGAGATATGAGGTAACAAACATACAAAAAAAAAAAAAAAAAAACATCGAATTGAGAACCTCCTCCTTTTTGTGAAGTCGGTTAAAAATACCATGTTTGGCACGAAAGGTACTCGCATTTATTGTTCCGATTAGCAGTACAATATAACTTTTCATTTAAAAAACCGACTTCCGCCATTGTATTCGACTAAATAATTTTGGATGAAAAAAAAATTATGAAAGAACCATAGTGGTGAATTTATTATGATACTTTCTGAATGCAAATGCTTGGTTTGTTGCTGAAAATATCAAAATCGCTATATGTATGCCTACAATATTTGAGGAGTTCCCTCAATTTCTCATGAATTCTATCATCAGAACTGGATTCTGAAAAAAATGGAACCAATCTGAAAGTTTATCTATTCAAATAAAAAAAAATTTTTCCAAATCGGTTCATAAACGCCGGAGATATGCGGTAACAAACATATAAAAAAAAAACAACCTAATTGAGAACCTCCTCCTTTTTTTTTGGGAAGTCTTTTAAAAATATGGAAATTACTTAGTTAAGTAGTCGGGCTGATAAAGGTGTTATCGCGAGGTCTCCGTTCGGGCGAACCACTAGTTTAATTAACCGACTTCCCAAAAAAGGAGGAGGTTCTCAATTCGTTTGTATTTTTTTTTTTAAATGTTTGTTACCGCATAGCTCCAGCCTTTATTAACCGATTTGGAAAATTCTTTTTTTATTTGAATAGATATATGTACTTCCAGATTGGTCCCATTTTTTTCAAAATCCAGTTCTGATGATGGGATCCATGAGGAATTGAGGGAACTCCTCAAATATTTTAGGCATACATATGGCGTTTTTGATATTTTCAGCAACAAACCAAGCATTTGCATTCAAAAAGTATCATAATCCTTTCACCACTATGGTTCTTTCATCATTTTTTTTTCATCCAAATATTTAGTCGAATACAATGGCCGAAGTAGGTTTTTTAAATGAAAAGTTATTTTAAAATTTAACCTTAACCGAGACCCTAAACCATTGTTAATCGTACAGGTACCCACGATACAGATTATTATCTAGTGTGGGTATCATAGGATACTGGATCATGATTCTCATCAGCAAATCAAGATAATTTACTCTATAACTTATAACCTACTATTTGTACTTATTTAATTTTTAAGTTTCTACTTTTATTGTTTTTGCTGAAAATAAACATTTTTTCATTTTTCATTTTTCATTTTACTGAAATAAAATTTTAAACTCGAGGTGATTTCCTACACATCATCGAAATAACCTTTGAATAGGACTAAGCAACGGGTTGTACATACATACTACATCCCTGTTAGTATATCAAGTACCTGACGAATTAATTGATAACGTCCTTTTGACAAAACCATAGAACTCCAATGTCATTCAAATTCCTAGGAATAGAGGGTCAACAACGGATGTTATTTTGGTTATTGTTTTTTAAGGTACAAGTTTCTAATTTCTTTAATTTCAGACTTTTCCCTGTAGTTGTGACACAAAAGCTATAAGCATATCAAATTTCAGCATTGTGGGATTGCTGGAAGTATCCTAGAATTTTTGATTTTTACGTTTTCGATTTTCCCTAATATCTCAGAAACTGCTTAGTCTAAATACTAATTAAAAACAGTTTTGAAATGTTCAGCCAAAGCGCTTTCATTAGACACCCCACTTGATCTGAATGCCTCACTTTTATTTTTTTTACCCCCTCTTGGACCCCAATATCTCAGCAACCCCCTGACCGATATAGCTCATAACCTTACCTACAAATTCTACCAATACTATCTACCCCCATACCAAATTTTATGAAGATCGGATTAACGATTTGGAAGTTTTCATCGGACAAACATACATACATACATACAATACAAACGCCGATTCTTCCAACTTGACTCAGAGAACTCGCTTCGCTCGTTCAATTATGTTCTGTAACAGCATCCGTTCGATCAAAAATCGACCCACGATCTGACTATTAACAACCATCGGACAATAATTACGATGGTATACTAAGAATTAAAAGCAGTGACGCCTCTTTTAAAAAACCATTTGCCTGAACGCTTTTGGTCTTTTAAATTTAACACGGGGTATTATTTCCTCGAATAATAATAATTTGAATACTAAAATTGTAATGTTTGGTTTATTCTTGTGTGCATTTTTGAAAAATCCCATCTTAAATGACCCAACCGCTGGCTCTTATCTGGCTCAAAGCATTATAGTATTTTGATATTCAGCGTGGAAATGAAGCCAGTGTCGTAGGGACGCTTCCGTCTGGTAGTGATTTGTATCAATTGAGCTATCTTTAGATCTTTTGCAACGGTATTTGGACAGCTTAACTAGTTCTGTATTTTAAAATTTTGTATATTACTTATACGTTATGTGTTACTTATACATATCTGTTGTTTTATTATTTCTATTAAAGATCCTAAAGTCACTTATTTTACTACATAAAGTAATTTTTTAGAAGTTTCGTCGAGTCCTCTGAAATACCAGTGATACTGCTTGCTATATTTAATTTTTGTCACCAGCCCACAAGAAAAACCTACAAAACCAACAAACACATCTTGTCACCATTTGTCATCAACAACACTAATTTATCGAAATGTGTGAGTGTAGGGGCGTGTTTGAGTGAATAATTCCACGGAACCACAGAGCAGGTAGCAGTTAGTATAGAACCTAGTCCTGCCTCATTACAAGTTGACGTTGAATGATGAAGCTTAAAAATGCCGTGTTTAACCTCGATGCTTATAATTTAATTTCTAACTAGTAGAACAAAATTTGCTTTGAATTAGATGTTTTTGAGATATTAGCTACGGAACCCATAAAAAGGTTTTTTTCTTGTCTTCAAAGAAGGTTTAGATAGTGTTCACTTTTTAGTGACATACATCACTAGGGGGCGCTGCAACGGATGGTGGAATGCTCCTGAATGAGTAAAAATTTGATATTTTTATCATACAAATTTACTATTAATAAAATAAAATAAATAAATAAATAATGCTGGACATTTCACACACCATTATCTAGCCCCAAGCTAAGCAGAGCTTGTGTTATGGCAACTAGATAACTGATATACGTAATATAATAACATTACATAGATAGATATTTTTATTATACATAGAAAATACCCAGAACACCCGGAACAATTATCTGCAGATCGCACAAATGTTTGTTCCGAGGCGGGATCGAACTCGCAACCTCCTGCGTCGCAGGCGAACCTTCGTCCGCCGCGCCACAGAGGAGAGGGTATTCTAAGCAATAGTACTACGTGTCTTAAATAACACCTTTATAGTTCGTTATTTTATTACATTAATAGGTACAAAAAATATATAAACGTTTCTAAAAATCAACACTTTATTGAACGTATGCAGCAACTAGTAAAAATAAAGGAATATTTATCTAAATGTACGTAAACAAATACCTTAGCGTTTACCTGTAAGATTATTCATGCTCATTAGGAGATTTTTTGCACAGACATCGATGTACCGACGTCGGTCGTTATAGGCTACTATATTCTACAATATTGACGACCTTTGTGGTGCGGTGGGCGAGCAGCTGGCTGATACACAAGAGATGCAGGTTTGATTCCCGCTGCGGGACTAATGTTTGAATAATCTGCAAATATATTTGTTCCTGGTCTGGGTGTTGTAGTACCATACTACTCGTAGTTTCATTTTAAGGGAAGGTTACCGGGAATCTTCCCTTAAAATCTGTCCAGTTGCACATGAAACAATTTACTGAAATCTTCTTTCGTCTATTGTCGAGAGTCCTAGAGCTACTTGTTATGTTTTCATACATGATTTACGTTCACTGTATCTAACCCATATTCTATAGTATTTTTAATAACGACTTACAGCAGTAAGGCAACATAATAATCTATAAGATACATTACAAACAGCTTCACCTAAAGCTTGGCAAAAAAGTGCTGCGAATTGAGGTTGAACGACCTCTGTTTCGGCGTTGTAATTTTAGGGTTGGGTACACTAGCTAGTGTTTTGTTTTAATTTAATACTGTATTATTAGAGTGATAGCACTACCTGTTTTGAAAGTGTATAATGGGGCAGATTAGGCAAAAATTAATTTGGAAATATACGAAAGAATAAATTTAATTTTTAACTAAATTTGGATACAAAATAATCATCATTATCATCAGACAGTAGAAGTTTTCTGCTGGACATAGGACCCCTCCATAGAATGCCACGACGAACGGTCCTAAGCCGCATCTATCCACCGAAATCCTGCTACTTTTATAATATCCTTAGTTCAGTGAGGGGTTTCCTGCACTGTGTCTTACGGAAATTATGAGATAGGGATCGGAGTTTCATTACGTGATATAATCCAAAATAAGGAGATGTAGACGAACCAAGGTCAACATAGGTGACTTTAAATGTGACAAAGCTCTCAGAATAAGCAACTTTAAATGGCAATAGGCAAGCCATGTACCTCGCAGAACTGGCAACGGTTGGGGAACAAAAGTTCTTGAGAATCAACCACAAACAGAACGACGTAGGAAGGCCTCCCTCTCGATGAACCAATGACATTTTAAAGGTAGCAAAAAGTCAATGGATGGACGCATCTCAAGACCATTTGTCATGGCATAAGGGAAAGCCTATGTCCAGACGTGGACTTCTACATGCTGATGATGATAATGATGATGTTATTTTAAGGATAAACCTAGATACGTATACTGAACGTTGAGCGCACTAGTGTCTAAAAAGATTTTTTTTAGACGCTACTGAGGCTTGTGTGTATCCAGCCGCCATGGTGTGCTGAGCCTAAGAATAGACCCCTCCGTCTCCTCCCATGGATGACGTAAAGGCTCACTGAGGGATTACACTAGGGGTAGGGGAGGAGACAGCGGCATCCACCTTAGTACTCAACACACCGATCAACGCGATCACCAATTCGTTTGTCCAGCGTGATGATTTTGGCAAATCGTCCCATGGCGTTCTATCGGGAAGGTCTCGTGCAACAGTGGAGATCCAACTGCTGATAGTGAGAGAATCACCCAACAACAAAAAACCAAGATAAATCTCTTGTAAGGATTCCAAGATTTTTTCCAGATAACAAGAAAACAATAAAAGTGAGACGCTAGCGCTGGCAGCCATTTTCCGGAAACGGACGTTAGTCGGCATATCCGGTGAGGCACTACGCCAACTGAACGAACATATTGTGAAATGAAACCAATGTCAATATTGTTGGTCGGTTTATTAATGACTATTTAATGAGAGTGAAAGGAAATCAATAAATCTAGTTCAAAGAAAAACTGACGTTTTCATGTTTCTTGTTTTTTTTAGCTTTATTGTCCGCCCGTGGCTTTAGTCCCAAATTTTATCTAAATCGTTTCAGACGTTAAGGCGTCAATAAAAAAAAGCAGGGATTGGGGCTACCATAGAAGTATTTTCTTTAATATCTTATTAAAATTATGAAAAAAAAAATGATTTTTATTTTCCTGTTGCCCCCAAAACCAGAATTCGTATATTCACGCTATATTTTAGTGATTGAGTCACCTACTTAATCTGTGTACCAAACAAAAGTCTACTAAACATTTTTGGTCCAGAGGATTTGGAGAAAATATATAGGCTGTGACTGACAGACTGACAGACACAGACACCCGATTGATCTTATAACAGTTCCGCTGCAACCTTTTTAGGTAAGGAACTCTAAAAACAAAAAAATATTAGTAGTGTAGTAGAATCTAGTCTTGCTTTTGGAGGTAGGTACTATAAAGATCATGAGCTGCAGTGGAATTAATAAAAGCTGAATATTATGAGAATATTGTTTTGTTTTATGTGTTATTTTTTAAGCTTTTATAAGTTTGAAAAATAGACTTATGGTTCAAAATGGATACAATTTTTAGTATGTTTTAATATTGCATGCGTCGAGCTACAGACTAAGCTCGGTACAAACGACAAAAAAAGCCATATTTTCCCAAAATCCGAATAATACCGGAACATTAATACCGCTCCGGGTAAAAACGTGTGATAGATAACGTACGGAATTACCATCCATCGCGATACTCATATCTGTGGCCATTTCACAAAACAGGTCACGTATTAAATGAGAATATTCGGCCAAGCCTCAGACTTATTTATCATTCTCCTCGGTGCTACACCCCATGAATTTTATACAAGATTGAACGATTTACTGAACAAAATTGATGGTACATCTATTGTGATGTCAGCGGCTGATTGAACCAGTGTTTAGGAATCTGCGAAGAGCTTACAGCAATTTACCTACTAGAACTTTGTGTCACTGGTTTTTTACGGTCATTCTGCATCAGGTCAGCAGATACCAGCTTGAAGTACGGCAAACAAAAAAGGTTAAAAGGATTCAGTGTAACTTGCAAAGGCTCCTTTCATTATGAAAAGCTAATTTGTAGTTTATTTGTAAATAATGTATTATTTATAGGTATGTATTTATATGATATCTAAGTAAAATAGGTTTACGTTTAGTCATAATATCCTATATTATTAAACGAGCAATATTTGAAAATATATTTTATATATTAAAATATTGCTACATGATCGACTGATAGATAATACAGCTGTCTGTGACCATATGTTGGTATAATGGAGACGTAGCGCACCCCTTATGTGGCTGTACAAAACTCTACTCGCAGCTTAATACATTGAAGAGTTCACTTTCCGATTACTTATTAAAAGGTTAAACAGTTAAATCAATCGTTTGGTCTGACCGCAAGTGGATAAATACTTTCTTAATTGAAAACATTTGTTGTAATTTGTAAAAACTGATCGAGTAACTTTCAATCTTGTGTCGTTTAGCAATTATCTTATATTACTTCAATCAATAAAAAACACTGTGTCAATGTTACTGGAAGTTTTTAACGATTTAAAGATTCCGTACCCCAAGATATGTTAAGAAATTTAAGGTTTTTCATATACTATATACTAGTAAACGAACAATATTTTGTATGTATGTTTTGAGATTTCGAAAACGGCTCTAAAGATTTCGATGAAATTTGCTATATGGGGGGTTTTTGGAGGCAAAAAATCGATCTAGTTAGGTTTGATCTCTGGGAAAACGCGCTTTTCCGAGTTTTCGGAGAAAATTTCGGTCACCCAGGTATCTATAGGTAGGTAGGTAGAAATAAACTTATACGGGGTGTAAAAAGACAGCTCCCGAATACTGAAGGTACCGGTAAAGCTACCTATATCATAGCTATACAAAATAGCTTTCGCCTGAGAGGTGATTCATACCGGAGAAAACTTTTTTTTTGTTTCGTATCGTATTTGTCAGCCAGCAATGTACGCATTTATTCCGGCCACGCGAGTTCAACGCTCCCGGTCAGCTGATCGACCCGTGGGGCCAATATTTCACATGTGCTTTTCATTGCTTTTTTTGACGTTTTTATTTATTAACGTGTTTTTAATGATGGAAAATAGGTTTTTGTGTTCCTTTAGCGATATTTTATGGATACTTATAAAGAAAACACGAAAAAAGCGGACCAAAAGTAAGCATTTTTTTTCGTGTTTTTTCAGCTTAAATATTTTCAGAATCATGGTCTGAATGCACTGTTTCAGTTTTCGGGAGTAGGCTTTTTACTCCCGGTATAATAGGCATACAAAAACTTTTAGTACTCACTTACCCACGTTTTAGTATTATGGTTTCTTAAATCATAACTCAATTCAATTCATCGTAATTCTTCTCTTAATTACGGAAAATATTTGTGTAAGTGATTTTTTTTTCAAGTAATAGGTACTTTATGAGATAGTTATAATATCTGCGTAAAAAATAATAACCTACTTGCAAAACATTTATAGGTTTGAATTTATCAACGATCTTTCCGATGGCACGGAAGCCTATGTGACGAAGTCTAACTAAACTAGCACTTGGCATAATTTATTTAAATTAAAATAACAAACAAATAACTCCAGAGTGTAGTTGTTTACTGAATTTTGGATTACTGCTTCATTTATTTATTATTCAGTCCGCAAAATCCCTAGCTTTCAAAACCCTGACTGACTAGCCTTCTACTAAAAGCGTTTTTATCCAGCTTAATCCTATATTCACTCAGTGTCCTTAGGTTTTGTGTACACAAGCAATGGATACCTCTCAGCTTGAGCTGATAAAATGCTCATCCGAAAGGACCCGATCAATCCCAACCCATTGTGTGCGATACTACGTCCTTTCTATACATGTTGGCTATTTATTCTCCTTTTTATACTATAGTATGGTTATTTATTCTGGGTACCTATATAATATAACATTTGTTTGAGATTTAACCATCATTTTCGGGGATGTTGTTTCCTTTCCTCATGTGGGTGTGAGCGTGTTTTATCAAAGGAATGGTTTCGGGATAATTATTTTGGGGTTCTATCCCATATAACTATGTAAAATATCACCTCTAAATACTTAATTCATCTTCACGGTACTATTGGTTCTTTCTTACTATTGACCAATAGTAAGAAAGAACCAATAGTACCGTATCATGGTTTAGATCAGTGACCAATGGCCCAATTGGACTTTTTCTACTCTTTCGAAAGAAGACGTCGTCCGTTTGTATTTAATTTCAATTTCTAGTGTTTTTTTTAGTTAAATCGTGTAACCACACACACCACATTAACCATGGTGGCATTTTAACCAGTTTAGCTTATAATAATATTAATTTCAATAAAATAAGTGTATTGCGTGTCTTTTCGAAGAGGTGGAAATTGTCCAGGAACATTCTAGTAAACTGCCATCGATTTACTAGAACATGACTTGACAGAGGACTTGATGACTTGACATTATTTGATAATTATATTATGCTACCTGACATTGGCAAAATTGAGTACATCCTCAGATGCCATTCATAAAAAAAATAAAAAAAGGCCCAATTCTCGTAATAAAAATTACTTAGTCAAAATTAGGTTCGGATCACGTTCCGATCTAGTGTCGATGTCTTAAATATCAGAAATGGTATTCTTCTAACTTAAAATACAACACGGTACCTAATGTGATTATATCGAAATATGATCGAAACTTGAACGATTCAAAGTTTATAGATGGAGTCTCTCTTTACTCTTTCCAATGATACAGCAATAGTAGCTTTCCTACTACAATGGTAGCCACCGTGAGTCAAAAGTAGGCTAAATTGTTATCATGGGAGGAACTGATATTGATATCATACCAACTTTCAGTCAATTCACAATTCAGTCTCGATTCGGTCAACTTTCAGTGTAGTTTTAAAATAATTAAGAGAATTGGGCCTCAGCTTAAGGGTATTATGGTAAGCTAGAGGGGGTTAGATAGCTGACTGATGGTGAAAAAAATCAGTGTTGTGAAAGGATTCAGGGCACCTCGCATCAAAAGCTACCTGCTTACAAAACTACATTAAATCTCGTCAAACTGCTTACATGTGGAGCCGCGCGAAAAAGTTAGTATCCAAATAAAATATTCAACTTGATAATTAAAACTGTACTTACATCTGCATTAAAAATGGCGGTAAAATAAACATTGCGTAAAGACTGTTGAATACCTTGGAGGTATAATTTGACCACTTTACTTTCATTGCTCGTCTTTTACGTTCTCATTAAAATCTCTAAAAAGTTGCATAATATTTAACTTTATTAAGAGCGTTTTGCATTTTTAAAATAGTATATTGTGTTTATGGGCCCCTTTTAAATATAATTTTCAACAATATTGTTATTCTACGTTGCTACATATCTAATGGCTTCGCGTTAGTTTGATAGTTTGTAAGAACATTCTGTAAATAGTGTCACGATTATCCAATCAAAACTTATCTATAGTGTATCTATGTGTGTTCTGTAGTTTAGTATCACAAAAAATGTATAACAAAGCAAAATGTTAACTCTATTAACAAAATGCCTCCATTTGAAAGCGCAGTAGCCTGTGTAATTGTGTAATACCCAGTTCCCAGCTCATCTGTGTGTTAGTGCCTATCAACGCGATCTCTCTAGGTGGCCCACGTAATCATGACTTCTCAAGTGACCATTAAGGTTCCCAAGTATACCTACATCACTTTTGAAACTATCATGATTATTAACATAATTATTATCACTAGAAACGGGATATTTACCATGATTTTAGAGCTTTATTGATTCCCGATATTTCGGCAAAGTTTCATGCGCCATGATCACGGGTAAACTAAAAAAATAAAATAAAAATAAATAGAATAAAGCTCAAAAATCATGGTTAATATCCCGTTTCTAGTTATAATTATACCTACATCGTCAAACTTTTGAGGTTCAACTCTCAAATTTAGGGCAAATTTTTTCAAAAATTTTGGAAACCATGTTTATTTGGATAAGATTTCCATACCTTGGTAAATCTTATCCAAATATCTACAAAATTTAATTCAAACATATAAGTAGTTTTTAAAAAAAATAAAAGGAAACTAGAGCCAAACGGAATGAAAGCATGTCATCGTCATTACCAGCCTAAAAGCTGCAGCTGCTGGATGGTATAATCATCACACTTGGTAGACGGATTGGTGATCGTAGTATTCATGCTGAACACTCATGTGGATGCTGCTGCCCATCCACTAGTGTAATCCCTTAGTCATCTTTTACAACATCCACGGGAGGAGATGGAGGGGTATTTTTTTAAGCGGGACACACCGCGGCAATCGAAAACACGTAATTTATCATTAATAAAAAAAAATACTGTCAGATCTTTATGAAATTTTGTAGTTATAATTGGATAAGACTCATCAAGGTACACAGTATTCTAGATTTTTTAAACGATGAACCATAAAACATTTAAGTGTAATTTAGTCGAAATATCCGAGATGAGGTACGTGGGAATCTTATGAAGTGAACACGCATTACGAAAAGATGCGCATCGTTCCTCACTTGTCAGGAGGATTCGCATAAATATAAAAGTGAATGATGCCCTCGGTGAAACTGTCAGTGTACTGAGCACAACCATTAATTACAATTTTAATTGAAGACGTCGAGTTACTTGCTTATGCAAACTGGCGATTGCGATTTCCTACATACACTTACATGTAATTTAAAAGAATTACAATGACATGGTCCATACCATGTGGGGATAATTATGAATAATGTTAATGGCATTAATTTTGTAAGATGGATTGAAAAAAATCTGAGGAATGCTTTATCAGAAATATGCATAGCATAATAATATTTAAAGTGGAAATAATTTTTGACTAAGTGGGTATCAACAATTTTGTGTAAGCTATAAATTAATAAAAAATTCATAAATTTATATGATTACTGCTTCTACCGTGCTAATTTGCCATGCTGTGTCCGGCCTTAGGATAGATCCCTCCATCTCCTTACGTGGATGTAGTAAAGCCAACTAAGTTTTTACACCGTTGATGAGAAGCAGCATCAATCTTAGTAGGTACTCAACATTAATAGTGCACTCACCAATCCGCCGGACAAGTGTGGTGATTATGGCTATTTCCCCATTGTATTTTATGGGGGACGCCTCTTTCAGAATTTGTCATCTAAAAGCTGCTTATGATGAAAATAACTGCGTTGATTATATAAGATAATGCTCGCTAAATTCCAAATTCAATCCCTTGACTTTCGACGCAAATTCCACTTACTAGTGTACCCTTTTTAAAATCATACATTTACTCTCTCTTATAAACTTTAATATTAAAATTAGATCTCGTAAACCATTCTCAAATACCTTCGCCCTAAATGTCTGTACAAACAATACATCTTTCTTTAATCCGCTAGTTAGAATGTGTCGTGAATATAAAGATTTGTTAATTGATAATAGTAGCTCTGTTGATATTTTAAATAATAATTTATACAAATTTAAATGGACTACTTTAGCTTTTCAAAAGAGTGAAGAGAGTTTCCTACGATATCTGTTCTTATTTTTGTGTTATTTAATTATTTTTTTCTTGGTGTGTTTTCTTATGTTTGTTAACTGCTATAATCATGATGTGTACACATGCTTTGGAATACCAACTAGTTCAAAATTTTTAATATGTACTTAAGTATCAATTTTTTTTTTCGGTTGTGTTCTGTTTTGTGTACCATAGCGCATAGGTTGTAATAAATAAATATAATCAAAGGATAACTGTTGCTACACGATAAAACATGCAACATAAAACGAATGAAACTGATTTTTCTAAACATTAGCGACAAATCCGCTAATAGGTATCAATATCTACGTATCTACCAAAAGCCATCAATAACATTAGTTCAGCAGTTGGTTCTACATCAAACACTGAAACTTTAACTAAGGGACCTTGAAATCGGGATGTTGACTTTGTGGCCCACCAAGTCGAGGCTTAAATTCTTGATACAACACTGTGGCCCACTTGTAAAACGTTCTGACACTGTGTCCCGATTGTAGTACTAAACTTAGCAGATACGAATATAAAATTTCGTTCAAAAATTAAATAAATAATAAATATTAGGTTTTAAACCTAAAAATTTTATTATGATAGGACGCTGACTGGTTCAAGTGGCATTCATTCGTAAAATGTTCTCCACACATCATTATTCAAGTTTTATCTTTATTATCCTCTTGGTAAAAGAAGTTTAATTGATGCCACATGTTTGAAACGAATGTTTCGGATCTGTTGACGGTTGACGCACATTTGGGGACAAGGGGCGTTTTGTAAGTATATTTCAGCAGCTCATAATTTATTGCTGGAAAAAATTGTAATTAGGTACGTTACCTACGTCAATTCACATACAGGAGTCTTGAGTCTAAGTTTTTTGCAAATAATTTACCTGGACGTATAGTATAGTTTTACAATATGGTGATACCGATGAGCGCCCCTAGCGTACACTTTGTGAACCTCATTTTCCATACAAAACTCCGTGTTACACTAAACCATACATCCATGTCAGTCAATTGCTTGTTAAACCCCAAACTTCGGTCTGTGACAATTTTATTTGTGCTACACACGAAATCAAATAGGGTAAGTACAAACATAGCAATAAAATCTACTAATCGGTCACTTAGCGGCTGCTTAGGACTAGTAAAGTTAGGCAAAAAGAATAGCATTTTATTGTAAACTATGATAAAATACAAAAAATCGTTAAAATAATCAGTGAATATGGCGGCCTTATCGCTAAAAGCGATTTCTAACAAATAGGCAAAGTAGTTGGTGTAGCGCTGGTTGTCAGTAGCGCCGCAGTGTGCAACTGCAGCAACGTCATGGTGAGTTTACTCCTATTCTGACGCAACCGTGGTAGTCTCGGGGTAAGAATAGGAATTCTCCAACTTCTTTTGATGTCGTAAAAGCCAACTAAGGGATTACACCAGGGTATGGGCAGAAGCATCCACTTGAGTTCTCAACACGAATACTGCGATAACCAATGCACCTGGCCAAGCGTAGTGATTAAGGCAATTCCCTCCATTGTGTTTTATGGAGGAGGCCTCGTCCAGCAGTGGACGAGTTAAGGCAAAAAAAAATTATGGCAGGATGATGAAGATAAAAAAATGGAAAATTCAGATAAAATAAAAGGCTTTATAGAAAATTTTGAGTCGCCTCCAATCCACGAACTTCCTGCGACCTTTTAAAGTTTTTTTTTCAATACCGTTCTTCGTGGCTTTTTTTCAGGATACACGTCCGACGAAAAAGAGTTGTAAAGTTTTTTATCACCTTAATTTATTACCTAAGTAACGGAAGTCGAAACTGCTAAGGAAATTGAAATAAATCCACCGCAGATGCTCAAGTCACTCACAGTCTATAAAAAGTAAGCGAGAAAGGGTTATAAAAATGTACAAAAATAGATTTTATTGTGTCCCATAATTGTTCAGTTTTATTGTATTGGTTGTAAGTATTTAATTTATTCAATACCTTTGATCTGTATTCTATAGTTCTATTGTCATCATTTTTATCGAAAAAATAATTCTCATTTAAGGTAGAATGGTTGCTTCTTTTGGCTGGCAACAACAACATGTTTATCATAGAAACTTTGATATACTTGACGAAATAAGTTTACTACAATCTTCACAAATTACGTTTTTTCGTAGAGGGTCTCTTTGATTGGGCGCTAAACTTGACCATCAAGGGGTTAAGCTGCAAAATATACCTACATATCTCATCAAATAATGATTGGCCTTTTAAAATAAACAGCAAAATAAAACAGCTCAATAATTCAGCTCCAATCTGAATTGAGTCTCATGTGATTCTAAATTTGTATATGTCACACACAGGCTAGAGTTTACGAGATATTTGCATTCTACAACGGGTTGACATATCGCCCGTCTGAGTAGTAATTTTGCTGTGTAATGGTCCGTCTAAAACATTATGAAGTACGACAGTTTGAAATAGGATGATCCTCACGATTTACTGGACGGCTTTATTAGTAAAATGTTACTCTTAGATCCCTAGGAGATTAATTTCGAGAATTCAGTACCGTGACGAGAGATTGTTATTACTTGAGACGCATTTATGAAGTCCTATAATAATTACTGGTGGCTAGACGTTTCAGTTGATAATAAATATGACAGTTAAGCGCGAATTGTGTTTATTGGTTTGTTTAGGTGGTATTGGAAGTCATAAAAAAGTACTTACATCAAGTTTATCGTGTCCTAGGCAGGCTTAAGGCCTTTTGGCCTGGTTCCTAAGTTAGGTACATCTATATTATCATGATGCTTATTGTTTAAAAGTTAATGATTAAATAAATTCAATTCATTTATTCATGCTTAAATATGGGTACATACAAGTTTCAGCTTAGGTTTAGTAACAGCTATAAGTAGGAAATAGGTATACTGACCCTGTCAGGGTGCTTTATAAAATTGGTTTAAACATTCAAGGAATGTCAAAACAATGAATTACAACGTCAAGATTTCAGATAATATAAACCTAAAAAAAATCTAGATAATTAGTATGTAATTAATATTTATTAAATATGAAAGTGGATAGGATTAATTACCATTAGTTGAGCTTACCTACTTGCAAAATAAAAGTTTTTCACACAAAGTAGAGTTGTAGAGCCATAGCATAAAGTTCAAAATAATTTTGGCACAAAGCTGATTTATAACCTACCTTTATTAGAATTAAAACGTAACATATTAAAACCACAATCCCCGGTCCCATTTCCCGCATAAGTCCCATTCTTGTGTAATTTCCGGGATTTCGTATCCCTATGACGTTTCTGATTGTACTGACCAATAACCAAATAATTCAAACATGTACATGGATTTGCGGTTCATAGATTTGTTTTATAGACCTGAATTTGTTTTCACAATATAATTAGATTTTACGAAATATTCCCAAACCACTAATAAGCCATAGACAGATACTTAGACATCTACTTAGAATAATTAGCTGTTCGCCCGTACAGAGACCTCGCGAATACACATGATGTATTTTCTTATACTTTCTAACCGACTTCAAAAAACATAACGATGTTTTTTTTTTAAATTTTATAGAATTCGAATTTGGACATTCTACAATTTTGTATTTTTTCCTGTATTTGTGTCACAAAAGCTAGCATGCCAAATTTCAGTATTGGGGTTTTACTAGTGCCCTATTAGGGGCTTTTTACATTTACTAAATACAAAATACATAATATCGAGAGTGTGTTAAAAGTAACAAAATAGAAAGCCGACTTTCTTCAACACATGGTACCGAAACCATTTGCCACCGCAGTCAGAATAGGGATACAAACGAAAGCGACATATTTGTTATCGCGTGGTTTCATTAATCACCACCGGGTTGCTTTGCGGCGTCTATCGTATACGTACGGTCTATACGAAGAGGCAAAATACCCTAGAGACCGTAGTCTAAGTTTTGACAAACAATTGACTCGGACGTAGCGCATAGTGTGACACGGATGTTTTCATCCTGCGGATGTCGCAAAAACCAACTTAAGAGATTACACGCAAGGGGGGGGGGGGGTTCAGCAGCATCCATCTCAATACTCGACACCAATACTGCGATCACCAATACATCTGCCAAGCGTGGCGATTATAGCATATCCCCCATAGCATTTTATGGTACCTACGTCTCTTTGTATATCAGGAAAGAAACTAGTTTTGTCTTTGTTTCATGCTAAGCTTAACCACCAAAGACAATGGGTTGTTTTAACCACTGTTGTTATTATGTTATGCACCCTTGTGTTACTTTATAATCATGGATTTGGCTGTTCTCTGCAACGTTATGTTACTTTTATCAGTTTTTGCGTGTCAGGTTTTAGATTTAAAACTTTTTTTCTACTCTTCTATCTTCTAAACTGTTGTTTGGATGCTCAATGCCCTCTGCTGGTGGGTGCGATTGATATAAGCTGGTGTAAGTATGAACGCTTAGAGCTGTGTGTTCATAGTAGTATAGTGCCTCAAGTTCGTGTATTCGTGTGTTAGTTTGCTCTATCCAATATTTTGCTGTAGGTCTATACGATGTTTTTCCTTCCTTGTTTGTGCCAGAAACGTAAGTAATCCACTAAGTGATTCATGATATTATTATTTATATCGCTCTCGTAAAAAATAATAAATTGTACCCCGTTGCCAAAAATAGTAAACTTGCAATAGCGCTGACAATTTTCACTATTTTAAAGGAAGGCAGTAAGGAAGGGTAAACCTGATTTAAAAAGTCTTAGCCAAATATATATTGTTTTACGATTAAATAATAACTATGCCCAAAGCAGCATCTGTCGTTGAAAGTCACACTACAAACTAATATTAACTTATTAGCATTTTTCTTTTCATAAACCACCAATTGTGAGGGTGAGGGATATGATTTCATTACAATTCACAAACGTCAGCTTTCATCAATAAATCCGCAATGATTTATTGACAGGCGCGTCCTATTCTTAACAGATTCGATATAATTTGTTACCCAAATAATCCAGGATTTCGATGCGGACCCCACGGCGACATCAATAAAAGTGTTCGCAATAAAAGAACGGAGACAATAATTATGGCGCGCTGTACGAAACGAGCTAAATTTCACCCACATTATAGCAAATAATGGCAAACAGTAGGTCGTGAGCGAGTCACCCTTGTTCGCTTTGCATCGATATGTTACGCCCTATCCCCTACATATAAATGCACAACGGGAGATCGAAAAAAAACGTATCGAACGTGGCTGAGGCATACGACTACCCAATAATGTGAAAATATATGTCGAAGGCACGTGCTGATTTACATGAAATTCACATATTTTTAATTACCCTTACGTTCAAGGGGAGACTAATAATATTAATATTACTCCAACGTGTTGTCGTATAAGTAGTTTTATTCAGAAACTAGCTAAATTGAAGTCGAGCTGTAACACCAAGTTAGCTTCTGTTTATTGTTCGGGCTACGTCGTTAGCATATTGTTTATGAATCCTAAAATGTTAGCAACTCATCGTAGTTATTGCAACAATGTCGGGTATTACGTGACTGCGAACGTAAAAAGTAACGTTTTAGATAAAAAGCTGTTCGCGTAAGCTCCGGATTTCGAAATAACCTCGAGTAATGGAGAATGGTAGTTCCACAAAAGAAGCTAATCTCGTTTTTCGGAATAGCGTAGGGTAGAATGGGGACGATAGTCTCCAGGGGATGCAGTCTCCGGTACGTCTCTAAGTCTATTAAGACGACTTGCTGCGTCCTCGAGGGAGGCCGACGCGCTTGGGGGCAACACGATAGAAAAACATTTCGTACTGGGAAAACGCCACCTGTGCGGATAAATAGAGAAATCCCCGGTCAATGTAGGCAGCAGGCACCCTTTGTTACAGTGAATACAGATATCTCCAGAGAGAAAACAATTACGTTCGATATTAAAACGGGAAGCCCCATTGAAATAAAGACAGATAAAACAATGGTTCAGAAGAAAATGAGGCTGCAGTTTTTCAATTGCAATCGGCCGCGATCCCTTACCAACGGCGGGCTCAACCACTATAGAACAAAGAGACCGAATGAAAGTCTTGCTCATCCTGATTTATTGTGCAATATCTATAAAATGAAATTGCGGATTGTAAACTACGCTACAGTTTTATATGGAGTCGGCGGACAGATGTAGAGATATTCGGCGCCTCGGGGGACGGTAGGGACTGTGTAACATTGTTACCGAAGTTCAAGCAAGGCCGAGACCCATTGCCGAGCAAATTGTGACCGTAGGGTCACCGCCCGTGTATTTGCTCGGCCAAATTACTCCAACCGAGGTAAATACAACGTACGTTATTTAATAAGCCTAACGAAATTGTACCTTCGCAATTTGCTGGGTTTTATTTTACAAATACAGATTAGGTGGAACATGTAGATGTCATAACAGCAGTGTAACTACGCGCCATTTGAGAGTGAAGTTATTGCGATGCGTTGCACAGTGTGCTAATCCTTTTGTTGTATAAAATTAACCATAAATAAAGCTCTGGAGATGAGCTGAATTGACTTGGACTAGCCGCAACAATAATTAGTGAGTATTTGTATGATTTATACTTCACGGTTGCTTACGACTTTTCTGTTTATACTGGGTGGGTCGCACGTAACTGTAGTTAGTTTCTGCTCAACCAAAGTGAGCTTTTTGACCGAATGAGATTAAAGATAATAGTTTTACACCATGTATTTTCTTAAAATTCGCTATCATTTTTCTACGGTAAAGAGCTAATAAAGTTCACGTATTGCTGTTCCATCCGATACATTCGACAAAACAAGAACAATACTTCTTTTGTGCTAACGTAGCGGTCCACTGAGTCCCTGGTATTGTGTATACTGAATTGTATACTCTTTTCAACCCCTGATCATGTCATTCTATTTTCCATTTATAAAGCTGAAAGGCTGCTTTATTATTAGTTCACATTGCTTGTCATTTAGCTTGTTTGGTCGAATCGATTGGACGGATATGAAGAAGAAGGTATTTGTTTTGATTCAATGGTTTGTTTTCGTTACGAAACGATATTCTTGATAATTATTATACACTTATAGATTTGATGATCTATGGTGCTTCCACTATGCCATGTATGTTCGCTTATTATATTTTTCATTTATACCTTTTGGCTATTTAGAATGTTGTCTCAATCCAAAGTCTTTCATCTAAATACAAATCATGTAATTTATTAAGGTTGACGTTTTAAGTCAACGATGTTCTAACATTTACTTAATCTTAGTTCAAAGTATAAAAGCGTTAAACACAAATACAAGGCCTTGGAAACCCAGACTTTATATACAAATATATCAAATCGTTTCAATGGATTTTGACCCCGACATAATGAGTAACTCAATGAACAAATAAGCTCGGTAAGCAATGAAATTGATTTGATTTATTTTATCTAATTGACTATATTTTATTCATCCTAATGAAGAACCGAGCATCTGAACTGCTTTGCTTTACTTTATAAAAAAATAAGTTTAGTTAGTTGGAAACTATGGTAAAGGAGGTGCTAGTGAGTGCTGTACAAAAAATGCCCGTGTCATCATCACCAACCTTTTTCGTCCACTGTTGGACAAAACTTTGCCATAATCACCACGCTTGGCAGGCGGATTGGTGGTCGCAGTTTTGTGTTAAGTATTCAAGTAGATGATGCTGCCCATCTCCTGGTGTAATCCCTTAGTGAGGCTTTTACTTCATCCACAGGAGGGGTAGGAGGGAGTCTATTCTTAGGCCAGACCAACTACGTGGGAAGTAAATTTTGTAAGTCCTAGGGTTGAGATCTTACAACACAAGTTTTACTATTAAAAAGATCAAATGGCCAGCTACATTCCTACGTGCAATATTAAATCATATTTCATTGTTAGCTAAATTTAAATTGGATAAGTTGGTTCTTCCGTCAAAAGTTAAAGATTACATTATTTTTAAAAGCAAAAGGCGAAGAATACCTTTTATTGACCAAGTAAAAGTTCCTTAATAAATCCTTATTTCAACAAACTTGGAACTTCTGTTACGAGCTTAATTAGTAGAAAGCTAATTAATCTTAGAATCAGGCGTCTCTTAATTCTTTATAGTTTGGTTTCACGTAGGCACATTCACGTATAAAATGAGTTTTCATTTACTACCGGTGCTTAGTGGCGCAAGGTAACATTGACAATGTCTTTTTTTACAACTCTAGTTTTTTTTTAAATTATTTTATCCATATTTTTGTCAACGCAGCGGTGCCGCACCGGCTCGGCTGCTCTGCCGTAGGTAACTATAGCTCTGTCTATTAGATAAACAAAGCCATCGAGCCGCGCCGCTCCGCAGCCGCATCATTGTGGTGTTATTCGGAAGTGTGCGTACCTATATACCTACCATCTACCTAAGGCAACGGTAAACATTCGGTGGTAACCTGCTTTATACGATAATGCGCCCCTAAGGACTATCCAACAGACATCAAGGATGGAGCCGGTCTGTGTTCTGCTCGGAGCTCATTTCTCGGCCTCGGCCCGTCACAGACGCCTTTGAATGAGTCTAAACAAAATGAACCAACTGTTCTTTTTTGCACTCCGGGTCCGGCTAAAAATTCACCGGGATACAGCCGGGGCCTTTGTGTTCCAGTCGGAGCACGGCCCGGCTCCGTCCCGGGTATGTTAGGATAGTATTTTATAGTTCAGGATTAGCGACAAGGTTTTAATCCTGATAACAGCGCGTCATAAATCAGCCAACACTCGCATCAACGTACAACGCTACGTCGAAACACCCTAATTTACTATCGCATTAGGTAGCCAGCACCGATTATTTTATACAAAATTCCAGGCTTAAAATTAACGAAGCGGTCATTTTAATGTACAACGAACGTCCGATTAATTCCATTAACTTGTCGATATCTCTATTCATTGAGGTGGAAGATTTAATTACAAAACGCATGGATGTTTATCGATAGAATCATTTGCAAATTGCGCACTATTCAGGAATTCACAAATCGTTTATCGTGAACAAAGAAAGGTTTGAAGCAGGACTGCAACAGGCCAGGCCCACACAGTTAGGCTCAATTTTAAACAATTACTGTTGAGCGAAGGGTAAATGTTTGCGTTCGACTTAGAGCGGCTCGCCGGATCGCCCACACGCGCGCCTGTCAGGTATTCATTACATTCACGATGCACACGATGCAGCTTTCATGCAGAACTGGCCGCAAAGAAATAAATTTTATTTCATATTTGGAATTCCTGATTACAATGAGAGCGTTCCTTCCATATTTGACGCTTGAATACTCTTGCGCGGTTTTTGTGACGTTGTGCGTTAATTACCTACCGTGTGTTATTTTGAATTTTTAACTGACTTCAAAAAAGTGGGAGGTTCTCAATTTGACTGTACCTATGTTTTTGTATGTTTGTTACGCGATTACTCCGCCAATTAGTATGCATTGATTTTAATGATTCTTTTTTATTTGATTGGTCATACTTTTTTTACTATATAAATTTTATCGAAATTGATGCAGCACTTTTTGAAAGAAGTTGGTTATTGTCTTTTTTTCTAAAAATTTATTATATTCTATAATTTTGGGGCCAATCTATTTAATTTCTACATTAATGTACTGCACCATAGGTATACGGCGAGATAAAATGAAAGTATATTGTATGATTTTTCATGTAGGTTCAAATTCTTACTAAAAGTTTTAATAATAAAATATATAGGTACTTACAATTCACTTTAAAACTCCATATTTTAAATGTTATAACGATAATACACCTCATAAAGTCATAGCTAGATGACAAACATCCATACTAGTGTCTGCGACATCTTACTCAGCGTTATCTCAGGAGACAAATCACATTCAGACTAACGCAAATCATATCTGTCTACACTTACACATGGGTAAAACATTAACTCTCACTAGAGCTAAGTATTATCTAAATGTACAGTCATGACCATTTTTACTAACCAGTAGCTTAAGGGATAACCTTTGATTATATTGCCTTTACCAGCTTAAAGCCATTTTATGATTATCTGCTAAAAAATCTTAGGATTTTGATTCAACTACACCACTCTAGAGTTGATTATCTCATAGAAAAATCGATGACAACAGCATGCAACGAATGACGGTGACTGTCCAAGACAAATGGTCAACGTGTTGGGTTATACAACGCCCACAGTCCAGTGTCGTTGATCAATCTTTATGACTTGTTGACAAATTATAACATTGTTATAATTTTACGCTACAGAAACTTCGTTGATACTAATTTGAATTGACAGGACCACGGCTAGATAAATATTATAATTGCTAAAAAAACACTCCAGTATTTTTCGACACAATGCTTATATGAGAAATAATTGTTTGTTAGTACTAACTTGGTGCCATCTGCGGTTTTGTGTTAGGCCTAAGAATAGATCCCTCCGTCTCCTCCCGTGGATGTTTTAAAAGCCTTATTATGGGATTACACTAGGGGATGGACAGCAGCAGCGACCTGAGTACTTACGACACACAAACGTTTTATTAAAGCTATTCTTATAGGCTGGGCTGGACACACCACGGCAGCTTAAGGTACTGGTAACCCAGAAAAGGGTCTAGAATTAAATTGAATTTATTTATGGACACATTATGGTATACACATTAACACATCATTACATAATAGTATACTTCTAAGCCTAACAAGCTAGTGACCAATGGTAACAGAACTAGTGTTGTGTGAAAGGGTCACAGTGCACCTCGCAGAGGCTTCTTTTATGCACATGTCACTGTTTTCGAATTTTTGTTCCGGGACACGCCGATTTCGTCACAATATTTTTTATCACCCTTTGAGAACATTACCTAAATGTGGCGTAAGTACTATTTTTATCATGAATTACCTGCGATGTTTCAAGACATTTACATTTTTATATGATAAGTACCTTTTGTCTGGCAACATTCCATTCCAGTTCATACAAAATTCCCCAAATAATCAATAGTGTGGCCGACACGGCGGCATAAGTACCTTACAAATTTTTAAATAATGGTTCCAGAAGGCGACTTCTGATTTAATCAGTTTACCTAAGAAGGGTGCGTGTAATCCTGTTAAAAGAATTAAAACTTTAACAAGATTATTTCTAGAGGTATTCAAATCGGCCGAAACACGTGGCTCGAAATGAGCCAAGAAGATTAACATTCTTCCAACCCTAAGCGATAAAAGGTGGCATAAGAAGGGGAACGATACTTTTGTAATTCGATACACATTTTCAGATTTATTGAAATAACTCAAACATCTCTCTCGGTGTTATATAAATCGAGTTTAGGGGAGATAAAACCTTCGTTTGAAAAGCTCGTCTTACTAACAATAAATCATGGCGTCATCCGGTAGAAAACGATATTTAGGTGTTAAATTGTAACTGAGATAAGGGGTAAACTTAATATAGGGGCGTTATAACAAACTAAGCCGTTATTTGAATACAAGAATCAACAAAGATGCTCTAATGGAGACTTCCGATGTCTAGCAGGTGCGTACATAACAGATAATCCTACATCACTTTTTACAAGCTTTTATTTAACTGCAATGTTTGTGTACAATGTGTGTATTTTAATGTTTGTTACTAGAATCATTCGCTGAATGTAGACGTCAGCGAGAAACAAAAACTGATCAATCCTGTCTTTTGCATTTAGTTATTTTTCTGATTTTCATAAATGTTTTGGAAATTACCTTCTTTTTAACTACCAGTAAGTAGAAGATATAGATTATGTAGTAGTAAAATTGTCAAAAATATTTTATTTGAAATTCATAACATGATCAAGTTCAGTTGGCTACAATTCTATTTTTAGAAGCTTTTATTTAACTTGCAATATTTGTATGTTTGTTCAGATCAAATCTTGAAACTTAATTTTAAACCAGTTCCACCCAACCTATTGAGCTGAAGTTTTTCATACCGGTCAAGTTTAGATGACAATACAATATTATGGTGACAGCGAGCTGATCTGATGATGGAGACGAAACGTACATAAAGGAACTCCTCGATGATTAATGATGCCTGGCAGTGTTTGGGCTCACGGTTCCCATCACTAATTTAATAAAAGCTAGTTTTGAAACATATATTTTTCATCAAAAAAACTTATTAAGTAGGGTATGTCATCAGTTGGTAAAAGTCCACGATTAGACATAAGGCTTATCACAGAATGCCACGACAAAACGGTCTTGAGCCAACTTCATCCGTGACATCGTTTTTAGAATATGCAAGTTGAAGTGATGAAGTTTCCCTGTACCTCTTTTCCCAAAATATTAATTTTTAGTCAGGTACCTATGCATTTTGTTGCATTACCATGGTGAGTGATAATCTATGTTATTATAAGCGTCCCTTATCATGAAGGTACAGTTTTGCTTATGGATCTTGGCCGAGTCGAAGGTAGCCGTTCCTTTGTTCTCATAAGGACAGATTCTCAAAAAGACAAATTTAAAAAAAGACAGAGTACACTTAAGCACAAACTAAGACTAACGCATATTTTTGTAGCGCAATACATTTGTAGAAAATAATTTTGTGTGGCCATCGTTACGGCCAGCCAGCTCGGCCAAGATCTATTGCACCAGTAGAACTGCACTAGGGTTTTTTTAATATCCCAAACAGTCTTTAACTACCAGGTTACCAAAACCCAATAGAACAAGTAAACTCTCCCGCGTTCGCCATTATTGTTATCAACCGCCCGAAAACGCAGGATTTTATGGCAATGCTATAGCTATTTTTAATTGATAATTTGCCACATTTTTTGCATTTTTATGAGCCATCCCGAATGTAGGACGACATAGCGGCCGGTGCCGCGTGCTCCCACATAATTAGTGGCAGACCGAGAGTACAATCAACAGGGATGTGAAGAAGCTTTCTGAATCGGAAACGGAAATTCTGATCGGAATAAATGTGTTCCGATTTGCACTGCCAACTAAACTTTTGAGTCTATTTTGATGATGCTGGGTCCCATTACGACAGATGGTCTAAACTTTAACTAAGATCAGGCTTACCATCCCATGCTTGCATAACGACCTATGGTATATACGACTGTAATACAAAAACAGATGGCTTGTTTTCCGAAATCAACTCTCGAGCTATAGATAGTCCGAGGTTATGTCAAAAATTACAAAACCTCGGACTATCTCTGATTTTTTTCAAACCAGGTTAGGCAGGCCTCTAGTCTAGCAATGTTCTGCAAATTGACAATTATTGCTTGTTGGAGGTTAGAATTTCGACATCTCGATTGTGATTTTATTATAACAGTATTATATAAGATCCGTTAGTTTGACACTTTGGAAATTTGTGTAAATTTGCGCAAGATTGATTTCGGAAAACCAAACATCTGCTTTCGTATTAAATTTGTAGGTTTATACTAAATATCGATATTTAAACCTAGACTGCTAGGTCTGGTCTAAACTTTTGAGACCTTAATGCAAAATGGAAAGGATTGGAAACAAGTGACCTTTTCAATCAATAGGTAACATTGATTTGTGTTTTTTTCTTTCCAACTCCTTGCCTTTAAAAACGCGTCATTCTCCTACCAACATTTACAGACTCAGACTCTTAGATTACCTATCAGAGTCAGATATAACAACAGACCGATTTCGTTTCCTGCTTCGTCTCCAATATTTTTTTCTCATCTCTAGCACCGAGACCCGTATCGTTCCGCCCGTACCTACTTTGCATATTTTGTTTAAGCAAACACGGCCACTGTTTGACTGTTAAAATCAAGGATCTCGGTTCCAAACTTTGAGGGACAACAAGCAAAGCCATAGGTCATCGGTACCTGCTGGGTGTAACATTTGTGTTGCATATTTTACCTGCTTATATTATAAAAACATAGAATATCTCCTACCAACTAAGTTTTTATTGCAAACTGTGTAGTTCTGTAAAAATACTAGAGAGTTTTAGTACAAAATTAAATTGCTATTCAGCAGAGAATAACACATTTTAAAACCTGAAATGTCTTAGAATTTACAAACCCTTCATTTTACAATTCAAGAGCTAAGTGAAACCTCGATTGCCTTTCTGCGTAAAATGAGTAATCCAAGAAGCTTACTCCAGCTTTAGAATTATTAATTTCATTTAAGGAGTTATGAAAATATTTTGTTGAAATGGTCACCCACCCTTAACTGTCTATTCAGTTATTTTGCGGCGTGTCAAGTCAAGACGGACGAAACGGTGTAGCAAAAACGAAAAAAATTCACGAAAGCGTTGGTAAAAAAATACCTAAGTAGTATTTTATTTTGAGGACAACAAAGAGCCTTTGGGTAGGATTTTCATTTGGAAATAAAGAAAATGTAAGTGGATTAGGTTGATTTTCATCGGGATTAGAAGCGAGGTATTCGGCAATCTTGCCTTTTCATTGCTACACGTGGACGCCTTTGATGGACGCTGGCTACACTGGGGATTTACGTGTTACATGCTTACATGACAGAGCCGGTGAAATGCGCAAAGGTTTCGCAAACATGCTTGTGTTTCACATTTCAAACGGTAAGCTTAGTCAAAGGACAAGACACGTTGATGTGCTAAATATTAGATTAACATTTTGCATGTTTCCAAGTGAAATGTTATCATACGGCCGGTTTTTGAAAGGGCTTGTTTTGGATAATTTAGTGTAATTATGTGTATATAAGACAAGTAATAATATTAAATTATTTTTAGAAATGCTTTGAAAACTACACTCTATAATAATTAACTCCCGTGAGATTATAGTCTACACTTAATTAACCTAAAAATATTTGATAAACCAAGACTTGAAAATTATAAGAATTAAAAAAATGTGTATTTTATTTTTTATAGCCTTTTTCCTCAGAGTGGTAGGCAGAGCCTCAATATATAGGTACCTCTTTTCACTGTAGGTCACAGGATCATATAGATGTGACCAGTGGTGGTGAGCTCATCGCCGCCTTTGCTTTCTAACTACAAACCCGACTAAATAACGTAAGAATATTCAATCGAAATATTGTGTTCACTACATCAATCCTACCCCAAATCAAATAAAAAATAATGGTAGCGCGCTCTACTACGATCAATGCGGTATATTAAAATCACCTAACAAATGTTAGCAATTTTTCTCTACTTTCATTAGTAGTCGCAGTAACTAGGCACTACAGAAGCTTACCCCGAAGCCCTTAACCCCAGGCGCGATATGTCTAATGCGCAGTGATTTATCGAGTCTTACTTTTTCAAAGAGGGTAGATAGCACCCATGTTTATTGTAAGGAATGTGAAGGAATTGCGTAACATTTTATGCTGTCGACCAAACTATAGACTGTGCTACGGTATAGGCTGAAATATAAAACAGATGTAGAAAAATAATTATGTTTTTAGCGGCATCAAGTGAACCCACTTAGGCCCAGTCCGACTTAGATATCGAATTCTTGAACAAGTAAATGAAATCAAAACTAAAAATCAAAGTTATGTATGATGAATAATGACATGAGTATTGTTAGATGAGTTGTTGATTGTTTTAATATTTTAAACTTGTAGTCAAATAAAAAAATATAATCATTTACAAAACCGTGATTTTAGTTTTCAGTCAGGTACTTTTCCTACTTAGTTACTCAGTACGTGTAAAATTTACTGTAGTTATTAGAGTTTATATTATGTTATTAATTTACCTTCCAATCGTTCGGGTGAGACAGCGCACTCAGCCGAGTACTAAATTACTGTGAACGCTACTGTCATCACCTCGTTACTTGGCCAAAGATCTCAGTCCAGCAACTCGTTTGGTGTAAACAAGGCTTTACTTCTTCAGGAACTCAAAAGTTTGTACACGTAACGTGAAATAATCTTATCGGGAACTTTAAAGAAAATATTTTAAGAACGTTTTGAAGTGGCGCCATAGGTAGGTACTAATGAGAATACTTTTTCAAGATAAGAGCTTTGGTTTTAAGAAGTTATTATACAGATGGCTTTAAACAAAGTATTATTGGTTACAGCTGGATTGATTTTCAATCTTATTTGGAATCTTGCGGTGGCCGGACAAATGAAACCATTGCAAGAACAAAATGTAACCTAAATTGGGCCACAGCAAGATCGGGTTACTTTTCTCAGCCACCGTGAAAATAATCCGTTGTTTTGGTATATTCTCATAGCAATTCTGTTTCCCAACCTTCAGGTGTGGGGAGATAATATCATCAGGGATAATTTAAACGCTAATTTAACGAAGCAGAATTTAAGCAAGTTTGTTATTAAATCAAGTATAATTCTACCTTACTCTCACAACCTTAAGATTAGAAAGCGTGTTCTTTTTTACAATTCCATTCATAATCCTGAGCTTTTATCATCATCAGCCTGTAGGAGTCCACTGCTGGACTCAGACCTCCCCCTTAGAATGCCACAACGAACGAACTTGAGCCGCCTCCATCCACCGACTTCCTGCTACGTTTATAATGTCTTTAGTCCATCGAGTGGAGGATCTTCCTCTACCGCGTCGTCCGGTTTGTGGTCACCACTTGAGAACCTTTATTCCCCAACGGTTATCAGAGGTTATCAAATCTATTAGTGATCTTAAATTATCTCCTGCATCTATTACCTACTCGTATTGTTGCAACATAAAATTACTGTTCAGATTATCAAGAGCGCATTTCCCTAGGGTAACGCCGACCATTAACGCCAACTGTTCACATTCTACTATCGTAGGTAATATATCGCGCATGCGGTGCCTTGGATATGTATGATTAATATGACTTGCGGTCTCCAATGTGTTGAGATTGGTCACACTTGACTATTACTATTTGGTTGGATTAATGTTTGGTTTGAGTATTGGTTGCGACATCATGCCGCATTTCAACAAACAGCATAATAGTAATATGTCGTAATGAACACGCAAGAATGACCAATTTCATTAAATATTTATAACTAGCATTTGCTCGCGACTCCGCCCGTGTGGAACCACTATTGGTTCCGCCCGCGTAGAAACTCTATTCAAAATTATAGTCTTTATGTTATTCTGATATATAAGCTATAATATACTGTAAAGTTTCATCAGAATCCGTACTATACTTTTTTCGTAAAATAGTAACATCCATCCATCCACATAAACTTTTACAATTATAATGATAGTGAATACAACTTATAGGTAATATTTTTTTTTTAAATATATAGGTTGTGGTACATTGTAATATTTTTACGATCTCCGTAGAGACAGACTGGCGTGTGCCAGTGTGCTAGTAGCTGGCTGAGATGCAAGAGTTGCGGGTTCAATTCCCGCTGCTGAACAAATATTTGTATAGTATGAAAATATTTGATTCAGGTCTGGGTGTTGTGGTACGATGGTAATCGTAGTTCCTGATACCCACGTCACAGAGAATCCTATAGTGTGGGATGAAGACTATGTATGTGATTGTAGAGTGTTAAGTTTTGTTTATTCAGTACCTTCGTATGATTCAATCAAATATTTGTTTTCACTAATTGATGTAGTTTGATCACTAAGTTAAATTTATATTAATTTTTAGGGCTCCGTACCCAAAGTGTGCCAAACGGGAGCCTATTACCCAAAATTACCCTGCCTACGCTGTCCGTCCGTCTGACTGCCTGTCCGTCGGTCTGTTTGTATTCTGTCACAGAAGTATACCTCGGCATGCTGTTGAAATATTCATAGACCATATTATATTCTATGACCCTATGCAAATAACAAAAATCCATATAACGAGGGGGATCATAGTACCATAGCGCGTACTAATCTACTAGTGGCGGCATCTAGTCTTATGTTGAGTAAACTTCTAAATCCTGCACCATGCGTGGTTCTCGTAGCGATGCATGTGACTGGTTTATTTATTATTTGTGTTTCCAAATCTTGCAATATTTAATTTAACAATGATAATATTCAACCCTAACATTATTAAATTCACTTTATCTAGATAGGCAATAGGTACTTGCAGTACATATTAATTGATATTAATAATTATATTTATTTCAGGATACATGGGAAATGTTCAATTAATTATGCTACCTAAAACTATACACAAAATAAAAATATTGTAATTATGGTATCTGTTAAACGAGCTTACGTTTTACGTAGTTATTTATTTTCTCAGAAGTATTTCTTTTCTAAACACAAAGTAGAATTAAAATAAAGTCTTATCAAGAATTTAATAAAAAAATCTAAGGTGTAATAAATACCGACAGAGTCCTTTTGTAATAAAAACTAATAAGATTCTACATTATTGAAAATGAACGTAGCATAATTACTTTCCAACATCAAACGGTTGCTCGTAAAATATTTTTTAATTAAATCGCCCGAAGACAAACTCGGTCACTTTTTATAGGCAATTCTATGTAACATAAGAGTTCATTAGTGTCATGCAAATATTCACTTAGAAACGAACGGAAATAAGTGACCCAGATAGCTTCAATACTTAGGTACATAGTTTGCAGACCGAACCGGACGTTAAACGATAAATTGAATTTTGAATGGTACCAGTTATATTATTTCGTAAGCTTTGCCACTCACTAAATTCTAAGCTAGAGATATTCAAAGAATTGTCTGCATTATCTCTGCATTTGGCCTAGCAGATATTATGTAGCCTTGTGGCAGTGTAATGCCACGTAGAAAGATAACATAACGTAAAACCCAACGGTCACATACGTATTCTTGATCCCACACTAGGATTCCCTGTGTCGTGGGTATCAGAAACTACGAGTACCATGGTCCCATACCACCCAGACCCGGAACAAATATTTGCAGATCAGACAAACATTTATCCCGCAGCGGGAATCGAACCCGCAACCTCTTGCATCTCAGCCGAATACCCGTGCCACAGAGGTCGTCAAAGATAGCGCTAAAAACATCTTTACAAAAAACTAAACGCAAAGGTATCTTACAGACTTGTTCACGATGGTACAATAGGTGACCTTAGGTATCTCTAAGAAAGACCTTCCAAGCAACTATGGACAAGGATGGACTGGATTGTAAAGAACGTGAAGATATTGTTACAACAAAAGAGTATGAGTAAAATAAAATAAACCTATTTAAACAGGATAACATTTTATACAAACAAGTAGGGCACATTATAGGTGGACGTGACCAAAGAGGTGCTGCATTTGTTAGTAACAAATGCAGTTCCTCAAAATCAGGAGGGCCACGTGCTAGTTCTGTCATATAAACAAATTAACAAAAGAAGCTGTGAGAAAACCATGGTCCCAAAAGTAATAGTATATTTTATATGAGTTCTGGAACTTTTATATATCTTGTTAATTTTCCATGTCCACCTTTTTAGTAGGTTACTAAAACCAACTAGCACAGTCAAGCACTCAAGGTAGCACAGTCCAGATTTAGGCCGAGATAGTGGCGTCATCACACGTGGGGCGAATAGTCTATTAAACGGCCTATTTTCACACCATCCCCCTTTGAGTGGGGCTTTATGCACTTTTTACGATTTATTTTGAACGGTCGTGGAGGTAGATTTTAGAACCAGGTATTTATTAATTAATATGCCCTTTACATAAGGTCTACAGGGAAAGGTTGACAGGGCAATGTGTATGTTTTTCTATGACAAAATCCCAAGCGACGTGCCAAAATTGTCGATTAACAAATTAAAAAACTTGATTAAACATATAATTTCAACAAAAGCATTGTATATTTTATTTAGATGATTATAAAGCTAGTGTCTGAATTTGCTGCAACGTAATAAAGATAAAAGTACAAATTATATTTTATAAAAAAATTACATAACAAAGAGATTTTAAAGATCCCATCAAATAACTAAATTTTGATTTTGATTTTGACTTATCGCTCTGTTGAGCAGTCAAAAAAACATTTAGCAGAATTATTTTCGTTGGTATAAGATTTTTCCTGACTGGCTGGCTTATTTTAGAGTGTGGATTACTGGAAAAAAGCATTATCCGAGTTGGTCGTGGAAAGCAATGGTGGCGATGAGCTCACCACTTGTCACGTCTATATTCCTGCGACTGTGCAACCCACGGTGAAAAGAGACCCTTTATAAGGTTCTGCCGCTGACTACCCCTTTGGGGAAAAAGACGTGTGTTTATATATGTAGGTAGTATGTTTATTTCAAACTTGGTTAAAATCAAAAACTACCGGTTTTTGTAAATATAGTGTCCCGTTCTTATAAATCTTAGTACGACATATTCACAATCACCGTTTTGAACAGTCAAAAGGGAAAATGCTTCAACCATAAACGCCCCGGAAATTATTACGACCGGATTCGCTCGATAAAAATTGAGACTTATCCACAAAACACAAGTTGATGCTTGCCCCGGGGCAGTGTTAAAGACCGCTGTCAATCTCTCTTGATCCTTTAACCTCCACTCAATTTATTATGATTCGGCCTTGTGTAGGTAATACAATTTCTTTACGTTATTGGCCTTAAACATTTTTTTCTGTATGTTTTACAACATATTGCTTTGTTGGTAAAGCTAAAGATCAAAATATTCGTTGATAGCATAATAATGCTTTACGATATAAATGGGCTGCACTTAAGCCTGATATATCGGCGGCTTTCAAATTATATGCTTTTTGCAGATATTTGCATTATGCTTTTGTTTCAATGGAAAACTTTTATCTTTTAGAACGTGTGTTTTTACGCTACATTGATGGCTGTATTTAATGGAATATGTTATGATACGGCGATTTTTGTAAAGCTTCGATGAAAAACTTTTTTGTGTTATCAAAGCTTTGTGAACATCAGCCATTAAACGCCTGTACAAAAAAATTGTCGGTTATACACACAGCAGGGTGTACAGCTGAATTGCAGTTAATTTATGAGTCCATACAAAATAAAACTTGGTATTTCATACAAAGTGTATCAGAATACCCGATAAGACCCGAAAGGAAGGTATTACACACGTCATGGCGAACAACTTTAGTTCTACGACTTTATAAATAACGAAATTTTTAATTCATAAAATGCCTTGTAAACTTTCCTCTAGGAATGTACCTATTAACACAGCATACCTTATTACAGCTATTTATTTAACTTTAATGCGTGAACTCTGAATTTTGTAATATGGCAACCCCATGTTCATGTGTTAGGTACATGTCTGGAGTTAAGTTCGAAATTTGTATAGTCGGCGAACTAAAGTTGTTTGCCACGACGTGTGGAATACCCTCCCCTCGGTCTTATAGGGGGAGGGGGGGGGGGGGTATATTTTGATACAACATTGTATAAAAATTCAGTTAGTTTGCAAACTTATTTCAAGAAATCAAGGTATTTAGCAATAACAAACGATGCCGCATTGCATGATATGCTAATTTATTATGCTGCTAAGTACCAGAAGTTTGCAAACAACCAACTAAAAATGATAAAGTAGGAAATTTTATATTGTTGGCTAAAACATCGGCAAAAACAAGTAGGCTACGGCAACAGTATAGATTAGCTTTTAGAAACAGTAAGTGCATGAGGGAAAAAAAATATTACATGCCCTATTTCTTTTTTTAGCACACTTTCCGCACGGCTCTTTATATATATAGCGGTATAGCTTAAAGGAGTAGGATAACTATAGCCTATAAATTCCCTCTTCTGGGACTTTTACTCTCGGCGAGAACTAACGGGCTGTCATTCACCACGTTAGCCCAATCAGGGTTTATCAATGTGCCTGTAACTGCTGGCTAATTCGGAGACCCGCAGAACAGCACGGGCGCGGCATGTGTGATTTGGAAGCTGCGTAGGGCCTTAAATTGACATGGTCATCTTTCACTTAATTACTTTACTGTCTGTAAAGCTATATCCATACTGTGGGCTACGGCAACAGCTGGCCGTAACGACATCACGCGAAAAAGCAATATATTGGCTCTGAAGACGCCATTTTCTATGCTTGGTGGTCATACTTTGTGATGATTTAGTTTTTGTGCAACGTATTTGAACTGATTGAACTTATTTTTTATCATTTAATGCAGAAAAACTATGTTATCTCTAACGCTACAATTCTCTACGTAGGATAGATTAGTAGTCTATATAGATAGTAGGTATACAAGATTGTTCTCTATTTTGTAATCGATAGCAATTCAAATATAGATAGGTAGATAGGTGGCGATCTTATCGCTAAAGACGATATCTTCCAGGCAACCTTTATTGAAAACATATTAACAAAGATTACGTTTAGTTATGTTATGGCTATGTCAGTGACGGTTACAGACGTTTGACTCTAATTGAATATACTAACTGACCCATGTCTCTAAAAGTTGATGATTTAAAAAGCTAACATGTTTGAAAACACATTATGCATTTATCGCTAAATCTACACCAAAATATTTTTAATAAAGAAGAAATCCTTCAGTTTACCCTCTTCTAAAATCTGGAGCTTCATGTCACGAGCATCTGGTTAGAAATGGATGGACTCTAGAGCGGTATAGTTATGGACCGTATAACTCATCCATGCTCCACACGAGCTTAGAGTTTAAATGTTAGGTTAAAAATATTCAACATGTACAAATATGATTTGTAAATAAAATCTGCTAAATAAGAAAAAAATCTTGGTGCAATTACATAAATTACAATTTTGTTTTATCATCATCATCATAATTCGCTGATAGACGTCCATTTGTGAGTTAAGCTTCCCCATAGACCTAGAGGGGGTATTTGCTATAACCACCACGCTTGGCAGGCGCTAATCGCGTATTAGTGTTAAGTACTCAGATGGATGCTGCTGCCTATCCCCTTAGTCGCCATTGACGACATCCACGGGAGGAGCTAGAGAAATCCTTGACCACCACGGCTATGTTTCATCATCCATCAGATTTTTGATGATCCTTGCTAGTGCTAGGATTTAGGCTGATTCCCTTCTAGCTGTCATGGTTACTTACTAGAAATCACGAACTGCCATCTGACTCTACATGAAATTCGTGAAATCCATTACTATTAGGTACACGCATCGTAACTATAATATAATTCCAACGTACAATTAACGAAACCGACGCCATTACATTAAAGTACGAGTTAAATTAATGTTGGGTTACAGTCACTCGAAAGTTCCATTATCGTTAGGAAACACGATAATGCTTAGGTGATAAGTCTGCAGTTGGCATGTACGTAAAATACCTAACGTTTCACCGTTGGGGAATAGAGGTTTTCGAGTGGCTACCACGAAACGGACCACGCAGTGTAGGAAGTCTTAATTGACCGATGACATTCTAAAAGTTGCAGGAAGTCTGTGGATGGAGGCGGCTCAAGACCTTTTATCATGGTATTCGATGTGGGAGACCTAGTAGTGGACTAATAAATGCTGATGATGAATTTTAGAGGCGTAATACTTTCAGGGATTGTTCTAAGACTGTTTAATTAATAAAAATGCTTTTTAAGTCTGAAAATTTCGTAAAGATGAATATTTATCTAAAGACAAAGCAACATCGCTACAACAGACTTAATTAGGACCAGTAATTTAAATTTTATTATTTTGTAACAAAAATTCTCAGAATGATATTCATTTGTTACAATGACGAGAAGCAAAATTTCCACGCTTTTCTTTTTACTTATCTTTTCAGCATTTTTTTCAGTAGCTTAGGTCGCTGGCTTACGGTATATAATTTAGCATTCCGTGAACTATGTTTTATGTGCAGAATTGTAGGACACACATTCATGCATTACGTTTGTGAGCGTTTGTGAAATATTCTCTGTAGTTTCGTGCTGTAATGACTAGTAAGTAGGGCTGACACAAATGTTACCCGTTTTCAGTAAGCTGCAGTGGCATATTTTATGTGTGATTTTAATCTCTGACTTATTTTTATCTAGTTTTCGGTTTTTTTTTATTCGTGAGTAAATAAGATTTTTGCCTCAATTCTACGTTATTGAAAAATTCTGTGCTACCATTTGTGTCATAACACAAGCATATTTTTGTATGGTACGGGAAAGCAGACTACTGACTGTTTAGAGTTTTGTAAGTACTGAAATAGAAGCACAATTAATTTGACTACTGACGGCGTTGCTTCCTATATTTGTAGGCACCCCTAACGCACGAGGTCTGCGAACAATATACGGTAGGTAACTGTGACATTTGGGTACAAATATTGCGAGAGGTGTCTGAATTTGTGTCTATTCTGCTCGAGTAAAACCGCCTCTGAGTTTCGTTTACGAGTAGCTTTGTTAAATGGGTGCAGTTTCATACTATATCATTTAGAATTGTTCTGTCATAGGTGACAGACTCCTTTGTAGTGAATTTTGTTATTTTCCACAAGATACGAAACTTTATTGAGATGGAACCAACAATTTCATGAACGTGCACCATTCCTATTGGAAATTAACCTGTTTTATTGTTATTTTAGGTATGACTTATTTTCCACTTACAGATTTAGCGCATCATGCTGAAAAACATGCAACCATTGGGATAAGCGTGTTCTTGAGTGGAAACTGCGTCATAGCAAACGTAGAGTGGGCGCCCCCAGCGGAGCGACAATCTGCGTACAATGGTTGGTAACAAATAGATTCAAAGAGACCTAAATCGATCTTACTGGCGCGCACTGGGAAAGGACTATGTCCAACAGCAACGTGGACTACAACACGTTGATGGTTATGATAGTGATATGAATTCTGCAACAATGATAAAGTCACTCGAGCATGTAGCCAGCTTTCAGCAAATTACCATCGATAGCGCTACGAACAATCATGCTAATTGCCACCGTCCTGTTCCACTGTCCGTAAAATCATCTTATTCGATTATTCAGTTATTTCCTCAGAATAATAAGTGAACTGTAGAGGCTGCAAGTCCTGAACAGAAGTTCGTATCATGAACTATTGTTCATTTAGTGGAGATGTTATGCCACTGAAAACCCTGATAATACTCGAAGCACTTACAGACAATCTTCTCCGAAAACGCTCGCAGATGTCAAAAGACGTCAGACTCAAAACGAAAGTTAGTGAGAAGATAGAGGAAGTACTACAGTGCATTTTAATTTTATGTTTAGGAGTGACATCTCTGGAGAAGGTCATATAAGATTTTCTGCTGGTTACAGTAATAAGATGAGACATCTGACTAAAGCCCTCTGTAAAAAATTGCCTCTTCCGGCTCTTCTTCTTTCCTTCATACAATCATGAGTCGGTCCGTTAATGCCTTGACTTAGTCAGACCAGTGCGGCGGCTAGGTGATCGTCCACTAGGTATTTTCCCCTCCATCTTTCCTACTACAACTATTAGTTTGTCAAGGTTATCTGACTGTCCCCGAGCAATGTGACGTAAATCAAGACTAAAAAACAAATAAAAAAAAATTGTGGAGTATAGTCGAAGATCGGTTGGTTAGTTCTTTTTGCAATCCATGGTATACGCAACATTCTCCTCCAACACCATATTTCGAATGCGTTGGTTCACTAGCAAAGATGTCCAGGACTCAGAACCGTATAGAAAAATGGAGTAGACCAAGGTTCGTACTAGTATCTTCTTGGATACGTTGTAGGCCATCTTATTCTGCCAGATTCTAGTAAGCTTGCTCATTACAGATTTGGATATCTGAGTGCGTCACCAAATTTATCTTTCGCTACCTCCTTGATCGGTTATCATTGATTCCGAGATATCAAACTAATTCAAGATAAATTCTAGATCTGATAGTTCTCCAGTTCGCATGAGTTGGCCAGCTTAGGCTAAGACCATGACTTTTGTCTTAGGTGGAAAGTCCAACCAGCTCGCTCCCATGCTCTTTTTGATTCTTTTTGAATGCAAGTGAGAAAAATGAGTCATGAGTAAGGGCTCTTATTCTCTTATTTACTCTCAAGGATATTTCAGTTTATTTCACTGTTTTTTTATCACGATCGAAAACAATTAATATTCATCGATACGTTCTTCGGTTCAGGGCGCTCCCGCATTTGAATAATTGGCTGATTTTTATGCAGTTGAATTAATGCAATTTGTACAGCGGATTTTATTTCATTTTTTCGACGCTAGCAGAGGCAAATTTTCAGTTGTATTTTAAAATTCATTACGTTTAATCGGGTTGAAGATCTGATATTTCAGAATTGTACGATGATATGGCAACGGGTTGGATGTTTTAACTTAAAATTAAAATGTGTTAATGCAATTACATTTTTGCGTACTATATTGTTTTTCATAATAAACTAATTTTACACCTTGAATTATATGTACCAACTCTAACATTAGTACAGTCAAATTAGGTGATTTTTTGCACAAGTGTGGAACTAATTAGATGTAGTCATGAAAACTTTTCTAATTGTTTTGTATGGCTTAAAAATCACCTCTAATTATAAGCATCAGTAATTTCACCCTCCGGAACAGGGTGAAATAGGGGACCTTATAATAACCGTAACTTAATGGGGGAAATAGAAGTAGTCGGTGCAATTTGGCATAGACTTTGAACCGTTATGATCTACATTTGCACCAAGTATTTTTTAAATCCGACAGACGGAACATACAAAAAAAAACATTTACAAAAAAAACTTTTTGTGGGTATTGCGGCTCCGGGAAAATTAAGGTAGTCTGTCCAAATTGATAGACTTATCAGAAAAATGATCGAAATACATTACCAGGTTTGCACCTTGGTGCGTCTCACAGAAGGCACTTTTCCATATTTTATTGTCGCTCTACTTCGGGGAAAATTAATGTAGTTCTGGAAATTGACTTAAACTTATTCATTTAATTAGTACTACATCCGTCGGAAGTTTTATACTGGTATTTATTTACGGAAGATGCATTTGCTCAACACTGTGTTCCCTACATGCACGTGGTTTTTATTAAAATCATAATGCACTAAGACAGTCTCTCTATGCGTAATTTAACATGCATAAAGTAATTACTTTCTATTTTAAAATTTACGGCCTTTTTAAGTTTTTACCTAATATTTAAAAGCCTTCCGTAAGTGCCAGAGACGGTGCAAACCTAGGATAAGCTTCTTTTCGTGTCATCTAACGTTTCCATAAGAATCCACGACTACACGACTTAGGTCCACACTTTTTGCTAATTTGCCTGTACTACATTTTAACAGAAGATTAAACAGTGTGGGCGATAACTATGTACATTTTCTTAGTGTGGTTAGTACTTAAGTAATACTTAGGTATGAGTTATGTATTCCATTCTCATAATAATATATTGACGAAACCATTAAAAACGTTTTAATTGTTGTTGTTTTTGAAGTAAACCAATTGTGTACCGAAACTTGTAAAATAAATGTAATTTTATTCAGATCCTGAGAACAGGTAAAACAATAAAAACACTCAAAATAATATAATAGATCTTTTTACATTAATACTCGTATTTAATTTATACTAACAGTATAACAATTAGGCGTTACCCCTACATGGGATAGCAACAAATTCCCGCTTGCAAAATAATTCAGGAGTTCGATGCAATGCATGCAAATGAATTCGGAAAGTTAACTTTGTATACCTACAGACATACTTAGTTTAGATAGGACCGTGTCGACATCTATTCTGGACTATTGTGACTTTTTTGTATAGTAACACAATTTTCAGTATTGCGCTTGCAATGTTTGTTTTGCATTAAAGCTTGTAGTAAGTCTCGAAGGAACATCAAACCATTTATAATGGGTTTGTACCTATGGTATGGTATTTTATGTCATTGAGTAACTACATAAGAGCAAAATAGTTGCTAATCACCAATTTCAAGAAGATCAACTAGATGATGCACTTGATATGATATCATTGTTATGTTAAATAAAATCAACATTGAGTTTCAAATATACGAACTTTTGAAAATCAGAGATTAACGGCCTTTTTGGTAACATTTAGTCAATTGTCGGCATTTGTTGCCCGTGATACTACCAGTAGTAACACGGGTAAAAAAAACCCGTAGAACTACCCAACGATCCAGTATTACCACGCAGGGGTATCTGAAGAAAACTGCAGGTAAAGGGTTTCTTCGCTACAATTAAAAAAACTTCATAGTTTCTCTTGAGTTGTAGCGACGAAACCCCTTATATAAACAATAATCATATATATTATAGAAACAGCTGTCTCTGCGAATGCAAATAAAAGCGCACAATTTGAATCCAACGTGCGCTTGACAAATATAATTTTAGATTTTTCGATTTTGTAGTTGCGTTAAAAAATATAAATTAAAATATTTATTTAATTTATATTTTTTATGTATGGAGCTCAATTTATTTCAACCACTTTAATCGTTTCACTTCTAGTAGGTATTTATCATAGAATTAAAAATCTCCGTATCACAAAATATAATAATTTAAAGTTTTCGTGACAGAACACAATGCAACAGTCGAGAATATAACACTAATATCATAAATGCGAAAGTTTGTGAGTAAGTTTGTAAACGGCTGAACGGGTTTGAGTGGAATTTGGAATGGAGATACCATATACACTGGATTAACACAAAGGCTACTTTTCATAATCATCATCATCAATTTTCATCATTGTTCACGCGCGTGGAACCGCGGGGCACAGCTAGTGACCAACCAAACTAGTAATTAATTTTGAATACCTACCAAGCTATCCAACAAAGCCAGCTACCATTTCTACGAATGCCAACATGAATTAGGCAACTGTTCTATTTCCCTTGCATCTATTTGCCCACGACTGTCCCTAATACAGAAACAATGAAAGCACGGCAAAGCACGGAAAATAGATTCTGCATATGAGCGACAGATACATATACTACCGTCATATCGAACAGGAAGGGTGCATATCAAATCGGTCAGGCCATGTCACGCCAGATGCCGCCATCGCATCCCCAGCACAGAGTACCTTAGTTCCGTACAGAGTCCCAGCTTCATACAACCGCGTGTTGAACACTTATTTAGTACCTAGGTACACAGCGGATTAATAATTATACTGTTTTATCTACCATGTGGGGAAATTATCTAGACAGGTTTGAGTATAACTTATAAAATAATACATCCATATAAACCAATAGTTTGATCACAGAGATATTTATAATCATAAATAAAGTCTGAGGAAAAAATATTTATGTAAAAATTAAAAGGAAAGTTATGCAATGATATGCAAGGATGAGTATGGATGAGTTAAAGAAAGGCACGAGCAATTTTTGCGAATAAAATTTTCTTAAGTTGAACCGCATTTGATGTAATGTTCACTATAGAGTAGTTTGGTACACGATAGTGAACATTTAGTGAACATAACGAGAAAGGGTTTAGTGTCAAGGAAATCCGTGTCTGTGCTAAGGTTCCAAACGGGCGCACGGGCAAATGGCATAAAATGAGCCTTTGCGGGGCTCACCCAGCCCTTTCACCACACTGGTTCTTTAGAACAGTCACAGTCAACGGATACTTTGAAATCCACATACCTCAGACTGACCAAAAAAACAATAACATGAGAGAACAAGAAGACATCTTTGCCAATTTTTAGCATTTTTGTGAGAGCTTGGGCTCTGGTAGGTAGCGGCACTTTTACTGTGCCAGTGCTATCGTATAATCGTATCCCTAGATTGCAGGATGCAAAATTAATTCGCAGTTGTTTGGCGTGTACTGTACATAATGATTAAATTCCCTTGCATTATGTTCAGATATAATGTGAGGTTTACACATTAACGGTTTGTAATCAGTACTTAATGAATTGGTAATTAAGAAAAACTTTATAGGAAAGTTTTGTAAATTTTTAAAACCGAACTTCACTAGGTAAAGAATGTAGGCTCCGTAGAGCCTCGTCATCATCATCATCAGACAGAAGAAGTCCACTGCTGGATATAGACCTCCCCCACAGAATGTCTTGACGAACAGTCTTACACATACTTCCTGTGACCTTAAAAAGTTGACAGTTATTTCGTTATTTTGACCAAACGTATGCAGTTGAATCACAGAATTATCTGGGCACGCTTTTAGGCTCATAAGACCCAGACCAATATCAAACATCACCAAATCACAACGTTATTTCGGAAGACCAAGTGAGGGTAGTTACTGCAGCTACCACCGCTTGTCAACGGCCCCATATACCACAGTCAGCCCGCGACCACGATTGTTGTAATACATTCAATATATAAACAATTATATTATTTATATAAATAATAAGGTAGTAACAAGATAAATACCAGTGACAATATTAAGAAATATGCGTTTTTTTTTTAACAAAACATACATGACCTCATGTATAATAGTTTAATGGCACGGATCTCACAAGTACCAGCTGCTCCCTTCAGAGAAGACATAACACCCAACAGTCACATACGTAGTCATGATCCCACACTAGGATTCCCTGTGTCGTGAGTATCAGGAACTACGAGTACCATGGTACCACAACATTCAGACCCGGAACAAAAATTTGCTGATCATACAAAAATTTGTCTTGCAGAGGGAATCGAACCTGCAACCTCTCGGATCTCAGCTGGCTACTCGCCCGCCGCGCCACAGATGAGCTAAAATATTATAATATCTGTTAATAATTTCTAATCATCATCATCCTACGATAACATTTTGGGTAACGTACAATTTTTTTTATGGTATAAAATATTATAGATTGCACTACGCTTCATCTACGTCAGCCCTTACTGCGCACAGTGTGCACGTACACTTATCTAGGTAATTGAATTGCATGGGTAGCGCGCCGGCACGTGCTTCGGGCCCATGGGACCGGCTCTGACAATATTTTGTTCTATCTATTTTTAATGGCAGCTTGAGGGTTAATCATCAGTGCAGATTTGAAAGCTTTATAGTACTTGCGGTATGTATGTTTATGTTGTATGGGGCGTTATGTTTGCAGTGGTTTGGTTAATCCAATTACAATGCTTTGAATAATAATGATTTATGAGTTTGGGAATCCTAATTTAAATGTGTCGATATTCCTAACGATTTATGTGGTTATGGTTTCAGAATTAACCTTCCAACATGATGGGATGGAAGATACCTATGCTTATTTATTCCATCCTGTAGAAGTCCACTGCTGTAAATAGGCCTTCCTGATTGAATGCCACGAAGAAAAGTCTTTAACTGCTTCTATCCACCGACTTCTTGCCACCTTTAAAATTCGTTGGTATATCGACCTTCCTTACTGCGTCGGCTGGTACAGTTACCTTTTTCTACAGACTTATTAATTTAAGTTTGGTAATTTACTCATTTGTATATGTTTGACCTCAGAATAGGCCCCTCCGTCTCCCCACGTAGATGTCGTAATAGCTGACTAAAGGATTACACTAGGTTATGGGCAACAGCATTCACTTTAGTACTCAACACCAGTACTGTGATCACCAATACACCTACTAAACGTTGTGATCATGGCAAATTCATCCATGCATTCCATGGGGGAGGTCTCGTTTAACAGTGGACGTCTGATGGGCAATGATGATGAATCATAGTTATGCATAGATTTCTTTATGCTCAATTTGTTGAAAGTACTAACACATGTTAAACCTTTACGTTAAGATAGCAACAATATAAATAAAACCAAAGGTTGTAAAACCTTTCACCGCTTACAACATACATAAGGCGTTCCACAGTGTTTTGATAACATGGGATCAGCGGAAGCAAGTTTTCTTACGCCCTCGCATCGAGGCAATATAGGCGCAGAGTAGTGTACTTAGCCCGCCTCACTTGGCAGTACAAGTAGCTACTTAGCAGCCACTGCAGAATCGTTTTAAACACGTTAAAAGGTTTGAATAGATGGAATTCCGCTTGCAATATCAAAGTTTACATTGCACAACAGTGAAAGTAAAAGCTAGAGGGTTTTGAAGCTCTGTTGTGGAAAATATAGGTTTAAAATTTAAATTTACAGTGTGGTCATGGTGCATTGTTTCATCAGCCCGTAGAAGTCCACAGCTGGACATAGACCTCCCCCCTAGAATGCCACGACGAATGGTCTTGAGCCGCCTCCATCCAACAACTTCCTGCGACGCTTATAATGTCTTTAGTCCATCGAGTATAATATAAACTCTCATTATATTTTATGGGGAAGGCCTCGAGCAGTGGACGCCTAAAAGCAGCTGATAACGATGATGATGATGGTGATTAAGGTATACCATGATGTATATGAAATAAGCCTAGTTATATCCATTGTTTATTTGAAATAGTGTTTGTTAAGACAGGTTTTAACGGGGCGTACACAGTTATTATCAAAGTTAAATTCAAAATGTCCCACTTTTCAAGAGTTCTAGTTTTATGCACAATAATCCATGAAAGAAACCGCTCTGGGAAATCTTCAGCCAACAATTGAAATGCATTGTTTCATTTGTATTGTGTTCGTCACCTGAACTGGAGAGAGATTAAAATTCATTGTTTTACTGAATGAATGAATGATGTGGCTTATTTTATTGTTCGTTCTGGAAAACCTATGACCCTTCAAAGTTTAGCAGTAAGAAGTAGTGGAGTACGTCTAATATAAACTGAACGAGAGATAAACTGAATTCTAAATCTGAATTAAATAGTGGGGACTATGTCAATTATAATTAATTGATTCAAGCGTGACTTTGCGGAAATCCATTCTACAATATAAAATAGAAGAACAAATATATAGTAACAATATATAGTAGTATTACATTGTCTATTAAATACAATTTATTGCATTAATCTATCATTTTTAGTTTCCGAGATTTTTAACATTCTTTAAGTGACCCGGATTCATTGCTCTCGAGTGTATTTGTTCTTCTATTTTATATTGTATGTCAATTATGTCAAAATAAAATATTTCATACCACAAGGACCGTTTTTAACCGACTTCAAAAAAAGGAGAAGGTTCTGAATTCGACCGTATGCTTTTTTTAATTTTGTTACGCGATTACTCTGACAATTATGAATATATTTTAATTAATTCATTATATTCATAGTGCAGTGTTATACCTACGATTAAAAAATTAAAACTGAGTTTTGTATGAAGCTATAATATTTCATGTTTGTGTATTTCATGTAATTGCGTCTTGCAAAAACCTTTAAAGCAATAAGCCCTAACAGAATCCATGACAGTTTGAATTTGTATCGACCAGAGAAATGGCGAAGTTTTATTTCTAGTTCAAAACTCTTGACCAAAGGAGTCGTCTCAACTTTCCAATAGATAACGTTACAAATTGGATAAGCCCTGTCATTACCCGCACACAACTGGCACTCTGCCAGTGACAATCCGCTATAATTTAGATTGTTTCGTGTATCATTTCAGCATCGAATGCTATAAAATTTTACGGTTACAGGCTACGGCGCACCATATGCGCGCGTAACGCCATCTACCGAATATACGATCGACGAATGCTTAGAACTAATAACAACGTTAACGTAAAAAGGCCATCGTAAAGTCAAGATATACTTTATTGTAGGAAAGTTTGAGATGCACGTAAAAGTAAGCATTTTTGGATCGTTATATGTAGGGGTTGAGCTCAAAGTTGCACAGCAGGCTATAGAGAGAACTGTGCTCAGAGTTTCACTACGTGAAGAATCCAAGATTAAGAAATCCATAGCAGAACCAAGATAGACCGACAGGTTGAAGTGGCAATGGGTAGTTCATATAGCTCGCAGAACAGACAACCGTTGGGGGATAAAGGCTCTGGAGTGGCGACCACAAACCAGACGACTCAGTGGAGGAACAGATTTCAGTAAAGCTTGATAGGAAAAATATGTTTTTAATTAAAATCCTGGATTAGCTAGATTATAATCTTGAAGGTGACAAATTAGAATTATCTCGTGCCTGACCGCAAGAGCATACATCCTATATACACGACAAACAGAAATGCTCCGTATTTACCCAAGCTCTTTCAACACCAGCTGACAACTCACTAGTTACACATATTATTTTCACATTCGAGAATGTCAAACAATCTGCGTTTAAAAATATTTGTCGAAACTAGAACAATGGCCTGCCCGAAGAGGATAAGTTATGCATTAAGTGAAGCAACTTAGATCAATATTATGAGAACAAGCAAAACTTTCTTGGGATAGGTAGAACAGGTACTATGGACGTGTAACTTCAACAGTAGAGCAAGACAAATATTGAGTCAAACTTAGGTTCTTGGTAGACGCCCCGCACCCGATGTTAATTATTAACTTAGAGATCAAATTATATTTACTTTTGAATTCAATCAGTACTGCATTTTGGAAAAAGATTTTTTTTTCTTAAATTTTTATAAGGACTTTGATTCGCTTTGATGGTAATAGAATTGCAATTGCTTTTGTTAAAATTTCACTTTAAATTTGGATGATACAGAAGGATAGTCGTTAGGTAGGTACGATATGGTATAAAGACATAATTATTACCAGCAGTGATTAATTGTATTAAAGCTATCAGTATCGATAAACAGATGCTGAACTGAATTTAGCCTCCGAGTAGTAAAATTTGTAAATTTACATCCATCATAAAAAGAGTTTTGCCGGATGACTTCCAAGTTCCATATCCGCTTAACTTGCCGTATCCTTAAAGCATAATTTGCTTTTATACGCGGACTTAGGCTAATGAAAGCAACCTACCATGTTTTATTATCCACTTAACTGCCAAGGAGTTTTGACAAAACTCCGAGAGTGTAAAATTCAGTCGTGACAAAATTGTTAGCTTCTGCAAGTTTCATCAAGTAATGTAGGACCATCCATATAATAGACCATATATGTAGTGAGGAATTTAATAAGTCAGTAGGATCTATAAATATAAAATGATACCTTCCATCAACTAGTTGTTCAATTGTTACGGCAAGTACAGCAAATGTACTATCGATATTTACAGAAAAAATAATACAAGGTACAGGTACAAAATTTAAAAAATACATATGATTGCCAACTATCTTGATTTCACAGTTTTAGTATGAAGCTCAGATCAATTAATTGATCTTATTAAGTTTTGCAACTGTTCTTGAATCTGGAGCTTTATTGATACAATGCTTCTACGGATCCTCTAGATGGCTTCGATAATTCTCTGTTGGGTTGCAATTTAAATGCTGGATTGCTCGTAGGTATTGTTGGAATGTGGTAAAATCATTGCATGATACTTGATCACCATCATCATCAGCCTGTAAAAGTCCACTGCTGGACCATTTTATTCCCTAACGGTTAACAGTTCTGCTAGCTTATGACCTGCCCATTGCTTTTTCAAATTGCTAATTCTGAGATCTGACGGTGATCTTGGTTCTTCTACGTATCTCCTCATTTCAGATTCTATCACGCATGATACTTAGCCCTTAATAAATATGCATATGCATGGAGGTTTCAAGTGTCTCCTTTATACCTTTAAGTCTAGGAGCCAGTGTTCACTTTATTACTACAATAAAAAGGTCGAAATGGCTTCGGCTGTTCTTTGTCTCTCGTGTCAGTTCCGTTTGATCCATACATGACCCGTCAGATCCAATACTAAATTGCATCCATTACCAAGTATTCCGTATAACATGATAAATATGTCACCAACTTCTAGGCTACAATCGTAACTAACTTACTACTTACGGGACTATGGAGAAGTTTTGACATTTTATAGGCTTTAATTAAAGCTGACGCCGTATATTGTTTCGCTATGGAGTCAAGTTCTATGGAAGTTGAGAGTTTATGTGTTGACTATGATTATGAAATGAGGAATAATGGGGTCATGAGGAAGTTCTCTTAGAGGAATTCAGTAGTTTATTGTTTTTGCCGGTTTCAGTTTAAAATTATGTTATTTTCTTTTTCTTTCTAGAAATCTCGTGTGTCGTGTTCTTTTGTTGCTGGTTTTTGTCATCTGACGCATACGTTTTGATAAAAGAGCGTATATCTGAGATTAATTTAATAATATCAATAAATGGCAAGTAGGGGGATGCTTTCGATTACTTAAAGCTCGTTTCACGCTAGATGGCGTGGAAAAACAGATATTGACTTTTTTATTTTTTGTTCAAAACTCGAGCGTCTTTGGTGAGTAATTTTACCGTTTGCGAGCACGGTGTAGGTCATAGAATTTGATGCTGCATGAATTTTCGTTAAAGAGTCGTTAGAAATTTCAAATTCACTATAAATAAGATCTGTCAATTTGCCTCATGTAATTACACGCACGCACACTTCTACATTCACTGTTTGGTTTTTCACTAGATGGCGTTGTCATTATCCCCAGATGTTATATAGATGGCGTTAAAAAATATTTATAAGGTATCTCGATATTGATTGTTAGAAGGAATGAGCCGCCACCATCCACCGACTTCCTGCCACCCTATAAAAAGTGCCGTGGTGTGCGGCGTAGAATCTATAATCCTCCTCCCGTGTATGTCGGAAAAGCCGACTAAGGGTTTACACCAGTGCATGGGCAGCAGCATCCATCTGAGTAACCGATACTGCAATCACCAATCAGCCTGCCATGCGTGGTAATTATGGCAAACACCCCCACAAAAATGAATGTCTTTTTACAGAAATGAATAAAAAGAAAAAATAAACAGACTAGGTATTTTTATTGGTTTATAATTACAAGTATTTTCCACTAGAAATATCATACACTGTCAACAAATACTCATCAATAGGTAAGCGATCAGTGCAACTGCACATTATGCCTTCGTATTTTCTATTCATTGTTACCATTAATACCCATTGCATCTCTTCTAAATATAACTTTTCATTTAAAAAACCGACTTCCGCCATTGTATTCGACTAAATATTAGGATGGAAAAAAAATGATGAAAGAACCATAGTGGTGAAAGGATTATGATACTTTCTGAATGCAAATGCTTGGTTTGTTGCTGAAAATATAAAAAACGCCATATGTATGCGTAAAATATTTGAGGAGTTCCCTCAATTCCTCATGGATTCCATCATCAGAACTGGGTTTTGAAAAAAATTGGACCAATCTGGAAGTATATCTATTCAAATAAAAAAATAATTTTCTAAATCAGTTCATAAACGCTGGTGATATGAGGTAACAAACATAAAATACAACCGAATTGAGAACTTGCTCCTTTTTTGTGAAGTCGGTTAAAAACCACTTTGACTTCAAGCCAATGTAGATCATCATCTTCATCATCATTAGATGTAGTTGATCATCATCATCAGCCTATAGATGTCCATTTAGGTGTCCCCTAGAGTGCCACGACGAACGGTCTTGAGCCGCCTCCATCCACAGATTTCCTGTGACGTTCATAATGCTTTTAGTCCAACGAGTGGAGGGCCTTCCTCTACAGCCTCGTCCGTTTTTCGGTCGCCACTCGAGAACCTTTATTCTCCAACGGTTATCAGTTCTGCGAGCTATATGACCTTCCCATTGCCACTTCAACTTGCTAATTCTGGTTGATCATCAGTGGCTAGAAAAACATACATTTCTTGATATAGTTTTGTTTTAGACAATGTTGTAAGGGTTTTTTGTATGAGAAAAAATAACGTACATGATGTCATTTCATTGAGATCTATGCACTTTGCATTTTTCCGAACACGTCTCAATATATATTTCAGATAAAATCGCATTTTTGAAAAATGCTACCAGCTTTAGCATCATGCTGCTGATAAACTCATTTATAGGGTGTGGTGATACGGCGTTTGCAAACATAACAGTGTACAAATATTACTGTGTTGGAAATATATGATATTGGATAAACAATCAACAATCTGCCTCTCTCACTATTCCAAATTGACTCGCAGTCAGACGACTAGTTAGTAGTTTTGTTAGTAGTAGAACTTCTTGTGAAAGAGTTCGTCCGGGGAAGTACTACCACTGTACCTATTTCTGCCGCCAAGCAGTAGTGTTCGCATTGCTGTGTTTCGGTTTGAAGGGTACGGGTGCCGGTGAAATTACAGGCACATGAGACTTTTCATCTTTATGTCTCAGGGTCGGTAGCGCGCGTGTAATGCCTCTGGTGTTACAAGCGTTCATAGGCTGCGGCAACTGCTTTCCATCTGGTGGGCCGTAAGCTTGTCTGCTTGCCAAGTAGCATAAAAAAAAAACGTTCCGATCTGTGAGTAACGTATAAATCATTTCCATGCTGTTCATGTTGTGGACCATTTCTCAAATCTTCTGCCATCAAATCTGGCTGACTGCTGTTGTGCATTATTATTTTTCGTGCAACCAGAGTCAGCTTCGTCAATTTCGGCTTCAAAATATTTCGTCCATAAATTGGGAGCTTGGTGTTAGATAAGATCTGAAAACATAACATATTTACTTATTACATTTTCATTCATTAAATTTTTAAAGATATTTCAAGTAATATAAATATCGAGCTGCGCCTCGCGGTTTCACCTGCGTGAACCATGATATTATTATTATGACGTTGATTTATTTTAAAACTCGTTATAAAATACATTTTTCACTATAAAGAAATACTACTTATCTATAAAAACAAATAGTATATAAAAACAGTATAGTAAAAAATATATTACAAAACGGTAAACCACCGACCGCGGAGCAAAGGCCCAAGCGGTCGGAGGCTAGGGCTGCAGAGAGAGGAACCTCCTGACTATGCGTGCCGAGTCCAGGAGTACTGCCTTCTGAATCTGACCGTTGATCCAACCATTTAGTGAGAGCCTCTCAAGGTATTGGTCGAGGCTCTTTGCTATAAGGCCATTCACAGAAACAACTATCGGGACGATAATCGTCGAATCCACATCCCACATGGCGGTAATCTCGTGGGCCAAGTCAAGGTACTTGCTTGCTTATTATTATTATTATTATTATTAGGTATCTTCATTCCAAATTTCACTCAAATCCGTTCAGCCGTTTGGGCGTGAAGAAGTAACAAACATACTTATAAACTTTCGCATTTATAATATTAGTGTGATGTGATGAGATGAAGAGGTCAACCGACGAATCCAACTCGGATGGGCAGCGTTCGGGAAACTACGCCATATCTAGTTTGTTGGTTTTGTGAAAACTTCTTGTGAAAGAGTTCGTCCGGGGAAGTACTACCACCGTACCTATTTCTGCCACCAAGCAGTAGTGTTCGCATTGCTCTGTTTCGGTTTGAAGGGTACGGGTGCCAGTGAAATTACAGGCACATGAGACTTTTCACATTATGTCTCAGGGTCGGCAGCGCGCTTGTGATGCCTTTGGTGTTGCAGGCGTCCATAGGCTACGGTAACTGCTTTCCATCAGGTGGGCCGTATGCTTGTCTGCTTGCCAAGTAGTATAAAAAAAAATCTTCTCGTCGCCGATACCGCAGAGCCTCAAGACGAAAGTCTACACGCCAGTGTTGACTTACGGCACTGAGACGTGGTCGCTAACTATTGGCCGTATAGACAAGCTCAAAGTTGCGCAACGGGCTATGGAGAGAGCTATGCTAGGAGTTTCACCACGTGATAGAATCCGAAATGAGGAAATCCGTAGAAGAACCAAGGTCACCGACATAGCTCTCAGAATTAGTGGCAGTGGGCAGGTCATATAGCTCGAAGAAGTGATAACCGTTGGAGAATAAAGGTTCTCGAGTGGCGACCACAAACCGGACGACGCGTTAGAGGAAAGCTCTCCACTCGATGGAATAAAGACATTATAAACGTCGCGGGGAGTCGGTGGATGGAGGCGGCTCAATACCGTTCGTCGTGGCATTCTAAGGGGAAGGCCTATGTCCAACAACAACAACAACGAAGGCTTCAAACAAAGGGCAGGCATCTTCTATAATAGTACTACTCTACTAGTAGGTAACACATTAAAATTATGTAAATATCTGTTTACTTACGAAATTTCACCGTGAAACCGTTATAACCTGGCTTGCACTCGTTTCAAAGACACCGCCCCAAAGAAAATTAATCGCATGACACCCACAGTGCACCATAGACAAGGACCATAGAGAAAAAAGTCAAGGAACATATAGGGAGAAATAAGTGCACTAGGCTAGGTAACCACAGACAAACAGAACACCTTAAATTCAAAAGAGCCACAAATCAAAAAAAAACAATATCGTTTTTAATGCAAAAATGGCATATAGATGATTCCAATTTTTATATTCGAAAAAGACACCCATGGTTTTAGCGTTAAAAATAGTTCAATCACACAACTACCCATTTAGCATTTTGAGACTTTGATGACTAACTTCACAGCAAAGCAGCCATCTTTCCAGTTAATAATAATAATAATAATTTTATTACGAAACATAAAAGTGTCAGGTTTTGGAATGCGTTTCTTTTGAATGAAAGTTCAATAAGTTTGATTACTATTTTATTAAAACGAACCCGCAGTACTTGGAAATGTGTCTGTTTTACATATAAGATTACCGTGATTATGGTTGTAATTGTTTAAAGAAACATGCAATATTTGTTAAATGACTGTTATTACAATCAGTCCGTACAATCAGTCTTAAAATACAGTGTTTCATTATCATACATAAGTATCCTTTGAAATAAATAATCACATTTAAGATTATTAAAATTACTTTGGGATCACATCCTTTTCAATCAGTTTTAGGATGCCTTGTTTTTTGTCTCAGCAACTTGTAGCTTTTTGATATTATTTTATTTTATTTACTTGGGAAAAATCTGTATCCTGAGAAGTTTTGTACAAAAATATATTTTTATGTTGTTGATCAGTTTTAATAACTTTAAGGTATGCCTTTACGACTCTTCCTTTGAAAATCTTTGCCAAGAGGCTGAACACTAAGAGGTTCTGAATCATAACTGATTGGTAATCAATCGTCTGTACTGCTGTCTGAGCTTATAGATGAGGATTTACTGGAGTCTCTATCTTAATCGCTTCATCAAAAATGGTACAAATTCCATACCAGACAGACAGCCAACACAATCCTAGCCTATCGTTACTTGATGAAAACATTATCTGATTTTGGAAGTCCAGAGCAATTAATAAATTTAGTTATTGAGGAAAGTACAGACAGCGATTCAGATATACTCAAGTGAATCCTCATCTTCAAGCTCAGACAGCAGTACAGATGATTGATTACCAATCAGTTGATTCAGTACTTCCTAGTGTTCAGCCTCTTGACATAGATTTCCAAAGGAAGAGTCGTAAAGAGCAGACCTCAAAGTTATTAAAACTGATCAACACCATTAAAATATATTTTTATACAAAACTTCTCAGGATACAGATTTTTCCCAAGTAAATAAAATAAAATAATATCAAAAAGCTACAAGTTGCTGAGACAAAAAACAAAGCATCCTAAAACTGATTGAAAAGGATGTGATCCCAAAGTAATGTTAAACTTTTTATACTTACTTATTTTAAAATTGATTATTTAAGCTAAAGGATTTTTATGTATAATAATGAAACACTTAATGAGATTACTGCGATGACTTAGATATTATTGATCGTAGATCTCATCGTTACTACTAGTAAGTCAAAGATTTATGGAGTATTTTATTTTGTAATATTGCTAGATGAAGAGGTGATAGTTATGGATAAGTTTCTTCCGCATTTAATTACATTGATCTCAATGTAAATTTCAAGGTAGTGTAAGGTTCAAAATACGCATCTTATAATATACCATACATATATATTATATAGAAAAAAAAGATTTATAAAGTAATACAAAAAAAACTACTATCAAAACTTTGATAGGCTTTCCAGTAAAAAAATGAATTTTCGACTTGTGGCTCTTTTGCATTTAAGGAGCGAGATGACAACTTCATACTACACTTTGATATTGATATATTATCAGGGTTGCTAAACCGAGTTTCTGAATCACAGCACGGTACACGGTCGGATTATAAAAACTAGTAGTTTTGCGAACAGAATACCTCAAGAGCACAAACTATCTTGTTTTTCGATAAAGTTTAAAAAACGCATCCATAGTCCGATCTAGCATATACCCAATCTTACTTGAACCACAAGTCGTTGAAACTCTAACAAATGAGAGCTCACGTAATATTGGTTTTCATTTTTATTTTTTCTCAAAAACTATATTGTAAAATAAATATATAAGTAAGTACATATATCAAGTTTCATCAAGATTAATTGAAAAATGCGACGTACGCGAGTACTTACGTACATAGGTACATACATCCGAACAGACGATAGCAAATTTTGCCATATTATATTGCAAGGACTTACCTTGCTTTGCTCGCTCGGTCAATGACTAGTAATATTTTTTTTTATTGCTGCGAATGAAGTTACGAAAGTATAGTTTTTACATATTCTTTCGTTGTTTTATTTTTATTTTATAAAACTGAAACTTGAGTTTCAATAAAGTACGTTACAATAAAGTATTTTCTCGAAGGTACCTACTTTGTTGATATTGCAAAGTATAAAGAACATAGCCGCAAATAACTTTGTAAACTATGATTATAACGAACGGTTGGCAACCCTATCAGAGCCAGCTCATAAAGCCTAATAATTACGGGTGACTAGCAAGCACTAAACTTGTGACGTAGCGTTGCCTGGCAACGTCGCGTTTCGCAATTTTGGTGACAGACCCGAAAATAACGCGAGGCATACTTTTTTTTATTTAGCGCCAATTTCACTATCTTTCTCAAAACTCGGTGTTCGAGGTCCATTTAACCGCCATCTCTGTCAAATTAAACAAAACAGGGTGCTCTGCGTAAAAATATCACGCTTCGATGGTAGGTGGCGACTCAAAATGGACATTAAAAACACTCACACATACGTAAAATTGGTCGTATTTCAAACTAATTTTAAAAATTACCCTTAGTAAATTTTTATTTGAAACAACCATTTGCGAGTACGATAATCATTAGAAAATCGAAAAAAAAATACGATATAAAGAACGACAATCTGTGGATTGAAAAAATACTTAAATTATTTTGTATGGGCAAGGCAACGAGAGCATTCACCTTAACACATGGCAACATTCAGTTAAATATCGCGGTATACTTGTAAAACGCTGCTCGACTTGTATAAAACTCTCTTAGGGCTTGTCTCCATGATACGTTTTCGCTACGCGCTCTTAGATTCAATAACAATAATAGGTAACTCATATTTTAATTGATTTATTTTTATTTTTACAGGTCTGAAAGTATTGATCTCCGAATGGATAAAATTTTACATTAAAATTCAACAAAACGTGACTATTACCTCTACATAGTCCCGTTTATTTTAATGTAAAATTTTATCGATTCAGAGATTCTTACCTACTTGCAGCCCAGGATTGGTGATTAGAGAAAAGGCCAATCAGTAATACCCAGCAGTAAATAAACTGAATTGATAGTTCTAATTAAAAGTAAAAGGTAGGGTATTTTATTCATCATTATAAAATACCTACCTTTATTATCATTTTATACATCTTCTTACTTATTATTTTAGTAACAAAAGTTCTTAAGACAGCTACATACACATAGGCATACATACCTATCTAACCATAGACTTTAATTCCCATGGAGGATAATAATGCGTGATTTGACGGGATAGTCAAAGGCATGTCCAAATTTTATTATCTGACCTCCCGACCGTCACACAATCAAGCTTACACCTACAAATCATACAACAATAACTTATGAAAATTCTTCGAGTTTCATGAAACTGTTCCGCAATTCCAGGACATTGATGTGTAACTACGACGCCAGAGTTCCACCGAACTATGCAAATTCCACCTAACACATTCAGCAAACGAGCACGCGCAAATATTTCTGCTCTCCCGTATAGTTGTAACTTTGTGACGCAATTGGGCTTTTATTCGGTTTTGTTTTGTTATATGCTTGTAAAAGTACTAAAAAGTGGTAATCAAATCAGAAAAGTCAAGCAAACTTGCGATTATCAATCGCTTTCGTTTCGTTTAATGGTTTCAATTGCCACTTATCTAGAAGGTACTGGGCTGTTCATCTATTCCTTACATTTTCAAAAAGATCAAAAACCGTATAGATTTCACTATTTTGACATGACATTTTTAGAAGCATATTGTAAACATCCTGACCAAAATACAACATAACTCACAAAATGACACGATAGCCAATAAAGTAATATTTGTATAGACGTTTGGGCCATAAAAAAGTTTAACAAAGTATCTTGAGTTATTGGCTTTCCGAAGAAAAATGTTTTCTATAAATGACACACTGCACACTAGCTAACAGTATATCATCTACACTGAAACATCTTAGACCTAGCATACACACACATGCATAAACATTTGATTGCGAGTGTCTAAACCAATTATATTCATGTCATCATCATCATCATCGTCATCATCAACCTATATAAGTACACTGCTGGACATGAGCCTCAAAAATAAGGGATTTGACTTTTATGTTTTGGGATCTAAACTTATGTATAAAATGACTTATACTAACATGACTGTGTGTCTCTTTCAGGAAACCTATACATATGATCATCATCATCATCAGCCTGAAGAAGACCACTGTTGGACATAGTCCTCTCTTATAGAATGCCAAGACGAACGGTCTTGAGCCGCATCCGTCCACCGACTTCCTGCTACCTTTATTATGTTTTTTGAAGGGAGTCTTCCCGTACTGCGTCATCCGGTTTGTGATCGCCACTCAAGAACCGTTATTCCCGACGACTAATAATAATTGTATACATTATTTTATACATTGAAATCACACAATCATTTTGAATCGTCTTATAAACTAAAATAACTCCTGGTCGCACCCTATAATTATTAACGAGAGACGATAATTGTTGCGCTACTAATCATTTTTACTATGCCTTAAAAAGAGGCCGGAAGAAGTTGCTGTTGCAAATGTGTATGGATGATTTAGACGAGTTGAAAAGTTGTAGACGGTGAGACTATGCAACACCACATTTCTGATGAATTTTTTGTAATACAAAAAGTTCAGGAATTCGCAAATTGTTGTATTGAGTTATGTGGACGAGATAATAAAAGTTTGTTGGTATCTGAAGTTGACGAAGAATGTATGATGAAGTTTCGAAGAGTTTTAGTTGAGTGTGGATGGTTGTTTATTTAGGGATTTTTTTGAAGCTGATAGTAAATCAAATCTTATCTACTTTGATGACAGCTGGCATTCTAAGGCGAGGCTGAAAAATAACTTGGCTGAGCTTTTGACCTTTGCGCTTATGTAACTAGCTATAGATAGGTACTTTTCTCACCTTTGTGCATGTGTTGTATGGAGTGAATGAATGGTATTTTTATAAAAGCTGTTGGGTCTTAGGAATCTATGCAACCAGGCAATTCAATATCTGAAGGGACATTACGTATGAGGATCCTATTTCTATTGGGCTTCCACAAATCTTAGATAAGTCTTACTTATTAGGTCCAATATCACCTACATAACTAATATCAGAAATTCAGAATTAGTGAGTGGCAGGACATTATAACTCGCAGAACTGACAACCGTTGGAGGATAAAAGTTTTCAAGTGGCGACCACAAACCGGACGACGCAATTTTTTTTGTTTTTTTTTTTATACCACTTGGCCAGCAAACAAGTATACAGCCCACCGGATGGAAAACAGTTACCGTAGCCTATGGACGCCTGCAACACCAGAGGCATAACACGCGCGCTGCCGACCCTGATACATAAAGATGAAAAGTCACACGTGCCTGTAATTTCACCGGCACCCGTACCTTTAAAACTGACACAGTAATTCGAGCACTACTCTGCTTGGCGGCAGAAATAGGTACGGGGGTAGTACTTCTCCGGATTAACACTTTCACAAGAAGTTCTACTAATACTAACAAAAATAACAAATAGTGGTCTCTAAAATGGTCTTACTGTTTCATTGAACTAAGATAGATGATATGAATCTCTCGATCAGTAGTAAAACAGGCTTAGCCCACTTACAATCTAAATTCTAATACAAGATAGATTTATTGCTTACATAATTCCGCTTTGAAATGCAAAGTTAATTACATTAGCAATTACAAGTAGCAACTATACCACGTAAGTATCGGCAATTACAGGTTAAGTTGTACCCGGCCTAGCAATAGATAATTCCGTCTTCTCACGTGGTTGTCTTAAAATTCGACTGAGGTATGCCCAGCAGCGTCCACATTTTAGTACTCGACAGTAATCACCCTGCCATCAAGCGTGGTAGTTTTAGGCAAATACCCCTTTGAGTTCTATGAGCAAGGTTTCTTCCAGCAGTAGAGGTCTAAAAGCTGTGGACGATGACGATTGTTTACTTTGAAATCATAATACAGAGTAATTCAGTGATCTTGGATCAAACGAATCAATATAGTAAAAGACCTCATGGCACATCTGAATCAACCTTTTAAAACATGATCTACGTTTTTATTTTGTTTTAAAATTGGCAAAAAACAGCGAAAACATTTCCACAACATTTTGCAACAAATGGTCAATAAAATATTCTATTAATATATAAAGCTAGATTGCCACTCACTGACTCACTTTTTGAAATGCTCGATTTCGTAGCAGGACAAATTAAAACGTAAAAGCTCAAATTAGTCAAGCTAAAATAATAGGTAGACTTTAAAAATAAGTTATGGGACATTGAGTCTTTTATTCAAATTGTTACCTCGCTTGTTCTGTAATACAGAATTCACTGAAGGCCGATGAATTTTTAACCAGGCACAGCATGATGGATTAATCCAAACCAGGCGGGAAAGGTTAGCATGCTACATCAGCGTTGCGGTTAACCAGCGCGCGACGGATGACTCGTCGCCAGAAACCGAGAGCTTAAGGGATGGCAGATTGCGAAATTCTCTTACTACCCATTCTACCGAAGCATTTTGACAGAGTTGAAGTTAGAGTTGGAGGCTATGGCCCACTGGGACCACTGGTCTAGTGGTGTAATCCTTTAGTCAGCTTTTACGACCATCTATCAGTAAGAGACGCAGGGTTCTTTATTTTTTAGGCCGGATTCGCCACGTAATGTTCCCTGCGCACAAACATTTTTCGATTAGAAAAATCCATTTGTGCACGACAGAGAATTGAGCCCATGATTGGAAGTTGGGGTAACCACAAGACCATCAGTGCTTGGTAAAAGGTTCGCAAAGTGGTGACACTATTCAATTATATAACCAATTGAATGCTCTAATGCTTGGCTCTATTTATGTTAAAACAGGAGGAAAGTATAAAATATAGGCTTCTACAGTAAGAACTAGATACGCGGCTGCGCAGTAACCTAGGATTTGGCCGCGATGTCATCGCTCTCTTCACTCTTCATCAGCCATTAGACGCCCACTGTTGCCATAATCAAGACGCTTAGCAAGCGGATTGGTGACCGCAGTATTGGCGTTGAGTACTCAGGTGGATGCTGGTGCCTATAGAAAGAAGAAAGAAAGAAAGAAAATTTATTTATTTCACACATAGTAAACACAACACAAGATTACACAAAAAGAAAAAACAAACAGAAAAAAAAAAATAACATTTAAAATAAACATGAAGATATAAGTACCTATATAGACTAATGTGTTGTGTGAGGTGAAATAGGTCCCTGTCTCAGCATAAGCTGCACCTGACCTGGAATAGGCGTGCCGTTCCCAGGTCGGCGCAGCGCTGGTTTTCAGACAGAGCCTAGGTGAAGCCACGAACATCAATAACCACCGGGTTGCAATAATTAGGCATACAATAATCTAAATCCAAGCATACAATACAATAATAAGAATCCTAACCTCCCTATGACATCAATGTCTACAAATGTCATAAATGACGTAAGTACCTGCAGCGATACATCCTCTATGGCAATTAAATAAATTAAAATTTAACGTTTTTTGCCTATCAATAATACGAGCGAATTTTGTAGTTCATCGTAGTTTCCGCGGTCTCTCTTACCTCGAGCCAAGTGGCATGTGTAGTGTACACATAGTACAATGTATCACTGGATTAATGTATATGCCTGTGATATACGATTGTTTCGTAAGCATAGGTCAACTACAATTTGCTCGTGTCTAATCTGATGCTTTATTGAATATCCGAATTCCCTCTCAGCAAATATCCCAAACAGGAGATTGAAACTCAACGAACCGTAAAAGGAAAGCCTAAAACCATTGAATACGAAATGGCGTTCAGAAAAACCAATTCTATTTTTCGCTGACTTGATAATTGGTTGCGATAATTGGTTTTCCGGTCATAAAAATGTAAAAAATGTTTTGCATCAAAACCCACCCTTTGAATTTTCCGGGGGTGGTTTCTTATTTATATGCTAATGCGGCTTGTGCAGAAATGCCACGCACGACTTAGGACTTGCACCTGTCCAATTATAAGAACAACATTTCCCGTATGTGCATTTTCATGGAATTTTCTGCATAGAAATTGAGCTAAATTTCGCTACGTTGGAGCGCGGCAACCGGTAAAATTTTGCTTTTCAGTAGCCGTCATTATGTAAATATTAACTACGAAATGACGGAGCTAGGTGTTTTGCGTTTTGGCTTAATAGTTCTGCTTACGTCATCTGATGATGACGTAAGCAGATCAGCATCAGCATTGTTGGTGACGCGTACATACAAGCATTTTATTTAACTTAATTTCTGTATTTAATTAAATCTTTTACAGATCTCCTCGTTTTAGATCCTAGCATGTAGATAACTCCAAGCATAGCTCTCTCCATAGCCTACTGTATGACTTTGAGCTTATGTTCAGTGCCATAAGTCATCATTGGCAATACGCTCTGGATATAAACATTATTCTTGAGACTCTGCGTTATCTGTATTCTGTTCCAAAAGGTACTTTTTGCTAGTTTTTACCGCAACTCTCAGGTGGCATGATTGACTAGTTCAAAGTTGCGCAGTGGGTTATGGTATGAGCTATGCTCGGAGTTTTACTACGTGGTAGAATTAGAAACGTGAAGATGCGTAGAAAAAATAAAATCACCAACAGCTCACAGAGTTTGTTAATTGAAGTGGCAATAGGCATGCCATATAACTCGTAGGACCGGCAACCGTTAGGGGATAAAGGAAGTCAGTGGATGGAGGCAGCTTAAGACCGGTCTTTGTGGTATTCTATGGGGGAGGCCTATGTCCAGCAGTGGGCTTTCTAGATGCTGATGATGATAATGATTTATCACCTTTCGCCATTCATTAAACATAGTGGCGTACGTTGTTTGCCGTCTACCCCTTACATTAGTATTCATGGAAGTCAGCTGATCGAGAAAAGAATTTTCGCATTCAGGTCCGATCTTGACGAGGGACGGTTGCCATTTCCTCTCCCTTTATTTTTTTTCCAACAACTTAATGGAATCGTAAAGAATGGGCTGGCATTTCATTATAATGAATTAACTCCGGGATGAGTGGAGTAATTATGTGGCACCCGCCTCTGTTCTCTTTTTGGGTCAATTATGTTGTTATTGTACGTCATAAAATATTATTTTAGTTTAGATCTCATTTTATTAAAAAAAGCTAACAGTTAGACAAAACCTTAATCAAATCAAATGAAATCAAAGGTATTGTATTCATAGAAATGACAAGGACCATTTTGAATCGACTCATATTATACTTACTAAAATTACTCCTGTTCCAAAGCGACCATGCCTAGAAGAATCAGGCAACAAACACGGCTTGGCTTAACTTGATGATCCGTCTTACTACTTGATGAGAAGCACCTGTATGAAACCTTGGAGCTAGGTGAAGCTGGATACATAGAAAATAAAAACATAAAAACCTTCCTAAGGTTTCCTAAGGTTTCCTAAGGTCAAAAGTAAAAAGAATCAGCAAAGTTTATAAGAAGCACACGCTACTCTTGATATTCTTACTTATAAATAACATTATAATGAAACCATGTAAATGGGTAATTGCAAATTTACATTATTAGCATTCGAGGGGTAGAGCGACATCAGTCCACGCAGTTTTATCATTGATATTATAGTCATCAAGAGTAATACGGTTTCTTAATTAGGTTATTCTTTATAAAAAGATAGGATTTAAATCTTCGACTAAAAAAATTTAGATGCACCTTCTGGAAGCTTATTATATAGAAACGTACAAAAAAAGAGCCACTTACTTTATTTAATCGGAATTGAATTATTTAGTTTATGTTTATTTCTCGTGGTCTGGTGTATCATGGTACTTGATCGTAGTTCCTGATACCCATGACACAGGGAATCCTAGTGTAGGATCAAGATTATGTATGTACTGACTATGTGTGTGTAGTTATGTTATGTAGTCTGCAGCTATCTTTTATTTACGGTTTAACATCCAAGCTTTCTCATTGATGAGTCAATGTTATTAGGATGTACGTACGCTTTTATAATATATCTTGAGAAGAGATAAAAATATAAGATAATAAAAGTCATGAAACTAAAATAGCACCCTCACGCCACTCTAACATAAGAGAGCATCTATTCTCACAGATCCGACGCAGGAATTTATCTAAAGCAAATCTCATTGTTCAGTGTATCCGCCGAGACGTGAGCGGAACTCGCAAGTAAGACAAATTTCCATCGAGTTGATTAAAGTTGTCAGCTATGGAACGCGAGGTGCAATCTACGGTGGCTAAGTAGTAAACAGCTGGGTTAGTCTTCATAGATAACATGAGGTGAAGCGTAAGGGAATAAAGGTTATATAATGGAGACCACGAACCGGATTACGCAGTATAAGAAGATGAACCTCTCGATGGACCGACGACATTTATTCTAAAGGTAATAGAAAGTCCGTGGATGGAGACGGTTGAAGACCGGTCATTGTGGCATTTTATGGGAGAGGCCTATGTCCAGCAGTGGACTTTTAGCGGCTGATGATGACGTATAAAGATGGTGAGATGAAGTGCCGTCTCTCTCTGGCAAGACATTCATCATGCAAAACCTTAGAAAAAGCACAAGCACTTTTCGAATAGTTATAAGAGCTTTGTTCATCTCGTGATAATTGCATTCTCAAAACGGTATATAGTTCGTCTTTTGAACAAGCTTTTTGTGTCCTGGTAGAACATACGGTTGCTATAGTCATGGGCATGCTAGAGTAAACTTAAAGAAAGTGGTGCCAAAGAGACTATCGCTGTCATCGGCGATTACTATAGTCAACAACCTTGAGCCAGCGCGAGCAATGGCAGAGCGCGCGACTAGAGCTGGGGTCCCACGGCCTGATTTCTCACGCAAAATTACAGGCGACACGCCGTGGGAACACCTCGCCTGCAGACACCTATCGCTGCCTGTAATTTTGCGTCTGTACCTGTGAGAAATCAGGCCGTGGAACCGCAGCTTAAGTTCGACTGACGCCCGAGCCGCCATGCCCGTAGTTTAATTTATAATTTTTTCCTAGGAATATACTATAATATATAAAAATTAAAATTCAAAATATAGGTACCTACCAATAATTATAACAGTTAGGTTTTTAGTACAAAAATAATACGAATTCATTTTAATATTTTTTTTATTCAGAAATGTTTTAATGTTACAATTTAAATTAAAAATGCAGAATATTGGCAAAGATGTTAATAATTATAGATATTTTTTGCAGGTGTAGCTGTTTAATAGAGAGCATTTTACATAGAGAGCTTTTCAATCATAAATATAAATAAATAAAATAAATAAATAAATGGCTGGACATTTCACACAACATTATCTAGCCCCAAGCTAAGCAGAGCTTGTGTTATGGGTACTAGATAACTGATATACTTAATAAACAATACATAACCTAGATAGATATTTTTAATTATATATGTATACATAGAAAAAAAATGAAATGTTGATTAACCTGATTTTCAACCGCTTTTTTCCGCTCATGTTGTGCACTTGTAAGGATTGAACCAGCAGCTATATTATTGTGCTATCTTTCCCGCACACGGCAAATATAACGAGAATACGTGAGAGAGTATTAGCATCAAAATAAGATGCGTTACTGTAAATTGGCATGTGATGAATGAGGTTTACGTTGGCAGCTAGGAGACATAAACTTTATTGTATTATAGTCGTAACTTTTCAGTGTCCGCATGAAAATTTGGTAAAATTACGTGATGACATCCACGGAATCTCCTCTCATCATTTTTGCTGGAGGAATACAATTATGTTCCCCAACTTTAGTGCTGAAATGCTGTCTGAAGAAGAATTTTGCAAACCAGCTTTTCTGGACCTCGATATTTTATATGAAAACTAAGGCATCTATGAATTAACAGTTACCTCATAATATCAACTAGCATTTTCTCGCGGCTCCGCCCGTGTGTAGCTTTTATATAGGCTCCACCCGCGTGGAACCTCTATTATAAATTATAACCTATATTTTATTCTGATGTATAAGCTTATAAGCTTTAGCTATTTTATAATAAAATAAAGTTTCATCAAAATCCGTTTTGTAGTTTTTGCGTGAAATAGTACCTATTAAACAATTAAAACTACAAGCAAACAGAACAGAAGTAGAGTAGGTCAGGAAACAAACAGAGCAATATTCAATCATTCATAAATAATATTACATGTACATACCATTAACACACATAATAATAATAATGTTTTATTTCAGGCTACATGGGAAATGTATAATAAAATTATACCTAAACAATAAGCCCATAGAATATATACCTTATAGACTAACATATATATTTTACACTTAAAACTAACACTTAATAAACATGCTATACCTATAAATTTAAAAGATGATGAACCTTTAATTTAATTATTATTTTTTATGAAAAGTGAAATGCACCCACCCACCTTGTCCCACTCCAGTCGTCCGAAAATCGCGCCAAATTGCATTCAGCTCAGCATAGTGCTGAGTACAAGTAAGTTTTTCTGCCTACTCAGCGCTGATTTTTAGCTGACACTAACTAAGAATAAGAAACCAACCAAAGCAACCAAGGCTTTTTTGGGACCAACAAACAAGCTAACACAAAATAGTATTAGGTACTTGGCCAAATATACTGAAGAAGAATCGGTGCCCAAAAGGGAATAGTATCGGTGCTCTTCAAATCGGAGCTCTAAGTGGAAGGCTTCGAAAAATTGAATTAGACTTTAAAAAATATTTTTTTCAATAAAAACTTATGTTTTTATTAAAAAATATTTTTCATAACAAGCTTTTATTATATAAGTGATTGGAACCGTGAGCTGATCAAAATGAGCCCAAACACTGCCAGGCTACTATTAATCATTGAACAGTTCCGTTATCCAACTTCCATCTCCATCATCAGATTAGCTCGCTGTCACCATAATATTGTATTGTCATCGGAACTTGAAAGTAAAATTTCAACTCAATCAGTTGGGTGGAACTGGTTCAAAACTCAGTTGCAAGATTTTCCCAACAAACATACATACATTGCAAGTTAAATAAAAGCTTATAAAATGTACTACGCTACGATTTATTCAAAAACAAATGCATCAAATTTAATATCATAATTATCAAATATTAATGCATAAGTAGCAAAGATAATGGTAAGTAGTGCAAGTGTTGTACCGTATTGTGCGGTCCTGAAATTATACAGCAATAGTTTCATGGTCTGGAGAGCGCGAAGTAAACGAGTAGGTAAGTAACTTACACGTTCACTGTAAAGTGGTCTTAGAAGAGCTTATAGCACTGTGTGGAGTACAGCTACAATAAGCTTGTGAGTAGTCTAAGAGAAATGTGAAGACATATTTTGTATTGAAGCAGTACAAGTTCAACTACCTTACGTAAGAATAATATTTGTCTATTTGTTAGTCAAAACCTTATTGAGGGATAACACCAGGGGATGAGAAGCAGCATCCGTCTGAGTACTCAACACCAAACTGCGATTACCAATCCACCTGCAAAGCGTGGTGATTTTGGCAAATCCCTCCATTGTATTCAATGGAGGAGGCCTCGTCCAGCAGTGGACGTAAACAGGCTGGTGATGATGATGATGATATAAACAATAACTTAGTTATCTTTATTATTCCGTGTTTCGTATTATTCATTAAAAATGTTCATCCTTAACTTAACTTTATGCCGATATAAAAAAGTACATACAGTAAAAAAAACATTCAGAGCTAAACAAGATTGCTCAAGTGAAAAAGCACTTTCTACTACTTACAATAACGGTTATTACCGATACATACAAACAATAGGCTCACGACTCTAATCCTGATGGCATACATCCTCAACTGATATATGGTTTACGCAGTTATGTTGGATATCCTAATAAAAGGTTGTCAAAGGCAAGTCTCCACTTTTTGAATAGTAGTTAGGGTTCTATACGTGACAGATTGCAAGCCCATTGTCGCTTGGAATACTAACCAATGGTACATGGCTTTGAATGTTTAGTTCAAGGGCATGCCAGATTTCTTCGCCATTTTAGGCACGTGTACAACCCATTACAACCAACAACGTAGAAGAACCAAAGTCACCGACATATAGCTCTTGGAATTAGGAACTTGAAGTGGTATGAGCAGGACGTATAGCTCACAGAATCAAAAACCACATCAAAATAATAAAAAGTTCTCAGTAGTGACCAGAGGCCGTAGACAAAGTAACATTCTAATAGCGATGACGCTAGTAGAAAAGTCCAAAATGTATGAGATTGACGTAAGCTATCGATATGTCACGTGGTCTTTTGTATTGTAATACGACTGTAGAAATGGAATCGCTTTGAAGCGAATGCCGTTTGGCTAGGCCCTCTGGAATCGGACGACGCTATGGTAGAACGACTCGATGGACCGACATTATAAAGGTCACAGTATGTCAGTGGATTCAAGCAGCTCAAGACTATTTCGTCGTTGCATTAACTGGAGGAGACTTCTATCCAGTAGTGAACTTCTCCCGGTTGATAGATAATAATAATACGCAAAATACATTTTTCGATTGAAATATCCATTGATGCACGACCGGCATTCGAATCCAAGACCATCGGGCCGAAAGTCAGGAAACCTGGGACAACATGGCTCTATTCTCTCTATAGCGAAATATTTCTGAATGATATTTTGAATTCACAAAATTCTTGGCAAGCGGTAGCAATTACACAATATTCGAATAATGCACCCGTTTCCCACCACTGGCACAGAAACCTACAAAGCACAGAGGGAGGTATAAGACGTAAGCAACACGGTGTCTTGTGCTCAGACTCGGAATTGCACTTAAGTAAACTGGAGTTTAGCCCAATTTTGAGCTGCCATTCTTATAGTTTGCACCGCCACTACAATTGTTATCTCGGGTGTTAGTACTGTACAATTGTGTAATTAAGAGTTTCCTAAACAAAGCCAACTAATTAAGACAGTTTATTACAATGAGATCTTTTGGCAACCGTCAGAGACAGCAACTAATCACTGTAAATTAAAACCTTCTTTGTTGAAATTTTAAAACAAAATCAAATTTCTTTGAATCCCTGGAGTTGTGGGAGGTCCGTTGGTGCGGGATATAACTTGTATGGACAAACTGGTGACATCGCAGGTATCGGCCACCTCCAGAACATCAGGTGTGGCGGCAGCGGCTACAGAAAACCTCATGAGGCGAAGATATGTATCCATAAGCTATGGGTACATATTTCTACCTTTTGCGGTAGGAACCTAAGGTCACGTGGCCCTGATCCGTGGCTCCTTTTCAAGGAGTCATCCAAGAGGCTGATAGACCAAAGGCCTGGTGCTTACCACGGTCAGAAAATTAGTATTGACATCAACAAACGCCAGCCTTTTGGGCACCCTGCCTGCGGTCGGTGACCTGAACACTGTTTTTTTATGTATAAATTCATGTTCGTATTAAAATACATCAAAGTATTTTTTAAAACAAGCTTATGATGAAATATACTTCCAACTGATGATGAAGATGATGAAATTAGTAATAAGAGCGAATTGATCAAAATGAGCCTAAACACGACAGTCTACTATTTTCCATCAAGGAGTTTCGTTATTCTCCACCATTATCAGATCAGCTCACTGTCACCATAATATTGTATTGTCAACGTACCATGACAGCTCAATCCGTTGGGTGCATGGAAGATTTCTTCTTCTTCCATGGTTGGGTGAAACTGGTTAAAAATTAATTCACAAGATTTGACACACACATCACAGATGAAATTAAAATAGCTTGTAAAAAACTGGTTATTTCAAATATATATTTTTCCACATATTACTACGTAGTACAATCCAAAACAGACTATGGTAAAATCCATTTAGAAAAACCAAGATAGAGACATAGCTCTCAGAATTAGCAAGCTGAGGTGAAATGGGCTAGCCATGTAGCTCGCAGAAACGACGACCGTTGGAAAATCAAGGTTCTATAATGGCAACCTGAAGCCGGACGCCGCATTAAATGATGCCATTTTGAAGGTCGCAGGAAGCCTGAGGATGGAGGCGGCTCAAGACTGTTCGTCATGGCGTTCTATTTTTTAGTAGAGCTTCTAGTGAAAGAGTTCGTCCGGGGAAGTTCTACAACCATACATAACTCTCCGCCAAGAAGTAATGCTCGCATTGCTGTGTTCCGGTTTAAGGGTCGGTGAAATTACAGGCATATGAGACTTTTCATCTTTTTGTCTCAGGATGATGGGTGCAGTGTGATGCCAAGTAGGGTACGTCTTAGGTGGATGTGACCTAAGAGATTATAATGGGCTGGGGTGGTTCAAATACCGTCCCGTCATTTAATCAAAGCAAAAGCAGTCAGCTTTGGACTTCTATCGACTGATGATGTTGGTTCTTAGCCAATTTTACAATTGCAAAGCTTAACTTTCTACTGTCCAATAAAGACAGAAGTCGTGATAAACATTAATGTGAAAACTTAATAATAAGAACGGTTATTGCAAATTCTCTTTTTCATTTGGATGAAGAAGACATAATAAAGTTGAATTCACTTACAGTACCGTGGTTATGATTTTAACCTACTACAAGATTACTAAAGGTCGCAGAAATTCGGTGGAAGGAGGTGGCACAAGACCGTCCGAAGAAGTGGACGTGTATCGGCTGATGACATTTATAACAATGTTAAAACTCGATTAGGCTTTGAAAACAGAATAAAATTTTGAGGCCTGTGAAAAAATGCAATTGAAATACTTTTAAATAATATGATTTAAATAAAATTCTCCAATTATTATTTTTTATTATTTTGTTATGCTACTTGGCAAGCAGACAAGCTTACGGCCCATCTGATGGAAAGCAGTTACCGTAGCCTATGAACGCCTGTAACACCGCACAGCTTGTGTTATGGGTACTAGATAACTGATATACTTAATACAATGCATTACATAGATAGATATTTTTTATTTTACATAGAAAAATACCCTGAACAAATATCTGCAGATCGTGCAAATATTTGTTCCGAGGCGATAATCGAACCCGCAACCTCCAGCTTCGCAGGCGAACCTTCGCCCGCCGCGCTACAGATGTCGTTAAAAATATGGAAGAACTACTGGGAAAAAACCACCTTCAGACCTTATAATGGGTATTATGTTGTTATTGCTTTCCACAACCAACTCTGTTAACGCTTTCGTCTAGCAATAACACACTCCTGAATAAGCCAGCAGCCAGGACAAATCTTAAACCAAAGGAAATGTCCCAATCCGGGTTTACACACGTAATTAAATAATGCGTCGTATAAGAGTTAACCCTTAGTCGGAATTTACGACATCCACAGGAGGAGACGAAGGAGTCTACTCTAATGCTGGATACACCAAGGCATAATGCGGCAAATAAAAGAAATAGACCATGGAAAACATGAAATTTCAACATTTTAAATAAACGATGCCATTTACTATAACTTGTAAAAGCTTCAACTAAGCTCTGATTCAAACAACATGTACTACAAAATTGAATCGATAAATCTGCACCAAAAAATAGGCTTCAATAAATTTAAACAAATCCCTTCTAACACGATCAATATTACAGCCATTCACGTCTGTATCACAGAGAACCTAGTAAAACCTTTCTCGTCACTCGTAGAGCCACCACAACCTAGAACGTGTCACAGAATCAACAATTTGCGTAAATGATCCAATTGTAGGACCATCAACATTCTATGACAACGTATGCAAATGTGTATACCTACTTCTCGCTTATCTTCTAATCACCAAGGATGTAGGACCAGTAACATATATTATTCAAACGTGCTAAGTCCTCATATAGCATTATCCGTCCGCTAGTCAACTGTTTTTTATTAAAATCAGTTTGAAGAAGAATCCTTCTACGGCGCGTTACCTAACAACCTTCATTGTAGCACAGAACATAGAATCAGACAGCTTCAACTTGCGATTGCCACTTCCTGCGTGTCACAATACCTTAATTCACACCTATCTGGGCAACACGTAAATCTTTCGTAGCTCTGTGAGCTGCAATTGGAAGCGGTGAAGTTAAAGCAATACTTTATATCTTTATACAAAGTCTAATTCCACGCGGGCACGCCAATGAAAAAGGATGAAACTTTGTTATTGATTGTTGTTCCGTTCTAGAATCCAACTGAACTGGATATGCAACGAAGATGTATGGGCATGCAGCACGTACCAATGATTAAAACTATGAAGTTTGTATTAACTTTGTTGGAGAAATTGGCTTTGAGGAAAGCATTGCGAATACAGCTTTAAAATCTTTTAGATTTACTTCTCTCTTGCCACTAGTTCTTCTTGGTGTAAGTATACCTATTCTTAATAGTTAAATAGTTGAGTACAGCACAATTGTTGGTACAATAGACAATACAATAGAATTGATTAAAATGGTGCGGCGGGAAGAGTCATTCTACTTTTTATTGAAGGTTATCAGGAGTTTTGCTTCTTTTTGAAAGTCTCCCTAGTACTTGTGTGACTCTGTGATAAATAAAACTTGGGTACAATGTAATAACAATGGTACGTACAACGTGTCACTACCCTATTCCGCAATTGCAGTCACGTAGCAATAACGAAACGATTGAGTGACACACCCTACCGAGTACCGCACGAGCTAATAATGTGACTCCCTTGGCTTAATATTGACTTTTATTTTCTTATAGGGATGTGAAAATACATTTTTTTTTCTAAACCATTCTGTCCCTCTGCACGGCAAGGGCACTAATATCACACTAATATCATGTATTTGGTATAAATTACAGTTAGGTACTAAATAACTCTAGCTTGAACAACACAGTACAACGCTTTTTTTTATTACCCGTCTACAGCAAATATATTGGAGTGTTATGATTTTAACAGTCTATGAATGTAATTATGTATGTAGTTTGTTTATCTGTTCCCTCGTAGCTCCAAAAATATTTGACAGATTTTGATAAATAAGATATAAGATATCATAGCGTCTTGACGTTCTGCGTGTCAACACTTAATTAAATATGGCGGAAACAAAACGCAATTTTCCAAGCTCGAAATAAATAGAGTTAATTATAAATATGAGTTTGGTATCAAATGAAAGAACATGAGTACATTCTAAAAATGTATGACACTATTAAGTAAGTATCCAGGTATTAACTACTCAACGAAAAAGATGCATAAAAAAAGTGTACACTAAAACTCGACAATGGATAAATCTTATCTACAATATCTGCTTTTGCGTAGTCGGGTTTTAAGATTTCAAACTTTATATTTTATAAAGTAATGTCTTTAATTTAAGGACCACTTTGGTGAAATTTCATTTCGAAATAAATAAACAAATGAAGCATGATTTACATCAAATCCACCTGTTACCGATACAAATTAACATTAGAATTTTTGACCGAAGAACGCAACCCAAATTAATGACCTTACAAAATTAAAACAGTTATCCAAACATATAGCTAAGCCTCCTTTGTGACTAACCTATGCTCTTACTCTAGATAAACTGAAACAAGTTGATTGTGCGATACAAGACATTCACGGTATAATCCAACTCCAACTAAGCCAGGCAGCACGTATCTCCAATCTCTACATTAAATTAAAGCAAATTCTCCGCCCACCTCCTAGCAGCAAATCTAATCCCGGGGCGCCCTCTATCACACAATTACGAGACAAAACATCGTTGTGCAAGAACAACAACTGTCCACATGTTGGACTCTATTCATTAACCCTCCGCTTCCGTATCGCACATCTAAAATACAAGCCAGCCAATTAAAGTTGACCCGGTGCCGTTTCGCTACTGCACTCTTAATCAGTGGGCAGATACACGGTTAATTAATGTGATCCGCTTTTATTATTCAGTAAAATGGGATATTCAGTAGGGTTGGTGCCTTATTAGCCGAAATGACAGCAAACGCTATAAAATTTTGTAGCCCCTAAGGCAAGTTGAGGCTTTTGTTGGTTGGATGAGAAACATAATTCTGTTACTTGAAATTTCGGTAGTGAACGAGACTGATCTTTGAGGGAATCATCAATTATGTTAAGCCTAACATTTTAAAAGTCTAGAAAAGTTTTTTAAGAGGCAACTCCGTTTTGACCGATAATAAATTATGCTTTACCCAGTGAAAAACGCTTTCTACTTTACTAGTTTTGTGGCTCTATGGTCGTTACTTACGACCCTAGGGCCAAAAAACTAGGGACTAAAAGGCAGTGTTATTCAAAAATAAATAATTTACAAATTACAAACATAACACCTAACAGTCATACATTAGTCCTGAATAACCTGATCCCACACTAGGATTCCCTGTGTCGTGGGTTTCAGGCACTACGAGTACTATGGTACCACAGCGCCCAGACCCGGAACAGATATTTGCAGATCATGCAAACATTTGTCCTGCAGCGCAGAATTGAACCCACACTTCTTGCGCCTGCGCCCGCCGCGCCACGAATGTCGTCGATGGGGTTTGTTACGTGCGAGTGAATAAGAGCCTTTCGTCATGCTTTCGTGGCCGTAGCATTTTAAACGCACGAAAGCTAATATTGTACAAAATTTATTCTGAAGTGTGAATGCAACATTTCGAGGGAGCTTGTCATGTTGTCAGTCAAGCGTACACGTTGCGTGATCACCATTGCAATATCGCTACCACGTGGGTAGGTATGTGATTGAGTGTATACGTATGTAGATTTGTTAGGTATTTGTTTGATGCCAAGCGAGCTTTTAAATAAAATAACGGAAGCTTTTAGTATATTTTAGATATTTTTTTTCTATTGCGCCGGAAGAAACAGTATACGACCGAAGTATATACATATTTAGGGTTCCGTTCCCAAAAGGTACCAACGCAACGGGACCATAAATAAGCATATTATGCGGTTCGTTTATCTAGCTGGGGGTCTGTTGCAGGGTTATGTCTCGGAAGCTGTAAGAGGTCATAGTCAGAGATTATTTTGTTGTTGCTCAAAGCTTAAATTTTGGGCCATAGCAAAAAAAGCCGATCTCAAGGGGTATAAGAATTGTCTGAAAACTGAAAAATTTTCAGTAATTTTTTAACGGACATATCTCAAAAATGGTTAAACATATAATTATACAAATAGTTACAAAAATAGTTAAACTAAAATTAGTGTACTAAGTAAACATAAATTATTTTGGGATCATTACTTTTCACAGGACGGAAACCTCAGTTAGGCAAGTGTGAGTCAGACTCGCGCACTCAGTCAGTGACTGACTCGCACTTGGCTAATTATTTTACCTCAATTTCAACAGTCATTTTAAAAGAGGTTGATATAATCACATCTCTGTTAGATCTTTCAAACATTTGTCTGCCTTAGTTATATGATTTATTTATTTATGAGCCCGATTTTTCCCACTGCAGGGCAAAGGCCTCTTTTTCCTCTTTTCAATGATCCAATATAGTAATATATATCAATATGTAGGTATTTATATCGTCGCAGAAATCAGCGTCGACTCCGGTGAATCGGAGGTGGCTCAAGACCGTTCGTCGTGGCATTCTAGGAGAAACCCCTATATATATATATATATATAGTGGACTTCTATAGGCTGATAATAATGATATATCAATATTTTTTAGGACAAATTTTCCAGCTTCTTTTTACCAGCTTTTTTTAATCTTAGCTATGCACAAATTCAGATGTTATAAGGCAAATTAAAACACTCTAAAACTAAACTGTGCATATTGCATACAGAGAGGATGGCAAACTAACTCCAGCTCGCAACTACGAGTAACATAGTTAATCAAAATTCCTATTATTATATAGGTCCTGTGAAGGCGAATGCCAGTATGTAGTAGGTGTAGGTATACTTGTATATCTATTGGTGTTGGTATATCAAACTATTGTAGCCAGTATGAAAAAAATTGCTTCTAGCATAGAAATCTGTTTTTTTATGATGAAACGACATTAATGTTAGCTAAATACAATTTTTGCTCACATCTTTTATTGTAACAATCTTTTACTAACTGATATAATGTAAAATCGTTGCGTGACTGACTGACTGACCAAAGCACAGCCTAAACCGTAAGTCTTAAGGCTCCTGCACACTATGCCGGTGGCCCAGCCGGCGGGCATACCGCCGACAAGCCCGGCGGCATGCCCGGCGGGTATTCTGTGTACCCGCGGCGTATATCGGCATACCCGCGCGGCAAAAAGCCGCCGGTTCTGCCACCGGCACAGTGTGTAGGAGCCATTAGCCCTGAAATTAGGAGCCTAGGGATGTACAAAAAAGTTTTTTTTTTAAATTCACCCCCTTGAGGGGTGCAGCTGGGTGTTCAAGTTTGTATGGAAATAACTCCACGCGATTGAAGCCACGCGCGTTCCACTAGTTTTCAATAATTTTCGAAACCTCTCAAGCATTTTTGCGCCTATAATCAAGCCTCCAATCGCAATGCTTCAAACTTTTACGTGACTCATGAAGACTCTACCTGTCTCGATAGAGCAAATGTAGATAAGCCGAAGACGATGAACGACGATGATGATGTGGCGAAGCTCACCCCGAAAAGTCATGGAGTTGATGGTGGGACTACTGGGAATTATACCTTACAACTTCGTCCATAAGTCGAACCATTGCTACAATAAAATTGTTCAAGTGAAAATTTTTGTCCTTGGACTTTTCACTTGAAAATAATGAGTAGATTAGAAACGTTTCGCCTTGGTTTATCGGTCACTCAATCGGACAAAAGCTTTTGTGAGATTATCCTGTCAGCCAGCATCATGATTAGAAAGCCGTATAGAACGGACGAAAGATCTCATTAGAACTCATAAATATCCCTATCATCAAAAAGATATTTCCCCTCATCAAATAATTAGGTAGGTACATCTAATCTCATAAACGAACGTTTTATTCGCAACAAGAATATTCTGTTGATTCATATTTTATAACATTTCTCAATTAACCATGATCCTGTGTATGAATTAATAATAAAGTAGACCTTATAAGATCGGATACAAACAGTGCGGTGAATCTCTACTGCCTTTACAAGTAGTGTGAGCAACTCTGAAAAGTCAAAACATACATATTATTATTATACACACACATACATACAATTAAATAACTAGAAATTAGCATTGGTCACGATATTTTAGTAAATGTTATCATGCCTTTCTTGAGAACCTTCAATACCTCAGAAAGAACATACCAGTAATATGTGGGGCTGCTTTGAGCAAGCAATACTCGTGATGCGTGTAGCACGCGATGCGTAAAAATATTCCGTTGCTGTACCACCGCACCGTGCAGAGGAACCCTTACCATCAGAAATTCAGAAAGTGAATAACAAAAAGACAGTAATTTGCCGGCCGAAATTAAATTTTAACTGAAAACACTCGAAACGAGAAAGTGCGCGTTTCGTCGGGTTGTGTATTTAACGCGGATGTGGAATACTCCGCATCCGCCCAAAAATAAATGAGCTTTCTTCCGCTTACTTAATTTACTGCTACGGCCGAGGGTTTACAGTCTGAATAAATTAAAATTAATATTTCGCGCTCGCTTTCTGTTACCTCGGTGTGATTTGTTAACACCCAGCTGTTTGTAACAGGGTTGTGGCTACTTTTGGCAGATAAATGCGGTTCCAATTTTGATGCACCGTGGTAAATACCTTACCTTAGAGCTTGTCCAGATGACTGGGGCATTTTGACGTTCATACTTTTTGCTACATAGACAGCCGGTCCGTATAGACATTTTGACTCTGCTCTACCCAGTCCCGTAGGCCTATTCTTTATTCATTATTGTACACACATATACATAATAAGAACACAAGACAGAACTATAGGACATGTACAAAGGCGAGCTTAACCCTAAAAAGAGTTTTCTTCCAGCAAACCTCTGAGGCTAGAGAGTGGTGATTATAGAGGTAGGTTCGTGCACACATGTAAAAAGACAAGTGAGAAACAAAACAAGTTAAAAATTATATATTAATTAAAATAAACATACTTAAACATAGATAAATATATATATATATTAAATAGCAAATACATATCATAAATATACTAATATATATAATTAGGTACGTATCATACATAAATAAAAATATAAATTCTACCAAAGAAACAATTTACAGAGAAAGGTAGTGCTCTTTTACTCTACTCTTAAAGACGTTAACTGAAGGACTGTCACGGATGACATGGGGAAGGGCATTCCAAAGCCTTACCGCCTGTACGGTAAAGGAGTCACCGTAGTGACTGGAAGAGTGAGGGGGCGTTTGTAGCAGGAGGGACATGCACGTTCTGCAAGGCTTACCACGAGGGACAAGAAATTCAAAGCGCTCCCGGAGGTAAGGAGGAGCAATTGGACTATGCAGAATTTTGAATAGAAGAGAAAGAACATGTAGATCACGACGACGACGAATAGGAAGCCACTTTAATTGGGATCTAAACTCGGATACGTGATCAAACTTGCGTATACCGAATATAAAACGAATACACAAGTTTTGAAGACGTTCCAGTTTGTTAAGAAGTTCCTCCGTGGCATCAGGAAAGCAGACATCGGCATAATCAAGAAGAGGCAACATTAAGGTTTGTGCTAGGGTACATTTGGTTTCAAAGGGAAGAAATTTTTGGAGGTGCTTGAGTGATTGGAATGAAAAATGAACCCTTTTACTGACCTCATTAATATGGCTGATCAAAGACAACTGACTGTCAAAGATCACACCAAGATTCTTTGCCTTACTTGAATAAGGAATAGTCACAAGGTCGTACGCAACGGTGGGGATGAATGACTGACCGATGGTATTTAGCATGTACGGGCTACCCAGAATCAAAACTTGAGACTTTGTAGGATTAACCAAGAGACCATTCATATTCGCCCATATACTAATGCTATCCAGATCAACATTAATTTGGCCAATACCCTCAGATATCTTATCAGCCTTGAAATGGTGATAAAGTTGTAAGTCATCGGCATACAGATGGCAGTGTGAAGAAATGACCTGAGATATGGAGTTGATAAACACTGAAAAGAGAAGAGGAGAGAGAACACCACCTTGTGGCACACCCGCAGTTATATCACACCATTCAGAGCAGGACACGTCCAAGCGCACACACTGCGAGCGGCCAGAAAGATAAGATTTGAACCAAGAGATTACTGGGTGAGATACATTTAGGGAGGAAAGGATGGATAGTAGGATGTCATAGTCAACAGAGTTGAAAGCACTGCTGAAATCTAAAAGTACCAAGACGGTGAGGTACCTATTGTCCATAGCCCAGCGAATGTCATCAGATACTTTAATTAGAGCGTGAGCATCGCGTGAAAGCGCGTTTGTTGAGTAACCGGCAAAATTAAAGTATACGTAAAAACTGCGGAGTCCGAGTAGTTTTTACGTGTACTTTAATTTTGCCGGTTACTCAACAAACGCGCGTTTACGCGGTTGCCACTAGGCCTACAGATGAGGCATTTTACGCGCGATTCGACTCGCGCGTTTGTGAAATACTAGAGCTTCATACATTCCGTCCACATGCAGTCGCGCGTTTTGTCGCTCGCGCGAGCGCTAAACGCCCATCAATCGCGCGTAAATCGCCTCATCTGGACAAGCTCTTAGTACCTTGGTAAATTAGGTTTATAGATGAGGTATTTTTTAAGAATGATTGATTTTACAAAAATAGCCTGACGTATCTGAGGTAAGTGTTATGGCAAATCCTTCCTTTGCGCGTAATGCATGGTACGAGGAAGGCCTCACCCAGCATTGGATGTCTACCGACTGATGACGAGAGAGTGAGCCTCAAGTAGCGCAGTATAAATACTCACTATAACAGCAGTTTTCACAACAGGACTAATAATGATTAACAGGACAATTACTTTAATTGCAAATTGGCAACTAATTAATTGTAAAGCAGTGGAAAGACCTTACCATTTATTACGTTACAATTTTACATTTCAATCTCAATTAATCAATCTAAATAACACTTCACAAATTGAAATGTACAATAAAATTTCATGATAGCACAAAAATTCAACAACGTCACATAAATCTACCATGGCACTTTTGAAGATAATCCTAGCTTTTCGCCAACTCAACACCCAACAGTCACATACATAGCCCTGCCCCACACTAGGATTCCCTGGTCGTGGGTATCAAGAACTACGAGTACCATGGTACCACAACACCCAGACCCGAAATAAATATTTGCAGATCATGCAAACATTTGTCCCGCAGTGGGAATCTAACCCAGCTACTCACCCACCACGCCACAGAGGTCGTCATCAGTCACATCATTAGCTCGTAGATTGGAAGGGCAACGTTTTGACGCCACAGTGTAATGCTATTAAATCTATAAAGTGCCTCACATGCTTTCAGACTAAGCTTCGAAATGTTAATTTGAAATGCAGTTGCAATCTGTTTAAATCACTACGCAGTGCTCACAAATTCAAATGTCCCTTGCAAAGAGAAGCTGACCTATTTCGGCCACATACCAAAACTCACAATCGGCATTATATAGCTTGCAGGTCAAAATGGCAACATTTTGGTGCAACACCCAGGAGGCTGTGTTATAAACTTATCATGATTTCAGCGTTAGTATAAGTAGGTCAAAAAGGAAATATTTTAGTGTAACGAATTCACACAGAGTCGAGCTCCTTGTGAAAGAGTTCGTCCGTGGAAGTACTGCCACCACTGTTTCTGCCGCCAAGCAGTAATTGAGCAAAGCAGTGATGGTATTTTGACGACCTCTGTGGTGCGGCAGGCGAGTAACTGGCTGAGATACGAGAGGTTGCGGGTTCGATTCCCGCTGCGGGACAAATGTTTGTATGATCTGCAAATATTTGTTCCGGGTCCATGGTACTCTTAGTTCCAAATACCCACGACACAAGGAATCCTAGTGTGGCATCATGACTACGTATGTGACTGTTGGGTGTTATGCTATGCTATGCTATGTTATGTTATGTTATGGGTGCTGGTGAAATTACAAGACATGAGATGTGTCATCTTTATGTCACAGGGTGACGGGCGCAGTACAATGCCACGAAGGAATCATCCCAGGTGAACGTAACATGAGAGGTATTTCATTTGTAAGTAAGTAGTCTGGGGTTACCGCTTAACATCAGGTGGCTTTTTAACCAATGTAGCTCATTTAAAAAGCTCTAGTGTAGTGAAATAAAATAAAACTGTAATGCGTGATTTTGAAAGTTTTAGTAAAACTGCCATTGCTTTACTAAATCATAATTTGAACGATAAGTTGATGACTTGAAAAGAGTGTAACGGTGTAAATTGCAAATAATATTTAACTAAATTAATACTTGAAACTGGCAAATTCACAAGCCGTGTGAAATCAAATATTTTGTAATAGTAGATTATGCACTAAGGGAATAAAGCAGTGTCTTATGTCGCGGGCGGCATATTGAACCCTGAGCGTAACGAGGGACTCTAAAGTTAACTCCCGAGTGTAGCGAGGGAGTTATATAGAGTCCTGAGTGAAACGAGGAGTTCAAGCTGCCCAAGACGAAGATAGGCTTTATTCCAGAGGAGCATACTCTACTTTTCACACCTACTGCGAGGCAATAAAAGGCCAGGGCTCCATTAAATAAGTAATTTTGATAAACTCTGGAGAGAATCATTTCGCTCGACATTTTTTGTTAACACTAATATTGTCACTGACATAATATTATATTACAAAAATATTGCAATAAAATTCACTGAAAATCACAGCACCAAATCTCTCTTTTGTTTCACATTCTTTAAAAACGAGCCTATTTCTTTTTTTTTGCGAGTTTTGCTATAGTGGCCAGTTCGATTTTCGAACAAACCTCTGTACAATACCATATGGGCAGTTTTTTACTCAGAGTTTTCCACGAGTTTCCAACACAAATTTGACGTTCTAAATTCAAATCACTTTAATCCCTAGGGAGTTTCATACAACTTTATATCCCTAGAGAGACAATGCTGTACTTTACGTTGAGGTTGCATGATTTGTAATCGGACGTTGTCGAGCAGGTGGTGTGAAAATATTATTTGACGACCTCTGTGGCGCGGCGGGCGAAGGTTCGCCTGCGACGCAGGAGGTTCCTCGGAACAAATATTTGTACAATCTGCAGATATTTGTTCCGGGTGTTCTGGGTATTTTTCTATGTATAATAAAAAATATCTATCTATGCAATGTATTGTATTAAGTATATCAGTTATCTAGTACCCATAACACAAGCTCTGCTTAGCTTGGGGCTAGATAATGTTGTGTGAAATATCCAGTATTTATTTATTATTTATGTAAAAAAAAATTTTTGTTATCAAGGGCAATTTTGTGCACTGTACAGGTATACAGGGGGCTATATAACTTACCTACAACATGATTTCTGGCTGAACCTTCGAAATTCAGTTGTGTTGTTGAACTTTGTATAATCAGAGAGATCACAAATTCAAATGTCCACTTGCAAAGAGAATGCTGACTTATTTGGGCGACAGACCAACAGTCACAATGAGCATTCAGCATTAGCTAGCGGGTCGAAAGGGCAACATTTTGACGCCGCACAGTATAATACAGCAGCCATTAATCCTACGGATGGCCACGTAGCGTCACGAATGCTTACACACCCGTCGAACGAGTGAAATATGGCCTGGTGCTTACTCGTATCGTGTATTGGAAGCGTAAAATTAAACACATTAGGTAAAAAACTGTACAAGTAGTATTTTGACCTAAATTTTGCTGTAGTAAATTGTTTATATTTGCGATGTATGAATAACATTTTTTTAGGATCCTTTTGATGCAGATTTTGGATGCAGTTATATAAAAGAGAGAGTTATTTGTTTGATTGGATTTGATTTGATTGTCTGAAGTGCTTTCTCGCTAAAACTGCTTGGCTTTTGATGAAATTTAGCAAAAAGATACCTATATAAGAAAATAAAATATCTTCTATCCCGTAACTTAGTTTCTTTGGGAGAATAACGCAGGTGATACCGCAGACGACCGCTATAAGAAAATAAAGTTCGCAGAACCGACAACCGCTTGGAAATAAAGGTTCTTGACGTCCCCCGGGACTCGATGGAATGATTAAATGTTACTCAAAACCATTCATCATAGCATTATAAAAGGGAGTGCACTGCTTAACATAGTCACATTGTTTTTCAGCCTCGCCTTGGATAGCTTTAGGTACTATAAGTTAAAAGCTACTAAAAATATATACTATACTATAAATTATAAATATTTAAAAGCTCTGCTTACCTTGGGGCTAGATAATGTTGTGTGAAATGTCCAGCATTTATTTATTTATTATTTATAAATTAGTATCATTCGTTAGTATAATTCTAATCATCGCGCGGCACCATATCGTTAGCAATAACATAACATGCGATTTCCTAGTTACGCGTGCATACGCACCCTCACATCGCTGTATATCTCTATGGCGCTGCACACAATAAATCATCACATTCATTATTGCGAACAGGTACGAAACTAGAAATTCACCGTGTCGCTGTAACAAGGGAAAGTAATTTATGATTCTAGTAACTCATAAAACTATAAGGCTTAGATACATAGTTGTAAGTTTGTAACTGTTCTATTCACTAGGCAAACTTCCAGCACCATGTGATTTTTACCACAATACCTACTTTCTACCCTTACTTTTAGCTTTACTAAGGGATGAGCAGCAGAATCCATCTGAGTACTTATCACCAACTGCGACCACCAATCCCGCCTGCCAAGCGTGGTGATTTTGGCAAATCTTCCCATTGTATTCAATGGGGGAGGCCTCGTCCAGTCGTAAACGTAAACAGGCTGGTGATGATGACAATCTTTCTTGCATGGTAATGGTTTTCCATTCGAAAACTTAACTCAACCCAAACATCCTTCTACATCTTATTGTTCTGCCGTAACGACAAGAAAGGACAGTGGGAATCGAATAAACTCGACCACAGCCTGATGAGAAAAAATATACTTACTTATACCTTTCTCAGCACCGGAAAACACACGTCATTTCGACTTTCCGGATCCGACGACCGACAGACAACCTTCCGACAACATTAGTTTATTGTGGCGAGTGAGACAAATGTGTGATCACAATGGTAGATAACATTTTGCAATAAAAAATGATAATTTATGGCTGGATAGAGTGACAAAGAACTTAGTCGCGAGGCACCACATCACTACTAACTGCCGATGAGATTAAATAAATCCTACTTGGTACTCACCTGCTATATAGCTATGTTGTTATCTTTATATATGTGAAGCCAAAGATGTTATTACTTAATAATTGAGTCGTCTGGTATGTGAAAGCAAATGATCGAAATCCATGCATTTCGTACCCACGTAATTTAATTTTGAAAATTTACATTTTCTACACTTATAATTTTAAGTTTCCAGTGTCAAAGAATAACATATTTTATAAACTCTTCCTGTACTCTAATTTCTGAAACGAGGAGATATGAGAACTAAGTTAATGAACTAAAATTCCCGACAAAGTTTTTGGATATAGCTGTTAATTTGACAATGCTGAAGCCAATAGCCCGCTGAACCGACAACTGCTGGGAAATAAAGGTTATCGAGTGGTGACCACGAACCAGACGACGCAGTGTATAGGAAGGCCTCTCTCGATGGGCTGACGACATTTTAAAGATACCAGAAAAGTCTGTGGATGGAGGTGGCTTAAAACCGTTTTTCGTGGCATTTTGGCATGTCCAAAACTTATACAGACTGACGATTATGATGATGTCGCTTTGCAAGTGATCGCAGTATTAATATTGAGTTCTCAGTTGGGTGCTGCTGCCCATCTCCTGGTGTGATCCCTTTGTCGGTTTTTATTACATCCACGGGAGCAGACGGAGGGGGTATTACCCCTCCGCCGGGATACATCAGGATACTTACCTAAGTAAGCATCGTGCCTATATAAGCACAGAAGGCCCTAACTGAAAACGGGTTGCCATGAGAGGTTTGATTTGTTAAGAAGCGAAGTAAGCTCTGAGTTATAAAAGAATGTACCTGGAAACTTGGCCTACCTATCGTGTACGATCTCCCGTAAATACATATCGACTTAAAGCGGTAGTAATCGTATCATCTACTGGTATATATTATGTTTGATGAATATACACTCAACTCTTATATAGATAAACCTACTGGTTGATATGTATGATGAATATACACTCAACTATTATCTAGGGTCACTAATTTCCTGTAAGACTAGTTCAGTTTACCTTCGAGTTCAATTCCTTTAATTATCCCTAAAGGGTACCTGAATAAAACAACGCCGGCATTGCATTGAATGGTGCGCTATTACGTGATCTACATTGCACCAATTAACGAGCTGCACAGATTCGATATTGCTCGTACCCGTAACTTAATGAGTTCCGATGTAAGACTAACTGTTCGGCTACTGGGCACAAACTGGGCACACACAGGTATACCCTTGTAGCTTTCTGTAGAAGAAGTAAAATACTAGAAAGGGCACAACAAAGACACTTACTCTGTTTTCACTCTTGTCTGAATTTTTAAGTCTAATTTTAAAGCAAAAATTGAATAACTATAAAACTCGATGGGCCGGCAATATTTTAAAGGTTCCAGGACGTCGGTGGATTTAAGCTGCGCAAGTTATTCGTCATGACAGTCTGTGGAAGAGGCCTATGCTCGATAGTGAACTTCTACTACATCTGGAGCTAATAAGGTATTTATAAAAACATTTGTGGCAACAAAATTAAAAGTAAGTATAGAGTTCGAGAAACTATTTTCGAACACTGTTTACAGAAAATCAAATAAAAATCTTATAAGTTTAAATGCCTTGTCCAAGCTACTGTCAGTTATAGTTCGAGAATCTTGGGTTATTTTATTAAACCTCGTTCCGATGATCCGAACAGTTCCACTACTGGGCATACACTGAGCAATTAAGTTTAAGTTCCTAGTCGCCGTGGTGTGTCTGGCCTAAGAATATACCTCTTCTTCTCCAGTGGAATTAATAAAAACCTTTCTGAGATGGGCAGCATCTGAGTACTTATCACCAACTGCGATCACTAATCCGCCTGCTAAGCGTGCTGATTATGGCAAATTATTCCACCATTGTATTGCATACAATGGGGGAGCCTCGTGCAGCAATAGAGTAAAAAGACTGGTGATGATGACCAGAAACTAGGTCATCATCTTTACTCTATTGCTGAGAGAAAGTTTTTGAAGTCCTAAAAATTTTCTAAGTAGCTAAGTAGCTGTCTTATAAATCATAAAAGACACTCGAGTTAAATAACTTCACTCATGAAAAATTTGTTGAACTAACTCTGAAATAAAATCCACAGCCATCTGTTCTAGTCAGTTTTAATCAACGTTCGCAGAAGTGGACAAGTTTTAATTAAGGCAAATATCTCCCACGGGGCATTCCATTTAGTGTTTAATTGCAGATAATGGAATTCACGTGGGCTAGACCGATTGATGGGTGCACTGGGGTGCACTTTGGACTTACCTCAAAATATCAAGATAATATAAAATATGGAGTTTCATAAGTAAATTATGGAGTTTCCAAATGTGAAAGAATAACCGGCTAAACTGTTGAAAATAACATAACATAACACCCAACTGTAATAAAATGAATACCTACAAAAGCTAACCAAAAACACATTAAAAAAATATTTGTGGCGTTGTCCCGCGCTGAGGGACAGCGGGACAACGTTTGTGTCATCGGGCCCCACTGGGAAACATTGAGTTTTATGCTTCACGCTGTCCCCCAGTTAGGCCAAACAGGGTGGGGACAACGGGAATGAAAGCAATTATCGGGTTGATTTTTGCCGTTAGTGTAGAGCCCGTCAGCAATTTCACGATTCTTTATTTTAAAGATTAAGAAATTAATCAAATTGGAACTTAGTACATAAATGCATACCTGCATAAACATACGCCTTTTTCCCCGAAAGGGTAGGCACAGCCTCAAAGGGCTTCTTATTACCGTGGGTTGCACTACACAGTCGCAGGAATATAGACGTGACAATTGGTGAAAAACTTGGAACTTTATGGTCAAATTGGCATTTTGATGATTCATTACCTAAAAATACGAATGCCAAATCTAAGAAACATTTTGTCACCTTCATTTATGTAACTCAATAGATTGGTTTTAAACAAGTATGTTTTAAGATTCCTGTTTCGTTCTGATAAGCGAAAAATAAATTCGACAAATATTAATAATTTTCTCCGAATCGAAACCGAGAAATTTCCGGTTCAAAGCCCCCTCACTTTACCCCCTGTACCCTGTACCTTCCTTGATATGGTAAAATGTGGTATCTTCAAATATCTAAATTTTGGTTTTGATAGAGATAATATTTAAGGTTTCGAAACTTTCCAATTCAAATCAACGTTTTGTCTCACTGTTGTATTTCGTCTATAAGTTTAAAATTAACGAATCAAGCGATAGTTTATCATTCTCTAAGTCCTAAGCTAAATTTTGCATTTCACCGTTGCTATCATACTCTTGAGCGTGCTACACGTGTTCTTTTAAGAAAACAGCGGCTCTCGTGGGTCGTTTCAGCAATTCATTTTATCTATAAAAAACCTGTATGTCTAAGAGTATCTACTTAATGTTGTTATGTTAAAAAAACACAATATTAATGTGGATAAAAAAATACATTAAACTGAGTTACTACCTTTTTTCGCGAGAGGGTAGAACTACCCTACGCAGTCGTCATTAGGAGCGGGCACGCAAAAGGAAATTATCCTCACTTAACCCGCTGAAGGCGTTAACTGGCACCTCAGAAGAGAGCTCTCGACAATTACTTTATCACACGAAATGGAACAATTTTTATTTGATGTTAATACAGAAAATTTACTTAATTTATTTTTCACATTAATACCTACAGCGATTGGGAAAAAAATTGTTCTACCCAGTTGTGTAGGTAAAACACTTAAATAAATCTGACTACACAAACAGGGCGAAGTTTCTTTTGAAAAAACTTGTTTAATTTATTTATACACACACATTTTGTCCAGGAAAAAAAATATTATAGTAAAGTAAAATTTCACCATACAGATGGGAAAGCTTTCATCCATCAGTAGAATTCCTCCTGTTAAGTCCAGTACTAGTAGTGGACTTCTACAGGCTGATGATGATTTTGTCTAGACAAAAGCCTCCTCCTTAGAATGCCACGACGAAAGGTCTTGAGCGGTCTCTATCCACCGACTTTGTGCAACGAAAAAAGAAAAGCGATTGAATAACTTTAAGTTACTTCAGATAAAAAAGACTACTAATTTACATTAATTATGATTTTATAAAAATGTATAAGTAGCATAAACGCAAACTTGAATACAGTAGAACAGCATTTGGATTTATCTTCGTTCAGTTTATGACTTCTGAACCAAATAAAATATAAATAAAAAAAGCCCTCTAACAAGAACCTAAATCAGCGTGAACTTCAGCAAATCTTTAATCTTGTCCCTTCAATTCACGAGCCCGATTGTTTTTCCGAGTGAGTGCATCAAAATAACAATTCGTTAAGGCTCTGGTCGGCAACCCTCGAGCCACCCTTGTCCGTCAGTGCGGGGTCGAAATCACCAGCCGGAACAATAAAGGAGTCATTGTTGCTTTAAACTTTTACAATGGCAGAGTGAAATTGTGTCTTGATTTTTAGAAATAAGGGTTTTTTTTATGCCACGCTGTTAGAGGTAATTAATATTAATTATTAATAAGCTCAGTGATACCATTTTTTGACTAGTGGACTCTATCACTGTTTTAAAGATTTTCGCATTTAAATAAATCTAAAGGCTCTTAAGATTTTAATAATTAGATTTAAATAAATCTAAAAACGGCTTTTTGCCGCGTTCGGGTATGCCGATATACGCCGCGGGTACACAGATACCCGCTGAGCATGCTTGCCGGCTGTGTCGCCGGTATAGTGTCTAGGAGCCTTAAGAGCCATGGTAGTCTTGACCTAAGCATAGGATTCTTCCAATACTCCTACAACATATCGTAAAAGGCGACTAAGGGATTACGTCAGGGAATGGGCAGCAGTATCCACCTGAGTACTTACACCTGAGTACACCAATCCGCCTGCCAAGTATGGTGATTATGGCAAATCCCTCCATTACATGCTATGCATGCTATGGGCATCATCCAGCAGTGGATGTGTATCGGCTGATGATGAAGAGTTTAATGAGTATTAAACTGATAAACCTTGTCGATTGCGATCTACCAGCGAGGAAAATTATTGTGAGCACCTAGAGCATACTATGTCACTCCAGCAAAGTTGCGTTCTGGAAATTGTTCTACGCAGGTACCTTCCAAATAAATTTCACAGTTGGTTGCTCTGTCCTATTTACTCATACTTCTCATACAGTCAGAAAAGTTACGACTTGAAACTCGAAAGCACCGTCTGGCCCTAACATGAAAACGTAAAAACACCGCTTTCCGTTGAATATGGATGTGCACGAAAGCAAAGTATTGACAAAACATTACAGTACGAGCACGCAATAGACTGGAATCGGTAGACCACAGAGCCGACAATCCCATTGACTGCGGCTTTGTCATTATGTCAATGCTAATATTTGCCCGTTGAGGCTTGCCAATCGATTGTTACCAAATCGTTGGCCACACACGCGATACTTCATACCTTTGTAATAGCCTGGTAATAGCTGATTCAATTCCGCTTTTGACTTTATCAGCATTTTTATGATGCCGATTCAATTCAACATAGAGGTAAACCGACGAATCCAACTCGGATGGGCAGCGTTCCGGAAACTACGCCATATTATCTTCTCGTCACAGATACCGCAGAGCCTCAAGATGAAAGACTATAATCAGTGCGTGTTACCAGTGATAACTTACAGCACTGTGACGTGGTCGCTAACTATTGGTCGTATAGACAAGCTCAAAGTCACGCATCGGGCTATGGAGAGAGCTATGCTAGAAGTTTCACTACGTGATAGAATCCGAAATGAAGAAATCCGTAGAAGAACCAAGGTCACCGTCTTAGCTCTCAGAATTAGCAAGTTGAAGTGGCAATAGCAGGCCATATAGCTCCCAGAACTGACAACCGTTGGGGGATAAAGGTTATCGAGTGGCGACCACAAACCGAACGACGCGGTAGAGGAAGACCCTCCACTTGATGGACTAAAGACATTATAAACGTCACAGGAGGTCGTTGGACGAAGGTGGCTCAGGACCGTGCGTCTTGTCATTTTAAGGAGGAGGCCTGCGTCCAGCATAGGACTTCTGCAGGCTGATGATGATGATGATGATGATTCAATTGAAAGGCTTCAGCAAAGTTAACAAAACTTTTTTTATCGCAAGAATTACAGCTGTAATTCTATAACAGCTCCCGTCTTTTATACGTATGCTTTTTCTGTATAAATAAAAAAGTTTAACATAAAACTCTCGGCAGTATCGTATCACGTCTCATCGAGCATCGGAGACGTATCAGAGTATACGACAATAGATGCTCAAGTGGCTTCATTTCCCAAAGTGATACAACATTTTGTCCTCAATCCACTTTCGTCTAAGGACGGGTCGTACCTTAGAATTCGTATTCTTGCCCATTCGTCACACGTAACGTCTCAGTATCACTGTCACGTACAGTCGCGTAGAAAAGTTTTATTACCAGCCCGTAATTGTTACATAGAAATACAAACTACTTTTATTAAGGCAGCAACTTTTGGCCAACAACTCGAAAATGCTGAAGGAATTTTCTCCGACGATGGCTGAAAAATTGTTTCAATTACTTTCAGAATGTTTCTGGGAACGGTTTCGGGAATTCATTGGAGCTGTCAATTTTGGATTTCGACAATATTGAAGCCTCGTTCCCGTTTAAATTAAATATGACGAATGGGAACTGCCAATCGCACACTTTGTTAGAAGCTTTTCGGTTATTAATGGATATCGATATTCTTCAAGTTATATGTTAAAAATTATTAAGTTTCATAAATCACATTTAAAAATGTTGTTTTAGGGTTCCGTAACGTAACAGAAAAAAACAGGACACTTAATGGATCACTTTGTTGCCCGTGTGCCTGTCTGTCCATAATATTTTTCTCAGGAACAGCTACGGCGACCTAAAACTACCTAATACCTTGTTTATATTTTACTTATACATATATTGTTTCTATAGTGCCGTAAGAAAACAAAGTTCTAACTCGATGCAATCTTCTAACTCTAATTTTTGTGTATAGAAATCAAGAAAATTAAAATCCTCTAGTGTACTTCCGCAGAAACCTCACAATTCTGAAATATGGAATGCTAAGATGCTATGTGCCACAAATAAAGGAAAATGTCCAAAATTAAAGAATTTCAACTTTTTAACCACTATAACGAGATGGTGAAGTTTGTAGGAAAAATAAGCTGAAACTAGAAAAGGACTTTTGACGATTTCGAAATAATTTAAAACTTTTTTCGAGTCTCGCTCGCACCTGTCCATTTTTTATGTTGTTTTTTTCGTGTTAGCTGGCTGACTATACTTTACACGAGTACAATATTATCACCACGATGAAATAGATTTACATCCTAAATTCTGTTGTTAAACTACCTGGAATTCATAATTTAAGATGTTATTGATCAATTTTGAGAATTCTGTAAGAAGGGTTAACACAACAACAAGTAAGTTTTCCCGTTTTCATGGAAATCTAGGTGTGTAACATTGCTAATGTACCTACCTATCTGTAATAATGTACGCTTTTATAATTCGCACGTCACGTTATCGTGGAAGTTGACTTCCATGATTTGACGTGGACGTCAACGTCCAACGTTAAATGCGTTTTTTAATTCACAGCCGTGGACGTGATGAATGCCATATGAATGCGCGAGACGGCGGGGAGCGCGAGCAAGTAGACTCACTCACATGTAAAGTAACCCTCGCCACGGTTTTTGAGGGAAGCTTGGTATATCGTAGCGTCATGTCCTGGATGTGACCGGTATAACGTCATCGTCACAGAAATTTAAAAGCGTCTTCATATATTTGCATACAATTTACTTCCCTGTGTTATCGTCTTATCGTGGACGTCCACGATAATACCGTTGCGTTCAAAATTATAAAATAGGGCGCTTTTATAATTTAAACGGGTGTTTGATACAAACATGATTGATGTGAAGTGAGCATTAATAAAAGAGTTAAATTATGAAAAAAGTTGATTTTATTTTAAACCGACTTCACAAAAAGGAGGAGGTTCTCAATTCGGTTGTATTTTTTTTTTATGTATGTTACCTCATTTTTCCGGCGTTTATGAACCGATTTGGAAAATTCTTTCTTTATTTGAATAGATATATTTCCAGATTGGTCCCATTTTTTTCAGAATCCAGTTTTGATGATGGAATCCATGAGGAATTCAGGGAACTCCTCAAATATTGGAGGCATACATATGGCGATTTTGATATTTTCAGCAATAAACCAAGCATTTGCATTTAGAAAGTATCATAATCCTTTCACCACTATGGTTCTTTCGTCATTTTTTTTTCATCCAAATATTTAGTGGAATACAATGGCGGAAATCTGTTTTTTAACCGACTTTCCAAAAAGGAGGAGGTTCTCAATTCGGTTGTATTTTTTTTTTTTTTTTTTTTTTTTTTATGTTTGTTACCGCATATCTCCGGCATTTATAAACCGATTTGGAAAATTCTTTTTTTATTTGATTAGATATACTTCCAGATTGGTCCCATTTTTTTCAGAATCCAGTTCTGATGATGGGATCCATGAGGAATTGAGGGAACTCCTCAAATATTGTAGGCATACATATGGCGATTTTGATATTTTCAGCAAGACACCAAGCATTTGCATTCAGAAAGTATCATAATCCTTTCACCACTATGGTTCTTTCATAAAAAAAAATTCATCCAAAATTTTTTAGTCGTATAACAATGGCGGAAGTCGGTTTTTTTAAATGAAAAGTTATTAAATGAAAAGTTATCTTTTGTATTTTTTTTGAACACCCAACTGTCACATAGTCCTGTCCCTACCTAGGATTCACTGTATCGTAGGTATCAGGAGCTATTATAGTAATTCAATTTACTTACGAAAAATGAAGACGCACACTTTCAAATTTACAGAGAATGTTATTTGGGGCTTATACAATCTCTTTTTCTGGAGGAAATTTATTTAATTTAGCCCGTAATATTAGGTCCTATCGAATGTTGGCACACTCTTTCAAAAGAGATGGCGAGTAATTTCACGAAAACCCAGTTCTAAAATAAATTATTCATTGGCGACGAAACGCCTCAAGCTCGTTGCCCGTATTCATTTCATTTCTGAATCTAAATTCTACTTTTCTCTCGCATTTTTTTTCTTCGCCAAACCTTACCTTTAATAAATTTTAAATAAGCTCTCAGATTAAACAAAGTACTTACAGCGGGAACTTTCCTTCGGACTGAAACGAATTTCACCTAATTGTGACAAAAGTTATTGCACTGCAATATATTTCCACGAAGTGAGAAGAAATTTCAGTGTTCATCCTCAATTTTCCAACAAGCTTTTCTAAAGTCCACTACGAACTTTAGAAAAGCTTGTTGGAAAATTGGATTTACAAAATTAGCTACCTGATTCCGTAACTCCGAATAAAATTATATAGTATACATTATACAATTTAATTCGTTCGTTATATAGCCTAAGAATTGACCTCTCCATTTCCTCCCATGGATTTCTAAAAACCGACTAAGAGATACCACTAGGGGAGCATTCAACACATATCCTGTGATCACCAATCCGCCTGCCAAGCGTGGTAATTGTGGCAATTCCCCCCCATTGTATTCTATGGGGGAGGCCAGCAGTGGACGTCTAAAGGCTGCTGGGGGTTGATGATTCGTTCGTTATGTCACTGTTCTTTCTTGATCCACTCTTTTCCTCGATGCTACTTTTGAATGTCATCGAATGACTAAGTCCTCAAAATGGCCACAATTCATCGATTTATAGGAACTCACTCACTTGTATTAACATAGGTATGTTTTTTTGTCATCAATGGTTTAAAATATACCAACTTTTGGAAATCGGTAATTAACGGTAATTATGCTGAAATGAAGTCACTTAAAATGATTTATAAAAATCTCACTCCTACTCGTGAACAATGGGGGTGATTCTCGAAAAAATCACGTGATGACGTCAAATCTTGAACGATAACCATAACTTTGTATGTGGCATCATCGTGTGGACGAGATTTATTCGAGATTAAGGTTCCTGGTTGGTGGATTATATGACTTTATTAACAAAAGAGGAAAAGTATAGTCATTGTAGGTGCTTTCTGAAACTAACAGGACTCCCAACCTAAAAGAGCAACGCTGGCTTAAAATACCACGTTACATTTTCACACATAAACGTCTGAAGTTGGTTTCAAATCGTTTCACATAAAACAACTAAAACAAAGTTCGACAGAGGGCGTTATCAGCGGTCTGTAATAGCCGGCGATTGGTTTACACTTTCAAAGTACATTATTGTAAGCACGGGACGAACAAGACACGGAGCCGAGACATTAATAATCAGTAAATTCAAAGGTGTCACGAGACGACCTTGAGACTCAAGTCAGAGTGGAGATAAAAGTGGATGGAAGATGACATTCTATGTATTAAATAGATTTATTATTCTATATTATTATTTTTGATTCTATATTCAAAGGTGACTTAAAATAATCTGCATGAATGCATGGTTTTCCATGCTTTGTAGAGTAAGATATAAACCATTCAAAAACAGAAAATAACCCGACATTATGACCCGACCTTATTAAGGTTGCTCCAGAGAGGATAGGAAAAAATTTAAAAAAAAATGTTAGAAAAGAAAAATTGTTAGGTGTACAATTTTTATATTCTATTCTACATCTTAAAAACAGGTAGCGATACTATATACTAATCTCGTTAGACTGTCTTCCAGCTATCGGCTTTTGTGTAGTAAACCTCTACGGCGCGCGCCGTAGCGGCGTATGCGTATGCGTACGCATGTTAACTGCCGGTACAGCATTACCGAGTCCGATCGGACGCCATACGAGTCTACGGTTTTTTTCGCCGTCTTTTTTTGATGGCCCTTTCTGACCCAAATCGCATAAGCGCCAGTAAAGGGGTTTTAACCCCCTTTTCACCTCCTATTGTCCTCGTACCCCCCGTCTCAAGGAAGTGAGCTATACGAGCTAGTCTAGGAGTTGAGAGCTTATTTTACACTTGGTTCCTATTAGTTTAATGACATCCCACTCACATACTAATTTCTAGGTGGTGTATTATAGCAGTATCACAATAATTCTAAGCTAAATGATACTGGCGTTACTGATCTCGGATCTTTGCCGTACCCGTCCCGTTACAAACGAAACAAGCCTTTAAACTACAGTCATTGGCAAGGATCTCAAAATATTAGTAGGGATGATAACGTTGATATACGCAAATAGCTGTTTAGAATAGGTTTGCATACGCCTCTGGGTATGAACATACAATATGTTATTTGTAATGTCATGTGATAGGTTGGGATAGTGGTAGGAATCTTGGTTTGTAAACTTGATAATTATGACACAAGAGAGTCAATGTTATCTCATTTGTTAATTATTAAACTTAAACGTAGTTTTTCTCAATTAATTGCGTTTGTTAGGCAATTCAATGAAATATAAATTTACATAAATTAATGATGAATTAATTGTTTACTGAATTAATTAATAAAAGCTGTCCGTCTATGGAATGCTCTCCCTCTTGTTATCAGAACCGCCCAATCTCTTCCTATCTTCAAAAAGCTATTTGTTCAATCATCCTATGCCCGTGTCGCAAAGCTGTTAAGTTAGGTCTAGTAATAAGCTCTATATTTTTATGTATTGTATGTGTAGTTAAGTTATACTCGTATTTTATTGAGTACACCGTATAATATTATATATAATATATTTATACTTTAATTGTTCTTACACCACCGTCCTTTATCGTTCTCATCAATTCCAGACCATCCAAAGGTTGTCTGGAAAAGATCGCTCTCAGCGATAAGACCGCCCATTGTACTTCCATACGTATAATAATGTGATTATTTTAATGTTTTAATTTTTTAAAGACATATAATTATATGGCGTAGTGATAATGTTGCGTGAAATGTCCAGCATTTATTTATTAAAGATAATACTGTAAATTGAACATAATATAAATACGAGAATTTGGTTTCAGGTCAAAATCTAGACGGTATATCAGGATGGCGTATCGCTTACTCCATTTTGTTTTAACCCAATTTAACTTCAGCTATTGAAAACTCTTTTTGCGTTAACTTAGTTATAGCGCGAATCTCGTTGCTGACGGGATAAAATTTTCATGGATGGCGCAAACATGTTTTTCGTTACATAATTTTACATGTAGATAGATATCCTGTTTTGAGCTTTAGTTGCAGATCTGATCCAATTTTCTTAACCGAATGTCAAGTGTTGTGTGCAATCAAAGAAGTAAACATGTGTTGCCCTGATAAGATCTTGTGCTATAAATGTACACAACTTTTGATAGCTTAAGCGTATGGATAAAAAATCTTGAAAACAAGTTTTTTGTTGAATTTTTTTTTTAAATAAGCTTTTTTTATATTAGTGATCGAAACCGTGAGACCCAAACACACCATTATCAACCCAAATACTGCCAGGCTACTATTCATCATCGAGGAGTTCCCTTGTCCACCTTTCGTCTCCATCATCAGACCAGCTCGCCGTCACCATTGTATTTTCATCAGAACTTGACAGGTATGAAAGTTTCAGCTCAATCGGTTCAAAATTCAGTTTCAAGATTTGTCCCATGCATGTAGATATACTAACATGTCAAGTTAAATAAAACCTTGTAAAAAAACAGTTCATAAGCAGGCAGCAAGATTGAGTTCTAATCTATTATAATAGAAATAACTTAAAAAACCACTGGCTTTGATATTTCTATTGATATTTTTCATCTTAGTTCAAAACCAGGTGTCTATCTATCCAAGTTCTATACAAAATGTCACCAATTTTGTATTCCTGTCATCGACCTATTTACAGTGTTTTGAACTGAAGACCAGGAAAGTAAATTACAGGGCTTCGGTACTTCTAGTCTTTGATTAGAAGGAAATGCAAAGCCAATGCAAAGTTTTGTGCCTAGGGTTGTACTTATGTGAATGTTTCCTACTGCTGTTGTAAGCTGTAAACTACCTACGAGTTGGTTATGTTGTATTAAATCATAACTTTTTGTGTTTTCTTCTTTTTATTCTCTCGTACACTGTTTCTTTCTTTGTCTATCTTAACAAAGCCTTTGATTGTGACAGTTGTGATAACCAGCGTCTTGGTTAAAATGTGTTTCAAATGAACTTTACCTTAAGTTTACATAAGCTACGTTAACGTTTAGCATATTATCATCATCAGCCTATACAAGTTCACTGCTGGACATAGGCCTCCTCCATAGAATGCCACGACGACGGGCTTGAGCCACCTCCATCCACCGACTTCATGCCATTTTCCAAATATTAATATAATAATAAATAATATATAATATCGAGAGGGGGCTTTTCTACAATACGTCGTCCGGTTCGTGGTCGCTATTACAGAACCTTTATTCCTCAGCGGTTGTTGGTTCTGCGAGCTATAATGGCCTGTCCATTGCCACTTCAACTTACTAATTCTTAGAGCTATGTAATCTTGGTACTTCTACGGATTTCCTCGTTTTTTCCCTCGCATTCTATGACGTAGTGATTAACTAAGCATACCTCTCTCCATAGCCCGTTTCATTACTTCCAGCTCAAAATGTAGCATCTACGTCCAGTTTAATAAATCTTGTTTAAGGCCATACAAAATGCAGTTTGTATATAATTGCATACATGTACTATGACACTAGGTCCCCGTCACACGACAGGATTCCACGTCAGGCTGAGTTATAGCGCTCGTTTTGGGTGGACTGTTAATTAAACCGCCACCCAACGTTCAATGCGCCCCTTAATAAAATTACCGACCCAATTTCGATACAATTTAAATTTTACATAGGTACAAGTTTGTATGCAAACTTAGCAATTTTATCAGGTAAATTGACTACAGCGAGTTATTGCTGAACTACGTTTGTATAAAATTAATGTGCTTAAACAAATGATAAATTGACAACACGATGATTTGTGTTTTGAGGAGCCTGAGGGCTGGATCCCACTTTGAATTGTCAGCACGGAATAGCACAGCTCCTTACTAAAAGAGACATTTGTATGGGATGACAATTTCAAGCGATCACACATTGTTGGAGTTGTTGGTGTTACCCCTGCAAAGCATACTTTAAGTATGAGTATGGTGTGCTGTTTCATGCTACGTTAAATAGGATCTAACCCTTACTATACAATTGTTTAATTACCTTTACCAATTTTTAACCTTAACACGGCCTTTGTTTCGGTATATTGATATATCTACGTAGGTTATAACTACCTTTTAACAGCTCCAAAAACATGTAAACCATACCACAGAAAATATATAAAATTAAGCATTTTATCGCCTCGCCATTTTTATAGCACCTAATGCATTAAAGTGCTAACAACAATCAATCATGGCATTATGAAGGGATCAACGTAACGTTTGCGTGCTTACAGTGCGTGACCTGTAAGTACTTGGCGACATCGGTTGTGGGTTAGGCACAAGCTATGCATAAGCAGAGCGATGGGAGGAGCGGTAAGCCATCATAATGAGCTATCACATTAAGAGAGGATCAACGTAACACTAGCGTGACCTGTTATATGGTGATGTTGCTTATAGGTAAGGCAGAGGCTATGCATAAGCAGAGTGATAAGCGGACAAGGGTCACGGCATGAAATATACAAAACTCAAAACCCTGCTTTGCTAATAACTTCAATTGTACTGGCTGCATGCGCGTAAGACAACATAACCGAATTATCTTAGCCATAAATGATATAGGGAAGTATTTTTCGATTAACTAATATGTGGTGTCGAGCGCAGCGTATTGGTTAATCGTAAAATACTGAACCCTATGCTCAACGCTCCTTCATTTGTCACCAATTCTCGGATGTGTCAGAAAAAAGGAACAGGTAAAGTCAAGGAAAAGATTTTAATTAATAGCATTTTATTATCTATTGCAGTGCCCACGAGGGGCAGTAGTTTTTTGATTGTTGTGTTTTTATTTATTAATGTTTATTTTGTGTATTCTATGTACTTGTTTACTCTGAGTAGATAGGTTTTAACCGGTTTAATTAACGTAGATTATATTCTACTTAGATTTATCAAAAACTGTTTTACTCTATTCATTTTATCCAAATAGTTCATTTTCTTTATTATGTTAATTTTATGTATAAATAAATAACATACATTTTTTTAATAAAAAACAATATTGCCTCGTTTTAATAGATGTTAAAATGCTTATGATAATCATATTCTGGACTGTACGTGTACGTACCTCTTCCTTTATCTCAATCCGAAAATAATTGGTCCCTGACTCTACGCTTGTAGCTACGCCCAAACGCAGCTACGAATGACGCTACGCTCTGCTGTGCTACCGCTACGCCCGTCACTACGCTCCACGCTTCGCCTCTACTTTGCGTGACCCGTAAGCGCTCCGCGACATCACTTGCTATAAGTAAACCAGCTTACTACTGTATAAAACTAGACAGATAACGTTGTTATTTGAATAAAGGTTTTATTTTCGTTCGGTCAAATCAGTTCACCATGTCACACTATTGTAGGCTGCTTGTTAGAAATTCAAAACAAAATACTTATCTACTAAACAACACACAATTTTGTAGTGGTACTTTTAAAATATGTTTGAGGTTAACCACTCTTTTTTACTCACTAGAATTTGCCTTAAAGCTTGTATAAAACCAAAAACTAAAAATTTAGGTCTCAGCTCTAAAGCAATTTGGACCGTTTATAGCCATAATAGCTTTTGGCTTGACCGCTGAGATGCTAAAAACTGTAACTTCGCCTTCATTCTGTGAGTGCCCAAGCCGAGTTAACTAGCATTATGTTCCCAGCTGGTTTTATGGCCTAAAATGTAGGACCAATTTAAAGTTCTATCCTTAGCCAGTGTGACGTTTTAAAACCTAAATTCTTGTGAGGAGCTACTTCAATTTGTAACTGACTGTGGCAGACTTAGTTGTGCAGCCCGGGGCCGTCTCCACCCTCTAGTTTCATACAAATTGATATTTACGGTAATAGCATGAGTTTTTCAACGAGAAGGCAAAGTTGGCGGATAACAGGCTCAGTTGGATACGGTCCGGGAATCCAAATGGGCAAAAACGTTGGGCTGAAGAAGTGAAAAACGGATCTAAAATTTTCCACGGTGGAATTATTCAAGATCAATTTAATGTTTCACGAGCTGCTTTCCACTGGGGTTTTTGTGAGGCAACGGACCAAAACAAACCAGAAATTATAATGGAGTACACTCTGTAGCTAAAACAGAGTAGGTCAATTACATATTGAATTATTTATGGAGCGTAAGTGCGGTGTAAATGTATAGAATCGTAAAAGTGTGATAGACGGACTAAAAAGAAATGCTATAAAACTTCACTGGTTTGAAAAATTTATCACGCATCATTCGTGTTCATATTTTGTTTGTATTCTGAGGTAGTACTTCCGCGTTGAACAATTACTTTGAGCAATGAACACTTGAAATGAGTTATTGCCAGGTTGTAAAAACACCACTTGCATAATTTTTAATTTCAAATCATGTGCAACTAGGACAGTGGCATTTTTCACGTGTCCTAACTATTAGTATAGCCTAGTTTTAAGGTTTAAATCGTAAATCAATTTTAATTCGTACAACTATGCACACTGCTAAAACTAGAGCATTTGGTAGCATATTGAGGAACTATTCTGTAATGCTCCAATACTCATTGCGAGCTAATGGCACACGTGTGGGAATAGTGAGTTGTGCAGTAAAGCTGAGTGAACATATCGTGTGACCTACTGCTGTAGAGTCCAAGTTGATTAGGCAGCATGCGAGGAGCATTATTGTCTCATACAAGCCTAGGTGATGCGTGAATGTGTTTTTGAAGTAACTTGCAACATATCTATAAGATACATTAGTTATTATGTTAACCAGCCGAGGCAAGCCGAGCCACTGGCATGCGAATAGTTTTCTACTGACTGGTCAGAAGCTTGCTCTGAGTAAAACCGGCTTAGCTACCCCACTCCGAATGTATCAATCGCCGTATAATTTTGAATAGACGAACGCCCTGTCCATCCAATAAATTATGCGGCGGACCGCACAGCCCGGGCGCCTGTCGAATCCAACGGGAACCAATTAGTCGTTGGAGGATATTTATTTGCGGTTTTCTCAAACAAGTAAGCACCGACACTTAGCTCTTCGTGACTCGACTTCTCTATATAGTCAATTGATTACGAATAATGACGTAGTTAAGCTCAATTCTTTGCTTTTAATTGTTAGATTAATGTTATCGTTATTAGTGAGATCGTATGATTTTTATGAAGGAAGTCAGTGAATTAACTATTACTCTCAGTTTGGTAGAGTTCATCGTGATAAAGTTCCGGCTTCTTGCATTAGTACCTTTAAAGGGACTGCCAAAAGGGACTAGTGGGAATTAATCTATTTTACCCACCAAATAAGAATCGTAATCTATGTCCTTTGATAACAGAGCTGCGTTCATACTGGATTACTTTCCAGGGCTTGGTATTCAGTACAGAATACTTGTCGCCATTATTCAAAGATGACCGTCCATATTTATTTAACCTGTTTTTAAGCTTAACGACCAGTGGTAAAAGCCAAAGGTAAAACAACTGTGAATGGTCTGTAAAGACAATTCACACACACACATCCAAACCCACCACAAACGGCAATGTCAATCATGGATGTCATACGAGAATTCGTTGATTCGTGATTATATTCTCTTTGCATCATGGATTTAGTACGTAGTATAAATAATCCTTGACCTACACAAATTTAATCCTATCGAAACATGATTTACTTCATGGTTTCCATTTACTTATTATATCGGTGGTGTGTCAGTTACATCAAATTAAACAACAGTTGCTCAGTATCGCAACTTCGCAAGCTAACAGTAATATCAAAGGTCGTTACCCTAATTGTTGGCAAGTAGGTCATAATGCATTCTCAGTAATAAGCGAAGTTTGGTCGACGAGGGTCTCAGGTCAGTATAACATTATCGCTTGAGAGGTTAAGTTTCAAGGAGATATATAGGCATTCAACATAATGATTAGCTATAAGACATTTTAGAATTATTCTGAAGAATTAATTGGTAAGTTTTTGCAAACATAAATGAAGGTGAAATTTACTTCAGCACTCAGATTTTCCAAGAGAAACAGCTTTGGTAGAACCTTCAACTGTAAAAAGAGTAACGGCTATGTGCGGAAGGTAGCTGATAAGAAAATGCCTATACTGTTGGCCAAATTTGGGATTGAGCCGTCCGTTTATGATTATAATGAAATGTATTGCTATCAAATTATGTAAAATTATTAAAATATTATGTTTATGTATGTTATTTAATGCTTTTTATTTTTTATCAATGTTAGTGTGTCTTATGAGTGTTTCTTACTTTGACTGTTTTTAATAACAATTATGATTTATTGACTCCTTTAACTTTATTTATTTTTTTATAAATTGAGTACCTACCATTTTTTTATTTATTGTCTATCTATGAATTGTGTTAAATTATTCTTCATGACTGCTGATTATTTGGGTATTACTGATAATTTGACCAATTATTGTTATCAATAAATGAACTATGAACTAAAGCGGACTGAGTGACTTACTATTAACGCACGGCCTAAACCGAAAGTCCTAGAGACTTGTATTGAAAAAACAAAAAAGTGTTGAACTTTGTATTGAAAAAACAAACCTGGATGAACTCGCGGGTGTTTTACTAGTTGTAAAAAGAGATAAAAAGCGATACGAGAGATCTGTCCAGTTTTAAGGTTATGATAATGTAATTTTTACATATAAAAACAACCTTTCTACAACAAGCAAAAACCAAAATACGGATGCAAAAAACTCGAGACTTTTGTCCCTACTGCTATATTTGATATTAACAAAAATTGTTCAACGACAACTTTAGCGTCCCCTTCGTACTTAATGGTGATCTTTTTGGTCAACTTTTCCACTTCATTTAAGTTGTATTACTCAAATTGTACTCAATGGTAAAAAGTTAGGAACTTCAAAAGATTTAACAATGCTTATTTTGAAGGGTCTTTTCCCTCCAGTTTTCGTGCATAGCAAATCGTGCCTTTGTGATTTCTAAAACGTTTTTGGGAGTTATTTTGTCAATTCCATTGATCAAGTTTTGGATAATGATGTCGAAATTAAGCGAAGATGTCTTTTCTGAAGCAATGAAACAAAATTTAATCAAAGTGCGCCGCGAACGAATTAAATCTCAATAGATGAATAAAACTCCGCAAGATTGCCAAGTTTAATTAGGAAGTTAATTAGGTTGGTCTGATGAAAAATTTAAATCTTCACTCAAGTTAATTTCCTCTGGATCTTGAAATCCATTTTCTCTTTCACATTGCTACAAATGAATTTAATCTAGATAGAAGCTCCTTAGAAATTATAACTGTAACTACAATTATTCTTTAATCTAGAACAAACTGGATTAAAATTTCTTTAAAATTAGGTATTAGTAAAACCAAAACAAGTTTAGTCTAAACCCTTGAAATCTTCAAACAAGAATCTGATACATTATGTCTATGAGCCTCAAACTATATGTTCATAGTATAACTGTGGAAGGAAATCACACATTCAAAACAAAATGAGGCATCAAATTATGAATTAGAAATAGGTACCTCGTTAGAGAAACTAAATCATGTTTTTCATAACGGTCCCACTCATCCGAGAACAAAATTATTAGTGGGATTAATTTGAAATGCGTCCATATTAATTCAACGTAACGACATCTTTATGAGCTGTGACACAAAGTAGGACGTGTATATGGAGAATAAATCTGTCATGGAATTAGGGTTGACGAAATCCGGTTTGAACCGGCCTTTTGTGTCCGGCAAAAAAATCAAGTCCGTCTTTTTTTGTACATAAAAGGAAGCAGACAAATGAAGAATAGAATTTCTTCCAAACAGATGGTGCAAAAGTGTATACTCCCAATAATTATATTTATTTATATTGTCACGGGTATTTATCGCGTGTTACCTTATTATTTATTATTCCCGACGTTTTGAATGCGTTACAGCAATCATGGACGCGGGCTGACTCTGTTTCTATATACTCTATAATAAATAATAAGGTAACACGCAATAAATACCCGTGACAATATAAATAAATATGTGTTCTAATCGCGAAAGTTTAAAAAATACTATCTCAATAATTACTTCTAATACTTCGTGACACACGGCTAGGAATCAGTACACCCGTACTGATTCCTAGCCGTGTATCCGGCTGATAATTTAAAACTAAAAAAACTGTTGGTAAAATTTTTGTTTACCCGGCTTTAATAAAACAAAATTGCAGGGTATTCCGGCTATGGCATTTTATCTGATGCTCATCTCTATATGGAGTTAACGCCCGGTCACAAATTGTAATTTACCGTCATGTATCTCGAATAGCCGGACTTCTATTTGGTTTGTAATCTATTTAATGTTCTGCTTTTATTGAAAGAGCTGATCAGCAGGTATTTTTAGGATCTAGCCATATTCTGTCGCCAAATCAACAAGTTATAATAGCATCACTTACAAATCTATTTCATACGACAAGTGTGTGTGATTTTGTCTACACTGTTCTCTAGTGGCTATTGACCCCAACCTTATCCTAAGAAAGAAAGACAATTTGATACTCACGATTTAAATTTGGCTGTATCATAATAATTTGATGCAATGGTCCACCGTGGCCACCTGAGTTTTTGGGAGAAGTCTTTTTTACACGCAGTATAATATAAAAAGTGCGCCAGTAAAATACTTTTTATATTATACTCTGGACCAAATTTTCTAAATACAAGCCTGCCGATATTTCCAAAATATAACAATAACATAACATAATACCCAACAGTTACATACATTGTCCTGAGGCCGTAGACAAAGTAACATCCTAATAGCGATGACACGAATAGAAAAGTCCAAAATGTATGAGATTGACGTAAGCTATCTATATATGTCACGTGGTCTTTTGTATTGTATTACGACTGTAGAAGTAGAATCGCTTGGAAGCGAATATCGTTTGTCTAGGCCGGCTGATTCCACACTAGGAATCCTAGTGTCGTGGGTATCGGGAACTACAAGTACCATGGTACTATAACACCCAACCCGGAACAAATATTTGCTAATCATATAAACATTTGTCCCGCAGCGGGAATTGAACCCGCAACCTCTCGCATCTCAGCCGGCTACTCGCCCTCCGTGCTACAGAGGTCTTCAACCAACTGCGTTGCAATTGCCCGTGGTGTATTGAGATAAAAAGTAACCATCTTATTCATAATCAATTTTTAAACCTTTGATAGCTAAAATAGCTTTTGTCTTGTTCTGGCGTATGTCATTTTACATCAGAGAGAACAAAACAAAAGCTGTTTTAACTAAAATAGGTTTAATAAATGATTATGAATAAGGGAGTAAGTATTTTCTTTTTTTTTTGTGTAAATTCGGATATATCCTGTAACAAACTTTATCAAAACCGGCGGCGTGATTGAGTACACAAACAACCATTAAAAATTTTAAACATCCAAACTATCGCATTTATAAAATTCTGACAGCATTGTAAAAGGAACGGCCTATCAAAATAACGCGGTCCCATTTTTAATTGCGTTTAATGAGCAGGTTAGATATGCCCAACTTATTACAAGCAAAACTTCCAGGCTAGTTAAAACCGTTAATTATATTAAAACACACACCGAGATGTTCGTATGAGAGAAACCTCAAATAGGATCCAGCGAACATACTTTGGTTTTAGTTTGTCAACTTCAATATTTAACTTGCTCCCTGTAGTTCCCGAGCTCCGTCTGTGAAGAACACAAGGTGACGATACTTAATAGTACGAGATCCACCCTGACATATACCTGCATTCATCTGGTTTTTGATGTGGCATGCTAGAAAGCTAGAAATATTATCTACTTACACAATATAATTGAGTTGCCAGCTCCAAACCTGCTTGACTTCCCAGCATCCTGTAAAATCCTGGCTGATAGGCAGTGCGTCATTAGATTCTGTATTATGTACATAAATTGTCTTTAAATATTCACTTCACTTTTTTTCTGGCCATTAGATTCAATGTCCATAAGCCATTATTCTCTACACGGTTGAACTGGGTTGCCAGATCAAAAGCTGCTGCACTTCCCAGTAGCCAAGAAAATGTCTAACGTTGGCTGCGGAGAAGTACGGCAGCTTTTGAGCTAGCAACTCATTTCCATAGTGTAGATAGTATTGCTAGGCTTCATTAAAGATAATATTTGATCAAAATTTAGATGACGCACCGCCCGGCCCGGCAGCCAGGGTTTTACAGGCTGGTGGAAAGTCCAGCAGGATTGAAGCTAGCGACTCAATTATATATTATGTATACAATACCTACTTCTAGTTTTCTTTGCAGCGACGTCATTTCAAAATCAAAATCCAAATGAGTGCTGGCATCCATTGGACTGGATCTTTTACTATTGCCGATACTTGCAATCTATTCCGAATTTCTTTGAAATTCTTTATAATTTTTGCGACTGCAGTTTTGCAGTGATTTGTGAGTCAGCGATTATATTTTGAATGCTATATCACAAAACTGAGATAGAATCGGGTCATCAACATATAAGTCCACTGCTAGACATGAAAAGAAATGGGAAGGTTTTAGGATTTTTTTTGTTTACAATCGATAATTACCTCTCAAAATAATTTTCATTGTGACTTCCGACCGTAGCCCACTAACATGGGTTTTTTATAAAAGTTTAGAAACAGTTAACTGTTGTTAGTTTCAAACAGTTTAGAAATAACAAGTAGTGTATTTCGGAAACGGTATATTTTTTGTCTATAGATGTTTTACTTTCTTATAATCCTAAACTTCATTTAGAATCACCACATGCAATTCGGTTCACAATAAACTGTAGAAGTTATGAAACGTGACACACTGGAGTAGACGGACTGAATGATCTTGTATTCTTTGTCAAACTACGGAACTCTAAAAAGTAGAAAATACCCAAAACTAACATTTTAGCGCTTCTAAAATACCGTGGAGACCTTGCACTGCATCAGAATGATCCCACTTCGTTTGATGAACCTAGTCATATCAATTCTGTCTCAACCGGCGATGTTCAACAGCATTCCCGGGTTCCATTAATTTAATGGCGCGACCGAGGTATTTCGTATTTTTACGTGAATTCAGAAATCGAAGCGTAGAATCGGTGATTTGGCGCGAAACTCCCTTGCGACCAGGTACCCTTTCGTAAAACGACTGACTTGGAATATTTCAGACCTTGTAAAGTTTTATGAAATAAACTGTAGTCTAGTCTGGCGAAAACCACAGATTTAATAGATAGAATAGCGTCCTGCTCATGAGCTTATGTACCAATATTAAAATCAAAAATCAAAGACTTGACATAGACAAAATATCCAACGTTTGAATTTCGAAAACAAAACTCTGGAGAGTGAAGTTTAGTTGGTAGAGTTATTCTTCGAATGGGGCCCAGCCCGCCAGTTTAATGAGATCCCATGGGTGTGGTGTAGCCTTCCATTTTCACGAATATCGTTCGTTTGCTTATTTTAAATCGCGAATATTTCAATCAGTCAAGTGATTTCTGAATATTGTTATGATAAGCAATCAGTCACAGATGTATGATACACTCGTAAATATTTTATGTGTATTGAGGGTAGGAATATACAGAATTCTGTTTATTTCTTACACTGGGTGGTTCTGATGTTTTTCTATATAGTGGATATCGTAAAATCAACCTGAGTACTTAACACCAGTAACACGATTATGGCAAACCCCATCAATATAGTAAACACGATTTTCGTCGTGGCATTCTTCGGAGGAGGCCTATGTCCAGTGTACTTCTGTAGACTGGTGATGATGATGATGACTGTAAAGTTACCATTGCAAAATAAAATTAAATGCATGAGTTAGAGTTCAGAGCATACAATTTTGATAGCAACCCTAGAACTAAGCTATCAAAGTGAAGGCTGACTAAATGCGACTGACAATAGCATGCGCGAAGACTGGCAACTTCTTGGATGAGATGTGGGGCTAAACTTTATAGTTTCTAAGCCACAAACTGTGAGTCTGCTAGTTGCCAGCGTGGTCACGTTCGATGCACAGTGCACACAGACATAAATGTTTCAGTATATTTTATTCAATTCCAATCTCTTCGCGGCATACGAGAATACTAGAAGTTACGATACTACCATTCAATACTCTCGGGTATAGATTCAATTAGAATTATTTAGTTTTGATAACTTCGAGACTGCGTTTGAATAAAGCTGAAACTTCATTGCGTTTGTTTTATTTGGCCTTTGTGATGTGATTAAGCTGGGTCCAATTTGAACATTGGCAAGTGGTAGCAAATGAATGACTTGTATCTTTTTGTTTGGGACAGTACCTACTTCCGATGTGCCCAGAAACGTCTTGCAATAGCCATTTAGTAAAGTTAAATCTAATTTGCGATTCAGTGATTATTCTTCTGCAGTCATCATCATCAACAGCCTGTACATGTTCAATGCTGGACGAGGTCTGCCTCATAGAATACAATCCCATTGTATTCTATATGGCAGGATTTGCCATATCACCACACTAGGTAGACGGATTGGTGATCAGGTAACAGTATTGATGTTGAGTACTAAGGTAGATACTGCTGCCCATCCCATAGTGTAATAGTCTTTTCCGACAGTTGCCGTAAGAGACGGAAGGATCCATTCTTAAGGCCGGAATCATTACGGCTTACGGCATAGTAAAGCTATCTTAAGAAAGCACCTCATAAATACCCACATTAGTAATTACCAAGGCTAAGAAAGTACTCTGAAGCCATTTCCCTGGAGGCTTCGTTTCCGAAGGAAGCGCTCTGCCTCCGCCGGGTTTTTAATCATAAATGAAAATTGCGAAGTAAAACTGATAAAGGCTTGAATTTATTTTAAGGCTCTTTACCGACAAGATTGAGATCACAGTAATAAGACCATTTGAAAACACAGCAGTGTCGATGTTTCTTAAAATCATAAAGAAGGTTCTGTTCTATTTTATACGTATTTTGATACGAAGTACCAATCAAATGGAAAATAAACAGAGATAGGTTCCAAGATACTATAAACAAAGAGGCGTAAATAGTCATAACGCCTATCCTAGTTGACGTTCTATCCATTCTTTATCTTTAACTACCCAATTCCGTCAGCTGAAAAAGCGCTTTCTTGCCATTTAGCGGCGTTTTCGTCCTTTTTTACCTCGAAACCTTGGCTATAACACCTCTCGGGGGTGCGGTAATATTTGCATTTAAAGCGAACGACTGATATTCTGACCTTATCAGAGGGAGATTGTGTTTGAGGGACGAATTCAGATGACGCAAGTGCCGGGAATCACTTCGAATCGGTAGCTCGGGACTCGGTTCGTTTTTACGGCTTATGTGCTGAGAAATCTGACTTACTTGAAATTTCAAAGTGAATTTTAGAAGTTAACTTTGCCACCATTTTGTACTTTCTATTGATATTTTCTAGAAGGACCAACTTTTGGATGGCAAGATAACTTTCTGCCACAGATTATACCATCTACGGTTATTTTTAGGTTCTGTAATGTTTCTTTACATTTTACTTTTAACTACCTACTTAAGGTTTTGATGTTGACGACCTCCATGGCGCATAGGGCGAGCAGCCGGCTGAGATGCAAGAGGTTGTAGGTTCGATTCCCGCTGCGGGACAAATGTTTGTATGTAAATTTTGGTTCCGGATCTGGGTGTTATGGTACCATGGTACCATACCACTCGTAGATCCTGATGCCCACGACACAGGGTATCCTATAGTGTGGGATCAGGAGTATGTATGTGACCGTTGGGTGTTATGTTATGTTATTTATGTTATTAGTAGGCCGGGCGCACCACGGCAAAAAAAACAAAATATCAACTTCCCAAAATAGGAGAAACTAATTTGCAAAACAAAAAGTAACACAGAGCGGGAAACCTATTATCACAAAATTAATTAGTAAACTCGTTTGTAGAATCTAATTCTAATTTAAGTATTTGCTGGATACAGCGTTAGACCACCGCCAGCAGAGGATATCTAGATCTCTCTACTGATATGACTACAGAAAGATACTTCTCATTAGAGTCAACTACCAAAAGTCAGGTTACTAGAGAGTAAAGTGTACCATGGGACCATGGACCAACACCCAGACCCGGAACAAATATTTACCCTAAGAGACTCATTAATAAAGCCTACGCTGTCCGTGTCTGTCTTGTATCACGGACAGTCCCCTATGCAGGGGCTATATACCTAGAAGCAGATGAGACGCCAGCGCATGTGCTCCTGGAGTGTAGCAGCGTGGCGTCTCAAAGAAGAACTTTCCTCGGGACACAGAGGACTCAGTATCGCCGGTATCAGTGAGTTGTTGGCCTTCCTGGAGGACATCGGGTGGCTGGATTAGCAGCCGCCACTCGCCACGCAAAAAGGGCCCATTGGCGGCCTAGTTGCGGAAAAGAGTCTGCGCTACAAGTAAGTACCGTGTCTGTCTTGGGTTCTGTCACAAGGGTATGTCTCGGCAATTGTATATAAAAGGTAAGACACGCTAATATTTATAAAATTTTAGCATGTGACCTGGCCGTTTTCTTTAAGCTGTTATCTAAGTTATCCCCCCCTTCGTAGCTCGTTTTGTTCAAAGCCTCGCTCCAAAAGTTTGTTTTCACTGTATTCTTATTTCTGTAATTTAATTTGCAAGCCTACGCTGATGGCCTTTTTGTCGAAGCTGAAAGGCGGGTGTTTATCGAATGCCAAGTTATAAGTTCGTGGGGGTTTTATCTAAATACTTTATCTGGGTCTGTTTTGTATTTTCAAGGCATTACAAAGTGAGCCTTGTTGTGACGTTTCTTTTTATCTTAATTGAATTATTTATCAAGTTAAACATTGCAGTTGAAAATATAATATGAACTAACACAAGCGGAATTACCCCTTAATTTAACTTTTCCTCTGTAGAATGAGTTTGTGGAACGCCTCCAAAGTCCACAGAATCATAACCAAGGGATCTATCAGTAACTACTCAACTTTTTACCTGACTACGGCAAACCCAAAAGAGGGTTATGACTTAAGCAGTCTATGTATGTAACAGTATGTAATTTGGTAACATTTTACTCCATCTGTTCCCGCCAAATTTTGACAAATGAGGTATCACATGAGGCGTCTTAAAAGTTACGCATGTCATTAGCTATATGACTTTACACATGGCATTTCGACATGGCAAAATTAATACGCAATTTTCAAACCCCTAAAAAATATAATTTATATAAGCTTTATTAGTTTGGTATCAAATAAAAGGACTTTATAAGTACCTTACAAAAATATGTCACAGTTATATTAACTACTCCACTAAAAAGTTTGAACTATATAGGCTAAAACCCGACTACGGTTGTAGAACCTACTTAAAAGTTGAAGTCGGAGGCTTTACTGCATCGGAATCGTGGATTTGACCTCCGATCACATCTATTAATAAAATTGAAGGGCTTTACTACAAACTTGTTTTCGATTTTTGCGTATCTAGTCTTTAAGTTATTAAACTTTTTTTTTCTGAATCTTTCATATATAAACTAACTCAATCATACCTAATGTTTGTTATTCTCAACGGGCTTCGAACTATTCATTCTACCTATAGAACAATTCAGTTTGTTCTTTACTAAAATTAAGTAGTTATACACTAAGTGCAACGATCTCTAATACTCACATAGATATCGGGTCGGCGCAATAAAAACGTCTCGGTGAATTTAAGCTCACTTGAAAAGTGAGTTTGTATTTGATTTAGTTCGCTTCAAACAAAGCCAATGTAAACACGTGTCACAATGCCGCAATGTATATTTAAAAGTTGCAAAAATAATCCCCGAAAAAACAATTTAACGGCCGGAGTGTCTTACTTTCGTTAAGTACATGTAGAATAAGTTGTATTTTAAGCTTTAAACTAACAAAAAGTATGAAATTTTGATCAAAATTACCGATTTTAAACCACCGCTACAAATGTTTGGCCAACGTTGACGCAAAATTGTCTGTAACAGAACAGTAGATGCATGGAGTAGATTTGTATTGTAATAATTTGTTTTTACCAGAACTTTAAAAAATTTTAATACTACTTTTGTGTCTGTTTGTTGAACTCTCATCAGATACTTGGCTTTCCTTTTTTTTATTTTAGCTTTCCGAGCAATCCATTTACGCTACTGTTATTTAACCAAATCTTTGGTTAACAACCCCTTTACATCTATACCAACTGATAATGAGTCCTCTCGCTTTGTTAAAATTTATGAACCAGAATCACTTATAGAACACATTATCGTAAAAAAACAGTACTTTTTCAAATTCTTTTATCATATTATAGGTATATTTCCCAAATATCAAATAAATGCCCAACCTACGGCAGGCGCCTGTACGCCCGCCCTCAAGCACTTTACGGTTTTTGTTGGAAAACTTTGATGGTCGATATCTTTTTTTATTATGAAACGAGACAAACGTAACAGAACATATATTTTTTATATTTGAGCTTTTTATAACTAGGGCTTCATTATCAGCCTGTAGGTACGCAGAATGGAAAATTTTTAATGTTGAGCTGTTTTAAACATTTTGGGTTTTGATCAAATTATTGCACTAAACTGTACTTGTATTATAAAGATTGTAAACATGAATATAAAGATGTGGAATTTAGTGATATTTTTATTTGTGACATCCAGCGATAGACATCTTGGCCAAAAACATAAACATACACATAAATATACACACAACAGAACGTTAATAAAATAACAAGTATATATACTATCAATATCAAACATACATGCCCAAAACATAAATAATTTTAACTTAACTTTAACGTGCATATTATAAATTATTTAAGTGATCAACGCGACTCCATACCTTCTGTAGTTAAATTTGAAGAAGCAAACAGAAGCGAAACCATGGAAACGGATGGATGTAGCTCGCAAGGTAATAACGGGAAAAAGAACTTTATTTGTAGCTCTTTAAGGTTGATTTCACACTAGTTGTTTAACCTATGTCTTTTGATTTGACAAGTGACAGGAGTAATATAATTGCTTTGCTCGTTTTTTGTGACGAATGATCGTAAGTGTAAGATAATATTTTGAAGATTTGCTACTTTTTTGCTAGGTGTCATGGTTGTAATTAGGTTGAACTTAGAACTGTTTTAAAACTTTCATCTTTGTTCGTTAGTAAACAAATGTAGCTGTATAAGTATGTATCCATGCGGACAGTTTTTAGCTTTCATTTTGTACGTGACCCTGGATCTATTGTGAATTATAAGATCGTTGACTAAGTGCGTTGCAACAGGAGTCATTTTAGTTTATAAGACGATTCAAAATGATGTGATCTCAATGAATAAAATTCTTTTGATTTGATTTGATTCGCAACGTGGTGAAGTAAAAGAAAGAATACAAAAACTGCACAATTTTAGCATGTCAAGATAAAAATAAAGATTTTCCCGCAACCCAGCCAACTCAAAATTGAATCGAGCACTCTCAAAAATGCGCGCTGAAGTTCTGCTATTTTAACTAGTAAGGGTTAACCTAGTGTCAAAATGGGTCACAGGGTGCTTACCGCCTCCTCCATTATTCAGCAGGATTCACTGCTCGTACCACGCCGTGAAAACTGCATGTTACAACTTCACATTTTTGAAACTCTTTCCAAAAATATATCAAACCATAGAAGCGAACGATAGAAGATAATTTAGAATCAATTTCTATCAAATATGTATTTAGATAAAAGCATGGCCAACATGACGACGATATTGGACATATAACATAACACCCAACAGTCGCATATATCTACGTAGACTTGATCTCACATTAGGATTCCCTGTGTCGTGGGTATCAGGAACTACGAGTACCTACCATGGTAACATCCAGATTCGGAACAAATATTTGCAGCTTATACAAACATTTGTCCCGCAACGGGAATCGAACCCGCAACCTCTTGTATCCCACTCGCCCGGCGCACCACAGAGGTCGTCAATCTTATGAATTAGCTAATGACGGACAAAGAAAAGCTCTAAACTCATAACACCTTTATTATTTACTCTCACATCAGAAATTATTGTGATGGAGTTATGCCCTAGGACCCAAAATTACAAACAATAGGCTATTCACACAACGACTGAAGTATGAAATCCTCGAAATCCGCATACCAGGGTGACAAAAACCCACCAGAAAATTAAGCAACAAAAAACAAACATTCAAATTAACCACGAGACAGGACGCTCGTTACGTGGTGAACAAAAAACAAAAACATTATGAAAACAGGTGAGGGGAATACGGGGTATGATAATCATATTTCAGTTTCAGTTTCCTTGCTCCGATTCAAAATGTTCTGTTTCAAATGTTCCATCAATCTGTCCTGGGTTTCAGGGTTCCGTTCCTCAACAGGAAAATCGGAACACTTCTATGATCACTTTGTTGACTGTCTGTCTATCCGAATATAACTAAAGGTTTGTCAGCTTTTAGTGATTTCAAGAAAATCAAGCTTTTAACTCAATGCTTTAAAAAGATGTATTATGGCAATGAAGGTCTAATTTTTGTATATAGAAATCGCAGATATAAGAAATATATAAAAATAAATAAATATAATAATAACATCACTTCAGGATAAGATTTATTTTAAAGCAGGCTCTTTTTTTAATTACAAAGTTTTTCGTTCGTTCTTTTGCATCATAGACCATAAAAAGTTGTCACACAATAAATTCAAAATTGGATTACTCTGCTTCCGCGGCACATTTTGCGAACAACCTAATTCCGGTTATCCTCGGCGACACTCAAAACAAACGAAAGTCTGATAAATGCCGCTATTAATCTTCACCCGGCTCAAGAACTTCTGTTGCGTGAAAAGGACGGATACACATTTTAATAAAAATCTAGATTTAGGTCAAGTTGAGTACAGCTTTCAGCTATTGCTATGGCGCTTCGTGGTCAAGAGGGTAATCGGATAAAATTGGTTTTTAGTAAGTATTACCATAATTGTCTATCGCCGATGCGATACAGAGCCCAATGAACTCTACCTTCTGAACTCTATTTTAGCATGTCTTAGCGAACACACGTGTGAAACAGTAACAGTCAAAAATTGTACAAAGCAAATTAGCAAAAAGTGTGGACCTAAGTCGTGTAGTCGTAGATTCTTATGGAAACGTTAGATGACACGAAAAGAAGCTTATCCTAGGTTTGCACCGTTTCTGGCGCTTACGGAAGGCTTTAAAAAGGCCGACAGTATTTTTAATTGATTGGACATCATTATTAAATCACAATGATTATTTTAAATTGTTTTGTAAACAAAAAATACTCCGGTTCCAAAACCTAGAAAAATATAGAGGGTTTTTATTGGGAATTCATTCATTTTCTCTCATTTTAAGCTTCCGATTTGGGCGGATTATGGTAAGCAATGTCTCTACATTAATCAGCTTCTGCAAGCAATGTTGTTTGTTGAGTATAGGTACCGGTTTTGATTAACACAAGAACTTAGAGAAAGTGCACTTCTTTATAACAGGCTAACTTTACATACCTAATGAAAGTTAAACATAGATTATTAACTTTGTATTTTTTTAATTTTGTTTATACTTGTATTATTTGTATTATTATTTTTTTACTTAATAAATGATTTAAGCATATATATATATATATATATATATATATACAGAGTGTTTTTTTTAATGGGACATATCCGAATCCATAACAAATACGGGAAAACTGTCTTTAGAACCATTTGCTCATTTTGTATGAAAATGATTTTGGCATAGTTATTTTTTTGGTCAAACGTGAGTTCTCCATAAAAATGAGTAGTTTTGATCAAAAATTTTTTCAGCTTCAGACTACACGCACACAACTCACATCACAGATTTGTCATGGTGTGGCCCCTCCATCTCCTCTCGTGGATGTCTTACAAGCCTACTGAGGGCTAATCCCAGGGGATGAGCAGCAGCATCCACATGAGTACTCAACATGAATACTAAGTTCACCAATCTGCCTGCCAAGCGTGGTGATTATGGCAAATCTCCCCATTGTATTTTATAGGGGAGGCCTCGTACAGCAGTTAAGGTCAAAAGGTTGATGATAACAGAGACTAGTAATATTATTTACTAGTCTCTGATGATAGTAATAACATCGAATATATTATAAACACACTATTTGCAACTTTTCCCGTCGTTTTATTTGACTGCTGTCGTTAAGCTCTCACGCAAGCAATCTGCATACATTTACAATCGGCATCGTACTGTCTAAGAACCAATACACACGCAATAGTTACTGTATCAGATAAAGTGGAGCAAAACAAAAACGTTTTATGGTGCTAACACATGAAGCATATCCGCAATTGGACCTCTGTAAGCGTAACAAACATGTAAATTCTCATTTAACTCAACGAAATTAGGCCAGAGGGAAATTGAAAAATAAAACTTAGCTACCTGCTTATAATCATAGTAGTAATAAATAGGTACCTATTTATTTCCCTGCTAGTACTGTCAACTGGCATCATAGTTAATTGTTTTTTTGGGTTCTTTGTATAATGGGGTTATTATTATGAACCAAACCACCAAAATACGCATTATAGATCCAAGACAGGGAGAGTCTTGGCAGATTTTTTAAAATGATTTATTGAAAACTCCTGGAACCCCTCACAAAACTGTACGTCAAGCCAAATCAGCTCACAAAATAGAACAATGAAGTGAATCTATACATCCTATAAAATGTTTGAAAACCAAACACAATCGTCCTAATCCTAAAATAGGATTCCGCGTACCCTCTGAAGCATGAATGGAATGGATTTTGTTTAGTCGTTTTGCGTAGCGCCTACCAATGTTTTAGGCGAAAATATAGGTAGGCTCATGCGTTCACATATTCAAAGCTGCCGTCCATTGCAAGTGATACTGACTCCGTTCAACTTAGCAACAGTTATAATATCTTCTAGCAGCTCATACATATCCAGTATAGCCGAGCCAGGATAATTGACAGAATGTATTTCACTGATCAAGCCGTGGTAGTCTCCTCTAACTCCTCCAGTGGATATCGTAAAAGGCGACTAAGGGATTACGCCTGTGGATCGGCAGCAGCATCCACCTGAGTACTTATCACCAAACTGCGAACACCAATCCGCCTACCAAGCGTGGTGATTATGGATAATCCCCCCATTGCACGCTATGGGTTGTACCGCTATGCATGCTATGGGGGAGGCTTTATCCAGCAGTAGATGTCTACCGGCTGATGAAAAGATGAAAATGATTTCATTGGTCAGCAGACCCATTCAAGAGTTTATTCAAGACCTGGCAGTCAATGAAATGTCTGCTGTCCATTGTTCTTCTCATCCTTCTATTGATACGGTGTGACCCTTGCACTATACATTAGACATGATTCCACTGAGAAACGAGTGGCGCGGAGAGAGAGTACAGAGTACGTTTGCTCTTAGTACAATGCATACACTTTTTTAGGAGCAAACCTCATTCTCAGCGGAAGTTTTACTCTTAACATAACCCTTAGCATAAAATTAACACATAGGTAATACCCAACAGTCACATACGTAGTCGTGATCCCACACTAGAATTCCTTGTGTCATGGGTCAGGAACTAAGAGTACCATGGTACCACAACACCCAGACCCGGAACATATATAATTTACAGATCATACAAACATTTCAACACTCTTGACTGTATCCTTCTCCGTTTTTGCTACCAGTGGAAGCAAACTTTATAGGCGCATGCGTCACATATTCAAAGGGGTAGGTATATCGAAAAACTGCCTAGATAACACAAAGCCAGCGTTCTGTTTGAATAGATTCGTACCTATATACCTCTTTTGATACAGTATAGATGAGTATGCATGGTGTTAGATACAGGTAGTATTCACTTAATCAAATCAAATATTATACAATTAGTTCTATAGGTCCTATCATTCAGATAATATATAGTTTATAACTCTGTTATTAAGAACTTACTAAACTATAAAGAGTTACAATGTAACTTACAGATTAAAAATAAATTTTAATATCTAAAAATTTTTTTTCGCACAGTATTATACAGCTCCAAATTAATAAATCTTTTTATAAAAAGATGACGCATTGTTAAGCTGCAGTATAATATTACAATAAACTTTTATGTAAGATTTAAACATAAAAAAATTACGACCTCTTATTACCATAGAAAGGAGAAGCTATAACATTAGAAAGTTATATTTTATATCTATTCATTGTTTATGCTTGGAATACGAGTTATTCGTATCGATTTTTATGAGGTATATTATCGGACGCACTTAATATTTATTTTTACGAGCAAATATAGTGGAAATCCTACTGTGAGGTGTTTTATTATACCTCCAATTATTGGCTACTGTTTGGTTTTACGACTTAGGTAATAATGTACCTAACATAATATTTAACCTAAAATTATTGATATTCTTCCAGAGCTCAAGATCCAGTCAGTGCCAAAATGAGAGCAGGTTCTCACATACATGACTGGTGTACAAGTAAAAAAAAAACTCGTACATGTAGTTATGCCAAGATATGTAAATAAAAAAAACTTTACTGTTCCACAGTCATGTACAAGTTTGTTTCATTTATTAATTCCTCAATGATCTACGAAATTTTTTCATTGACTTATACGTCAGGCATCCAAGAGTTTGTTTCTTATACTCATTTGCCATCAGGTATGTACGTCTTTATTTATTGTATTCGTATCATGTACGGGTTTGTATCTTTTATTCGTACATGAAGAATAAAATTATTCGTACGAGTTTGTTTCTGTTACTCGTGCGAGGCATGTTTAAGTTTGTTTCTTTTATTTGTACGTCAAGTAAGGTATGAGTAAAAGAAAAACAAAATCACAGAGATAAAACAAAATAGGGGATTTTCCGGGTGAAGTTTGTTGAAAATAAAACAACGGTACGGAATGGCGCGAATCCTACTCGTACTTTGCCAAAACCAAAATGTCATTCATAGATTTTAATTTTACCAAGATAATCAAATTTCACGACACGGTATGTATATAGAGAAAGGCCCTTACCACTCGATGGACATGTAAGCATCCAGGAAGTCGGTGGTTGAAGGCGGTTCAATACCGTTCAACGTGGCATTCTAGAGCGGGGCCTATATCATGTACATGAACAAAATGCCATAAGTAATTTTAGCAAGAATCCCTTGAAAATTACCCAGTTAAAGTAATTCCGGTCGTTTCCAACAACTGTGTGGATATTACGAACGGGATGAGTTTTAATCAAATGAGCTGGAGAATACAGAAACAGTTTCTGGTGCCCAAATGTAAAGCCTTGTGTAGCTTTAAAACGGCTATTTAATTTCCGAATTATTAATTCATATCTTAACTCAGATCTTAAGGATCTTGAGATAGGTACTTCATCATTATCAACCTGTAGAAATCCACTGATGGATGTAGGCCTCCATGATAGAATGCCAAGATGAACGTTCTTTAGCTGTCTCCATCCACTGACTTTCTGCAACCTATAAAAGGTCGTTCGTCATCGAGATACCTTAGACGAAATACATAAGGTTTTTTAAAACATAATTTGTTGAAATAATTCAATATGTATTCATACACTTCTATTAGTAGGTACATTTAGTTACAATACAAATCAGAGGTTCCATTAGATACTCATTGGGTGTTATTATAAAAAATGCCCTTAGTCTGGGTTTAAACCAGGACTACCAGTCTAGGCTTAAATATCGACCTAGGGTATATACGACTGTAATACAAAAGCAGATGGTTTTTCCAGAAGCAACTTTCGAGCTAGATAGCCCGCGCTTATACCAAAAATTACATAAGCTTGGACTATCTCTGGTTTATCTAAAACCCGGCAGCCCCCTAGTTTAGCAATGTTCTATAAATTGACAGTTGATTGCTTGTTAGAGGTAAGAATTTGGACATCTCAATTGTGATGTGACACAATCCGTCAGTTTGATACTTTGGAAAACGAAGTAGCGCGAGAATTGATTTCAGAAAACAAACCATCTGGGGCCTAATTCCCAGTTCATGCGACATTTTTGGGATATGATATTATCATATCGCACCTTTTATCTACCATAAATATCGATCCCGCAACAAAATGTGTATTCTCGAGGCAATAGATATACTAAATCAAGGATGGATTTAAGGGAGGGGGCACGGGGGCACGTGCCCCCCCCCCAGAGATTCCATCACAGTAGTATACTTATGGCAAATCAAATTCTCAGAGTTGTTAAAATATATTAATAAATAACAGAAAGAACATGAGTGAAACTCGTGTCTGTTTCCGGCTGGAATTGCGAATTTTGTTCGTTGGATCCCTTTCACGCAATTGCAAATGAAACCACCTTACGCCGATTAAAGTCATATTATCTTCGCAACAGGATGGCAGAAGAGCGTTTCAATGGATTGGCTTTAATGCATATCCATCAAGACGTTGCGGCAAAAATGGACGCTAATGAAGTGCTGGACATCTTTAGCAGGAAACATAATAGAAAGCTGTCTTTATTAAACATTTAATTTTTCTATTGTTTTGACACTTTCATAAACCTTCCTATACATACTTGAACTTGTAGAAATAAACTTGAAGTATCATACTTCAAGTTTATTTCTAACAGTTAATGTTGTTTTTTTTGTCCGTCCACCCCTTGTGCCCCTCCCAGAAAAAAATCCTGGATCCGCCCTTGTACTATATCACTATAAATGACACAACAATATTGATTTGTCAATTTTGACACGTTTCTCCCTTCAAGTTCAAATCCCTTGGTTACTGTTTATTATTTTTGTAAGCTCCGTAAAAGTTTAATTAATATAATTACTACTAGGTACCGGTGTGTTGAATTTTGTACGAAAAGCTTAGTTATGGAATCACGAATGTGTGAAATGGGCGTGAGCAAAAAACTAAAACCATCCGAGCGCTGCTCAAAAAGCTCGCCTCGTTGTGTTCCTACGGCAGACGAAGAACTAAGAGGTGGGAAGTTCTCCCCTACTTTTACAAACAAAATTGCTGCTACGCGATGTGGTAAATTGATCACAACAGCGACGACGACGCAGCGCGCAGCGCCAAGAGACACTTCCACTACTCTATGGAGTCCTCTGGAGGAACCCCATGTATATTCTATGAACGTTGAGGAGGTAGTTGTAGGAAGCCCGATGTGTAGTTTATTAAAGCACTTTATACTATTGAACTTATTTAATATGAACACAGCGTTTTAGTACATCATAACAATATTTAAATTCACCTCTTGTCAGCGCATGTAGGAAACATTCTCGGAATCTCAACCAGCGAGAGAGTTTGTCTCTGTGTGTAGACTACTAAAACTACTATGTACAGATAATTAAACCTAATTTAACATACTGTGGCAGACGCCACAACTCTCTTTGCTTCGAGACTTTGTGCTATGCATACCTACGTATTTTGTGATCTCACTGCCAATCTGTTTAATTATTCCCTCGGTTATTCTTACTATTATTGTTTCGATTGCAACACTAATATTAAATTGTTGTAGTTTTGTGCATTATTTTTTATTGAATTTATCTTCGTTTCCTCATAATATTTATCGGATGTTACATAGGTATCATCCGATTATCGAACTTTATCACTTTTATTATTATTTTATAGGCCGAATGTGTATCCACTGGGGCGCTTGCTCGCTTATAATAAAGACAAGCTTGCTCGTGCGACTGTGTGCTCCCTAAAGCGATAGAGGCCTCCTTAGTTGCCTGCAATATGTCCCGTAAAGCGCCAGAAACCTCCAAAGAGGCTTCAGCTGTTGTTTCGATTAGTACACAAAAAGTCTACTACGTGGTTGTCTTTTCAAATTAAAATCGTTCAAAATTGGAGCTAGTTGAATATCACTATTGAATAAAGGCAAAAAAGTCTATGCTCCTTAAAAAAAAACAAATTCTTGATTCAGTTGAGTTTTTCTGTGGCTTGTGTTTACACGCTCGACTTTTTTCATTTGAATAGTTTGTTGACTTTTCCATTAACAGGCAGGTTTATTAATTTTTACTTGGTTGCTTGGAATGTACAGTCTGAAATAATACAAAAATCACTAACTTTGGCGTTCTATTCGGAAAAATAAATAAATTTCTTAGGAGTGAACCACTGTTTACAATGGTGATTTCCACAAGTAATTTATTAGAAGTTTTGAGATTATATTCATAAAACGATGCATGTTGAAAAAATGCTTAATATTTATTCATTTCGAAACTAGTTACACACACGTAATAAACTGGCTTTATTTTAAACACTTACCAAAAAACCAACAAATTTGCGGTTGGTAAAAGCACCCATTTGCGCATAGATAGGCATAGATTTTTGGATTTGACCATCGCTCAACGGTATAAATTCAAGGCAACTGTAGTGGCCTTTGGCGCTTTAGTGGGTATTTCTTTTCAAAACTTTATAAAAAAAATCTGCCGCGTGCTATCAAATTGGGGGGAATTAAAATTATATACCATAGGTACACATAACATAACACCCACCAACCCCTACCTATCCATGGGAGGACACCCATCCATGGGAGGAGACCCATCCATGGGAGGATACTCATCCATGGGAGGAGACCCATCCATGGGAGGAGACCCATCCATGGGAGGAGACCCATCCATGGGAGGATACTCATCCATGGGAGGAGACCCATCCACAGGAGGAGACCCATCCACAGGAGGAGACCCATCCATGGGAGGAGACCCATCCATGGGTGGATACCCTTCCCCGGGAGGCGAAACACTACCTATCTATAGGGAATACAACCATAAAAAGATGCGACGCGCTCTTGTTGTGTTCGATAATTCAATAGATAAACCAATATCGAGTGCTCCTGACCACTCGATGCATATCTACGATTTGCGATCGATATTTATCTACCGTGACTTCTCCATATCACGGAAATTTCAATTCTGTAGATATTTTGACAGTTCCTACGATATATATCGAATGTGATATTATATTTATCCCTCTAGCGATGCATATCTAACGATTTTCGATCGATATTTATCTACTGTGACTTCTCCATATCACGGAAATTTCAATTCAGTAGATATTTTGACAGTTCCTGCGATAAATATCGAATGTGATATTATATCTATTTCCCGAGAATTAGGCCCCAGCTTTCGTATTTAAAGTCGCATATGCCTAATGTAGATATTTAATCCTAGACTAGTACGCCTGGACTAAATTCAGATTAGTCCATGTTCTGTAATAAGGCCGATTATGTTGGTCATTGATTTTCACCTGTAAAGTTCGTTCACATTATAGACATCACCGGGACAGATACATAATTCCACTGTAACCAAACCCTAAATCTAGAATCCTAGGAGCTTAAATGCAGTTGACATCAATTGATAAACTTGAACACTAGTGTAGACAAAACCCTAGCTTAGCTTTCCGTGACTAAAACACGTGGATGCTTGCCAATGTAAACTAAGCTAAACTCTAATATGATTTAAGTTTAGTTGCGAAACAAATCTCGTATTCTGTCCAAACTGTGTGATTACAAACTAAAATTATCTAGCTGCCAAATAGGAACTGAAGTACTTAGCTATATATTTTACAAAAAAAAACTGGTCAAGAGCGATTCGGACTTGCGTGGAAAGGGTTCCGTACAAGTAGGGTACCATAGTTAACACTAGGCCAATTAAACTTATTAGTCAATCAACACATTTTATACTTACGCATTTTCTCTTTACGAATATTTTCCGTTTCCCGTAGTAATTCAAAGTAAGTCTTTACAACTCTTTCTTTCTTTAAGAATTTTCTATAGTAATGCACAATATTCCTCTTTCTTATAATTTTTGTCTAAGTAGTTTCGGAAATAGAGTGGAGGGAATGGACAGTTTTCGCATATTTTCTTTCATATCTTTTAAACCAAGCTATTTAAAAATAATAATAAAAACTCATAACGAGCTCTTTAAGATATAAGTATCACAAGTTTAACAAAACAAACCTAAAAGAATCAGTACCTACTTAATAAACAATAACACAACGTGACCAAATTGGTCAACGCATTGCTGTTAAAGACAAAGATCCGGGTTCGAATTCCGCTGAATCGGAAAACTGTAGTATTTGATAATGTTTCCCTGAAAACGTGGTTAATTCCACTGTTTATAAATAAAGTACGTTAAGCAATACGCTCACGAGCTTAGCCACAAAGTATAATCCTGCATGACTTCAAACTATACAGAACACTACAATTTCTACAAAGCAAGTACGTAATCCAGTTTGTTAGAGTATAGTAGACGTATAGAATACACATTACACAACCTTGCTTATCAAAATATATGGTAATACAGTAACACACTATCTAAAGGTTGAACCCGTAGTAAGCCTGAGGCACAGGATATAATTTTTTTTTTATTATTTAGTTTGCCCACGAAATAAGAATTAGTTTATTTATTCTGAACACCCGTTATTGGGTCTCCTAACTATGTATGATGTACCATATTTAATTTTGGTTCAGTATATTCAAAGAAAATAGGCTGTGACAGACATACAGTTGAGTGATCCTTAATGGTTCCGTTGGTACATTTTGAGGTGCGGAACCCTAAAAATAATTTCCATCGGTCGAGCAGCGAAAAGCCACAGCGAGGCTTTAAACCCCTTAGCTGTGTAATACTATGAAGTGGGTATGTTGTTAATATGCGTAACAACTTAATCCTCAACACATGCTTGTTTGCGACACGTATCTCGTTTGTAGTGACTGTTTTCAAAATGTAACAAAGATCTTTTATTCAACACTCAGCGGTCACACACATAGTGCTTGATCCATCACTAGGAACTGTCGTGGTTAACTGATACCACAACACACAGACCCGGAACAAAATAATGCAAAAAAAATTTGCTCCGCAGCGCGAATCGAACACGCAACCTCTTACTCTCAGACTACTCGCCCATCGTGCCACGGAGGTCGTCATATGAAAGTGACTTGACCAAAATGTATTTTTTTTATAAACTAGACTAGTGTCTTCGATTACAGTGTCGAGAGAACGCAAGATTTTTTTTAAATTTTATTTTACATTCAACTTCGTCTGAAAGTTTAGTGTATTTGGTCATTCTAAAATGACTCTAATAAGCAGGTGTTAAAAGATTTAATTTCAACATATCTCTCATCACCAGCCTGTTTATGTCCACTGCTGGACGAAGCCTCCCCCATATAATGGGGGAATTTGCCATAATCACCACGCTTGGGCAGGCGGCTTAGTGATCGCAGTTTGGTGTTAAGTACTCAGGTAGATGCTCTTACCCATCCCCTGGTGTAATCCTTTAGTAAGGCTTTTACTACATCCACGGGAGGAGAAGGAGGGGTCTATTCTTAGGCCGGACACACCACGTTACGGTATAAATATTGCTACATACATATTATAAGTAAACAAATAATACCAATTTTAACATCATCATCATCATCATCACCATCTGATAAGATAATACTTTTAACATAATAACATGAAATAGACACGGTTATTATGTATGAGAAATACTGATTTTGAAGCAGCAAAATCTTCGTATTTTAATATTTATGTAGACTTATGTGTTAGGGTCACGATAGTTATATCAGGCGATATGTTTACTAAACTATTAATAAGATCTTGAAGATGGATCCTAAGTTTAAGCAGAAATAAGTAAGTTTTGATTAAACAAGTCTTTGAAGATCATCATACCCAAATTTAAACTCCATAGAAAACTTTGATTGTCATTGTAGGTTCTACAAACTTTATATTGAAGGAATCTGATGCCCTTTGAAATGGGATTCAGCCCGAAGTTTGTTGGAGTTTGATCAAAGTAAATAAATATGAGTTTCTTGGTTTACCTTGTAAGTTTATACTTAATAATTTAAACTAGTTGTAATGGTCAGTAGAATTGAAACTTTGTGTTTGCTTATGAACTTTATCGCATGGTCGGCTAAACTATCTAAGAGTATTTGTGGATCACATCATTCGTACCCGAATCGTTTCGTTGTTTAGTCACCGTGGACAAATTTAAGACTCGTGGATCACGGCAACGGCGCACACTCGTTTCGTCTTGACTGATTTCAGACAACAAGCACATCACGTTCCATCTTGATTCGCCGTAGACCTGCCCCCCTATTCCTTAACTGAAAGTCACTCGGTGACTCACGTTTGACAAATAAAATGACCATCAATTGATTCTCAATGATAATTTTGAGTAATTGATGATAAATTTACTTGTCAAACGTTAGTCACCGAGTGACTTTCAGTAGGGAGTAGTGGGGGCTTAACGCATAGTCACGTAGACTTATATACGTAGTCCTACCACAGGTAGGACTACGTCGGTCGTTGCTGTCAAAATTATAATTATTTGTTTACATTTTAGCTATTTTATGATTTTGACTTTGTAAGTTTTTTATTATATTAAGTTCGCGAGACAGATAAGCCTTTTTGTAAGCGTAGACTGTTATTTGTTATGCAAGGCTGGAAATTTGTTATTTGGCGCTAGTACTTGTATTAAAACCATGAGCGCGTGGTTCAAAAATAGAATCCTGAGCATAACGAGGGTTTCAAAGGTACGTGACGCAAAATAACTTTGCTGCCGAGCAAAACACACAATTTTTCACTTTCCTACAGCGAGGGAGGAAAAGGTTTTGTTTATCACTCGAAGTCTGCGTGCAAAAGCGCTTTTTATCAGCTAGCGTGAAAAAGGTTTTTTAAACTTTTTTAAGGGTGAATTTCCCGGGACCAAAAATTGCGTGGCATCGATGAAATCGGTACTAAAAAACATGGTTATAATTTTCTAATATTTTTTTCTGCTTACATGAAATAGTTATCTATGTGGAGCAATAAATATTTTATAAATAGGATTAATAGGTACTCTAAAAAAAATATTTAAACCTCGAAATCTTTCATTGCCGTGTTTGTCCACACGTCACCTTGATGTGTATTATACCTCATTGATAAAAATCTATTGGTTATTTATATTAAAACCTAATTTTATTTGATACGTGAATAGTTAAAGTATTGTTACGGAATACATTTATTCAAATATTTAAACAATACAACGAATGGTTACTAAAAATTAATTTGTCCCAGAACTACCTTTAATCGCCGTGTCCTAAACATTTATAAGAATATTGTCTTAACTAACGACTTGCGTCTCCCCCTCTGTGCTCAAAACGTTGCACATTTGTGCCGACCAAGCACCCGACGTGGAAGGACGTACACACGTGCCTCCAGGCCTAACCTGGAGTACACATGTAGACAAACTCTGTGCCAAATTGGGCAGCGCGTGTTACGCTCTATACAGAATATCTCGCGTGGTCTCAGCTGATGTAGTCCGTACCTGCTACTTCGCGACTGTACATTCGCTTCTCCAGTACGGAGCTGAACTGTGGGGGCGCGCTGCCGACAGGGAGCGTGCCTTCCGCATGCAGAAACGTGCTGTGAGGGTGATCGCAAAAGTGGCGCGGGATACGTCGGCGAGGCCATATTTCACTTCACTGAGGATACTCACGTTGCCCTCGCTCGTGATCTTCCAGGTTGCTGTGTACGTGAGGCAAAATATACAAGCCTTCGGAACTCGTGGAGACGGGCACGCTCTAAACTGTAACACCCGTGGTGCTGGTAAGCTCGCGACAGTAGCTCACAGACTTGCCAAATCAGACAGGCTCACGCACATCTTGGGACATGCTGTATATAACCACCTGCCGGAGCATATTATAGAATCAGGTAGCCTTACATCTTTCAAGACTAAATTAAAATTATGGCTCATTGAGAAGGCGTTCTATAATGTAGAAGATTTTGCATGGAAAGTCAAATAGTTTTTTAGATAATCAAATCAAAATAATTTTTATTCATTGAATTTTGTTTGAATCATTTAATATGACAATTTGTATCTAATTTATTTTATTTTTTTACAATTTTGAATTACTGACTTAATTTATATTAAGTAGGTACTTAAGTTATGTAATTATAATTTAGCCCTTTTTTGAAGTATTATTGTGACTGTAATACTATTATCTGTTCTATTGACCTGTAAATGTTATATTTACCAATATATTGATTATTTCTGATTATTTATTTCCTGCGTTTTGGCGCCATAAATTTAAGTATTCCATTTTTTTGACACTGGACATTTTTTCTTTAATCGCCGTGGATAAATATAACTTCTATTTGAATAAGTTGGTCCTCTTGATTAATAATTTATTTATTGAGTCAGATACTTAAAATCCATTTTTTGTTAGTAGGTACACTTAAATTATTTGTTAAAAAATACATAATAGCCGTCAGACAGTAACTGGGAAGTAGGTAATTAAAAACTTTTATCCGAATCCCGACCAAACAGACTCCAGCGAGACGCCTACCTGATCAGGACTCGAACAAAAGCCTTCATTACTGGCAGATCGTAACGATCAGGAATGACCTGCAGGATGCTGTTGGAACTGCTCCGCACTCTGCTGAGCAATGAGGCAGTTTTCTTACGGATGATGGCGTGAAAACCATCAACCCTAGCCTCCGCAAACATTGTAGATGCACTGCAGAAGCGAGGCAGTCCCATCAGCATCCTAAAACCATTATTATACTGGACGCGCAGGGCATTAAGCGATCTCTGAGTAAAGCTGAACCACAGACTGCTCGTGTAAAAAGATTGGCAGTAGGCTTTGAAGAGAGTTATTTTGACTTGCCTACTGCAACGAGAAAACCTGCGTGCCAGCATATTACATCTGACCGCCAATGCCCTACGCTCCCTTTCTATGTCCTCCTGGTCATCAAGGTCATCGGTAACATAATGCCCTAAGTACTTAAACTTGTAGACCCGTTTTAGTTCGGATCCGTCAAGCTCAATAACAGGTACAGACTCGGGAACTTTACCGGCGGCCTTGAAGACCAGGTATTCACTCTTCCTACTATTATAGAGCAGGCCATATTCACGAGCATACTCCTCGCAGATTGCCAGCAGTCTTCTGAGAGCGCTAATCGATGGGCACAGCAGGACCATGTCGTCTGCATAGCTGATATTGTTTATAAAAACATTATCAACTGATTAAGCATTCGATAGAACGCCATTTCTCTTATGTTTATTCGTGAAGTGTTTATTACTTTGAATAATGAATAGTTTTTTTGTTATTTAATATTTTTGCCTTGTTTTTCATCGCCGTGCTTTCATTGCCATGGTTTCCGTGGGCTAAATTTGCTATGGCGATGAAAAAAAAAACACGGCAATGAAAAAAAAATCATTGCCAAGCCTTGTAGTTTCATTGCCGTGGCCTGGTGTTTCATTTCCGTGGTTTAGGTTTTCATCGCCATAGTATGATTAGGCAAAGAAAACATCTTTACCTGTAATACAGGTAGTACCGAATACTGACAGTACAGGACTCATCATGTTAACTGTCTGCATTACAATAAAAGACTTAAGGATAGGGGTGGAACTAAGCCATTGATTGTGGTATGGGAGGAATTCATAGGATCTGATGGAGAGACATGGTCTGGGTATGGCTTTCCCTCTAAGTATAATACTCAGGTTAGTTACAGGGTGTTTTTTGAAATGGGACAGTATGGGGATATCCGATTCCATAAGAGATACGGGAAAATTGTTTTTGGAACCATTTACTCATTTTGTATGAAAACGATTTTAGCATAGTTATTTTTTTGGTCAAGCGTGAGTTCTACATAAAAATGAGTTGTTATGATGAAATCTTTTTTAATGCGTATCGACTCAGTTTCATGTAAGTATTGTTTCATTTTATCGGAAGAAAAAAATCTGAGCAGTAGAAGTTAGTCAAATTTAATAAAATGTTTTCTCATACAATTTGCAAGCAATCCAGTAACTACGTTAATAAAACTATCGCAATAAATTTTCTAAATGGCCTCCCGCTTGCTGTAGGTACGGGCACGTTTCAGAACACCTGTAGTGGCCTTAGACAAAGATGTGTGATGAATGTTGTTCTACTACTCTGATGGCCTCGTGAAATGAGAAAAATCAGAGCTGTAGATGTTAGTCAAATTTTAATAAGAACATCTTTGTATAAGGCCACTAGAAGTGTTCTGAAACGTGCCCGTACCTGGAAACAGCAAGCGGGAGGCCATTTTGAAAATTTATTGCGATATTTTTATTAACTTAGGTACCAGATTGCTTACAAATTGTATGAGAAAACATTTTATTAAATTTGACTAACTTCTACTGCTCAGATTTTTTTCTTCCCATGAAACAATCCTTACATGAAATTGAGTCGACACGCATTAAATTTTTTTTTCTCAAAACAACTCATTTCTATGGAGAACTCACGCTTGACCAAAAAAAATAACTATGCCAAAATCGTTTTCATACAAAATGGTTGGTAATGGTGGTAAATAGTTCCAAAGACAGTTTTCCCGTATCTCTTAAGGATTCAGATATGCCCATACAGTCCCATTTCAAAAAAATACCCTGTATTAAATATTATGTTTAATATGGATTATCATTTTCGTGGATTGACTCGTGCGTTCCCGTGGCACAGTTCTTTCATTGCCGTGGCCGCTTGTTTCATTGCCGTGCAAGCATGTTTCATCGCCGTGGCACGAAATTTTTAATCTTGTATTAATATCTCTTTAGTTTTTTAACATATCTGCTAGATATTAAGCAGGAATACATACATTATGGAAACCTTTAGAAAACGTTAAACATTTTTTTAGAAAACCTTAAGATAAAAAAAATCCACGGAAATGAAGATTTTAATGGACCTAGTGAAATTCAACCTTAAACATTTTGCAGATTCCTAATGATAAAGAAAATCTTTCCGAGCTTGTGAGGTGAAATACAATATTTTCTGTTTGTGAACATGCCTTACATGATGGGGCAACATGCATGGGTCATTGGGCAATGGGTCAGTGCAAACAATGCCGTCGGGCGGCGCGGCCGAAACAAATCCTAAGTCCAACAGTGGACGTCAACTGTACGTCGATGATGATGATGATGATCCGTATGGCTCTATAACGATTTGATTTCATTACCCAGAGTTCATAAATCACATCACACTCATCATTCCAGCCGTGACAACTCGTGTGTGCTCAATGGTTCCCGCTTCATCAGTCGAACTTTGTATAATTGGGCGCGCTGAGTGCTAGGCCACAGACACGCGGACGCGGATTAACAAACATATGAAATCGCTGTTTGCGTGCACATGGTGTGAGGCGGGCACGTCAAGCGGAATGCGGGACGGATGCGAGAGCAGGCGCGCTGTATGAAACATATCACACCACATAGTGAAGTACCTAATATGGCAAAACTGCATGTGTATTTGAACCTTTTTTTGCTTAATGTGTTTCCCGAGTAAATATATAGGTAGGTACTACGGCACCACCAGAGCACTCAAATCCGAGGATCAAGTTCTCAAACAAAAATCACGTAAACGAGATGACGTCAAATCTCGAATGATAACTATAAAATTTCGTACGGGCGTCATACGATATGTGGCATCATCTAGTGAACGAGATTTATTCGAGAATACGGGCTCAGCAACATCTCCACATCAATTGCAACATTCAGTGTGGTCATCTGAATCGCTGATGCGCATTCACTCTAGCTGAAGAAGCCTAAGTAAATATTTGTTTGCGCCCGCACCCGCACTTCCAGTAACGCGCATTCACTAGCCGCGTTCGCTTCCGCTTCCGCCCGTCATTACCAGTCACCGCTTATGCACTGTAGCATCTGCCTAAGTGTTCGCTAACGACGTCCGCGCGCGCCAAAACTCATAGGAGCCGGAAACCGGAAACTTGCCAATTGTACCTATATGGTAGTTACCGGGTTGGTTGAATGAACGTTCGGTAGTACGATTGTACATTTCATGTCTCTTCAACACAACTTTTTAACCGACTTCAAAAAAAGGAGAAGGTTCTCAATTCGGTTGTTTTTAAATCATCACCACTTAAGTGCTCTGGAAAACGATCTTGAGCCGCTTCCATTCATCGAATTCTTGCAACCATTACAATGTTATCGGTTAAATACTTTGAGGATCTAGGAGGAATATTTAGGTCCAAAATTTCCTCAATTCAAGTTTCATAAGATTTAGACAGCACTAAGACTGCCAAAACGATCTCCATTGTTGTGTTCCCCATTGCCATTTGCTACTGTAATTTGGGGGCAGGTTCCAACTTACGAGCACGCAAATTTTTTATGTCGTGTACAAAGGAAAAAATTCTGACATCGTTTGTTATTCTCATTACATTTCTCACTAGGTAGCCTCGAGCTATCCCGCTAAATACAACCAAGGATACAATTTAAAAAACTAATTGCTTTCCTTTGAGGATAAAAGGTAGATATAAATAAAGTTTTGTTAAAGTTAGTTTTCATTAAGACGTTAAGCGAAGTCGAAACTTGGGACAGGAAATTGAGCAATTTTGGTATGACCACAGTTTATAAGCAAGCTAGTTCACACAAATAAGCAGAGCTGAAACTAATTTTAACATGATTCTTAACCAAAAGAAATAGAGAGGTATGCAAGGAATTGAGCAGTTTAGGATGACGCACCAATGCATAATCTTCTAAGGATTATCAAAAGAAACATAAATAAATAAATGCTGGATATTTCACACAACATTATCTAGCCCCAAGCTAAGCAGACCTTGTGTTATGGGTACTAGATAACTGATATACAATACATTACATAGATAGATATTTTTTATTATACATAGAAAATACCCAGAACACCCTGAACAAATATCTGCGAATCGTTCAAATATTTGTTCTGAGGCGGGAATCGAACCTGCAACCTCCTGCGTCGCAGGCGAACCTTTGCCGGCCGCGCCACAGAGGTTGCCACTTGGTCTTAACTTTGTAGTAGTTTCCTTGTAGTGGCACACAGAACGAATGAACGAGCAGTAATAAGTCCTTTCATTAGTGGCTCTGCGAGATCATCTACTGCCAAATTATTGACTTATTTATATTCAGTTGCAGGAAGTTAAGATTAACCTGAAAAGTATCTACATATACCGTTTCCTATGGTTTACAATTAAAGCCACCGTAATGCTTTTTTGGCCTTTGTAGTCTCGGCCTAATATTAGGTCTTCTCCAACTCTTTCTGTGGATGTCATTAAAGGAGACTAAGGGATTACACCAGGAGATGAGCAGCAGCATCCACCTGAGTACTTAACACCAAACTGTGATCACCAATCCACCTGCCATTGAACGCTATAGGTTGTACGCCTGGGTTGTTGTGAGCCTCATCCAGCAGGGGGTCTACCGGCTGATGAAGAATGTTTTATAGATATAGTTAGCTAGCTGTTTACCAAAATCTGTGGCATTACGTAGCGTGTGAGCCTTGATAGCAGCTATAATATAGCATTATATAGCTGCTATATAATGCTTTTGTGTGTTGTTTTAGCACTGGCTCATGTCATGGAAATAAAAAGCGAATATTGGAAGCCAGTTTAATCTTTCTAGGTACTCTTTCTTAATTAATTTTTAGCTTGACTTCTTTAGAGTTGAGACTGCAATTCCTTTAAATTAATTCACACGACTTGTACGACATCCACGGGAGGAAACAGAGGGATCTATTCTTGGGCCAAGTGTGGCACAGCACATCCCGTTAATAACCCTCAATTCTCATCAACAAAGTCATCAAACGTATAATTAAATAGTTAATTAAAAGTCACTGATCATCGATAAGACCCGCACCCACTTTTAGCGACCGGCAGTAAAGCTAAGGCCTTTTCACGTAACAACGGAACAAGACGGATCAGTGACGTCAAGAAACACTTTGCACAGACAGAGAGAGAGAGCGAGATAAAATAAATGTCTGCAGGTAGGTACTTGAAGAAACTGTTTATTTCAGAATCAATAAAATCTATTTTGTTCTATTCGCTCCCTCGCTTTGTATTGCTAAACAAGAGTAGGCCAATGGCTCCGCATTCCAGTCTTCAGGTTGTTGGTTCAAATCCCGGTCATCCACCAATGGATTTTAAGACTAGAAAAATGTATGCGCTGCATTCTCTCACATGTGAAAGAAAACATCTGCTGCGAAGTTTTAGCCAACAACCCAAAGCCGGCTTACCAAAAAAGAACCAGAGAGCTGATGAACGAACGAGACTAGTGACAAAAATTGAAAATCAAATAAATGATGAAAAATCACCAACCCCTGCATCGTAGATGGTAAATTGGGTTGTTTTCATTGTGGCCAAAAAGCCTGCATTTTCGCCAACAATACATTCACGACTTTTCCTTCGAAGGTGTAGGCAGAGCCTCAATAAGCCTCTTTTCACTGTGGGTCGCACAATCGTAGTAACATAGAGGTGACCAGTGGTGTGCTTTCCCAAAACTAACTTGGCTAACACCTTCTTTTAGTAGGTAATAACACATTCCTAAATTAGCCAGTAGCAAGGACGAAACGTATACCAACGAAAATCTCCAGCCTCTCCAAATAAATATATTTCAAATTGATCGAAGGTGTGTCATTTGTCCTACCAGTTGTACTTCTTAGTAGTACTACTGACACGGAGGCGCTCCGTTCTGTGTGTCTCGTCCCGTTGGTTGCGTTGTAGGTGCAGGGAGACCTTTAATACCCACATCAAATCGTTTTTGCGTTCCCTAATAATGTGAACTTTACGAACTTTGCATAATTCACTGGTAATGAGTTTTGTTGCCGGGCTTTCGAATACCTTCATTGGTTTTTTTTTGTGATCTACCGAATTAGTAATTCCAAGGCCAAAGTTGACCACACATTCGTTTATTGCAAATTGGTTATTTCTTTTTATTTTCAGGTTGCGGTTGCCCTGAAAAAGACCCCGTGACCGATAGTGAAAGGATTCGGGTTAGTTTCAAGGTGGCCGAGCCATCTGTGGCCCGAATTCTTGATGTTCCGCTTGGACCGTCACTCAAAACCTTGTATCACTGTGGCCGGAAGGATTTATAAGTTTTAATAGTAAGTTTAAAGATAAGTTTGTTAGTAGCAGAGCTTCTTGTAAAAGAGTTCGTGAAGTACTACCACAAAGTTTGAAAGATCGGTGAAATTACAGGCACATGAGACTTTTCATCTTTGTCTCAGGGTGATGGGCGCAGTGCGATGTCACGTAGGGCTCGTCCTAGGAGGACGTGACCTACCAGGTTTTGCTTTTGTTATGGGCTGTGGTTACCGTTTAACAACAGGTGGACCACCAGCCAGTTCATAATATTTAATCACATTAAAAAAAAACGGGTACAGTCAAGACAAAAATGGGTTAAGAGTCTTCAGAGCGCATCGTAGGAGGCTCTTTTTATTCACAAAAGGGCAGTTAATAAACAGCTGTTTAGTCTAACCAATAATGATGTTTTCATACATTGTCTTTCATCATTATCGATGGAAGAAAAAGAAGAACCAAAGAAAGCCTTAACAAGATGCGAAATTCAATTTAAGCAGAGTCAAGAATCGTGCAAGCGGGCTACGTTAACCCAGATCAGACATTGTAAATGTGAGCCGGTACAGCACCTTTTGTGGTTTGATATAAAGTTGTTCGTCTATATGCGCGACCCTCGGGCTTTTTTAGATAAGGCACTGTACAAATAGAAATACATTGGCTGACGCCTCCAGACCCGAAACTTTCTGTTTACATTTTGTTAACGGAATGAGAATTTAAAGCGAAATTTCTTAGCTACAAATGTGCGTTAAAAGTCAAATTAGGAAAAGAAAATAGTTCAACCGTAAAATCACATTGTCTGTTTTGGAAACATAGCCGACGAATTGAGTTATTGTGAATCAACTTAAATATAAAATCGTTGCGTGATTGAGTTATTTTATGAATAAGTAAATAGGGTAGACAGAAATAATGGTGTCGATTCTATTGCACTTTTATTTGCAGTTAAAAAGTATACAAAGAAGTTTGAAGTATTTTCATAATATTACATATTATATTAAGAAGTTCAAACAGCGATAAAGTGACCATCATGCACCGAAAAACCCTACGAAAAGAAAACAGAATTAGTTCCTATCCAGAAAGAGTAAATCTTTTATTTCCATACATAATTCAACAGTTAAAAGGATTTATCTGGAACGGGAAAAGTTAAGGTTAGTGGCAATTACTTAAACTAATTAATTGCTTGTTTGCCTGAATCCCTAACATAAGCATACTTTTTGCTAAATGAAGCGACACTAAAGTACGTATAAATGAGTCAGGGCTGCCACTCTTCATAGAGTAATGTTTTTAGGGCTCCGTACCCAAACGGTGCCAAAAGAACACTATTACGTACGCCATCCATCTGTCTGTCTGTATATCTGTTTTTTTATATGAGTAAATGACGGAACTGGCATGTGGCCCACCTGATGTTAAACGGTAGCCCCAGCCATAAATGCAATACCTCTTAGGTCAAGTCCACCTAGGACGCGCCCTACTTGGCAGTACACTACGCTCGTCATCCTGAGACATAAAGGTGAAAAGTCACATGAGTCTGTAATTTCACCGGCATGGCACCAATACCCAAAACCAGAACACAGCAAGACAACAAGTTTTTCAACCAATTAATAAAATCTTTTTAAAACAAAAAACTGTCTTGTAGTTTTTTGACTTTCTAACTAAATTCATTATTGACTCCCACCACCACACCAAGATGTAAATGGCCAGAGGCCATTACATCTTGGTGTATCCTAATTCTAATTAATCTTGGTGGTCTCTAATTGGGCCTCTGATTGTAGATCAATGCACAATAAATCAATGTTTGCTTCTTATTTAGAAGTACTCCAACGTAAGAGAGCGACAGCAAATTTTTTTTTCATGTAAACTTGTGTGTGTGTATGTTAGACAAGATAAAAAAACAATATAAAGAAGATACATCTGAAATTTGGTTTTTGATATTTGTCCAGTAAAGGTAATAGCAAACTTAAAAAAAAAATTGTGATAAGATCTGAATTGAGCATTGAGTATTGATTTATATTTCCTGAGTTATTCCATTAGTACCAGTCATTCCTTCGTGTAAAAGCAACTTCATTCAGGTATTTATACGAAATCAAAATTAAATGGATATTTGGCACAACCCTGACTCAGCAGAAAATTGCAATCTTCAAATGTGTTGGGCTCTTCTAACTCCACGTTGTTTTTCGAGTAGGTAGGTTCCTATTTTATTGGAAAATTCTGTCCCATTTTTTTTTTTGCCACTGTGTGGATTGCCTTGGAATATTTTCCGGATTAAAAAACGTAGGTATTGTTGCCATTCAATTTAAATAAATGGGTTTTAATTTTCTGTGACTTAATTATCCTTCCTATATCCTATATATTTATCGTTTCTATGCCGGTACACGTTGAACGATATTATGAAAGTTTTCTGTGTTTATCTAGGTCACACAATTCAACTAGGAAGGTCCAACTTCGGCAAAGAGGTCAGCCGACGAATCCAACTCGGATGAACAGCGTTTGGGAAACTACGACGCCATATTTTCACGTTTCGATACCGCAGAGCTTCAAGACGAAATTCTATAATAAGTGCGTGTTGCCTGTGTTGTCTTACGGCACTCAGACGTTCGTGGTCGCTTACACAAGCTCAAAATCGCGCAGTGGGCTATGGTGAGTACTATACTCGAAGTTTTACTACGTGATAAAATCCGTAGAATAACCATGAGCACCGACACATCATCACCACCCTGTTTACTTCCACTGCTAGACGAGGCCTCCCCCATAAAATACAAGGGCAATAAATTGGTATAATCAACAAGCTTGGCGGCAGGCGGGGATAAGTGATCGCAGGGTTCGTGCTGAGTACTCAGGAGGATGTTGATGCTCATCTCCTGGTGTTATTCCTTAGTCGGTTTTAACGACATCCGTGGGGACAAACGGAGGGATCTATTCTTAGGTCAGACACACCACACATAACTCGCACTACACAGCACCGACATAGCCTTCAGAGTTAGCATGTTGAAGTGGCAAAGGGCAGGTCATATATATATACTAGTTGCGCCCCGCGGTTTCACCCGCGTGAATAATGATGAAAATTGATGATGATGATGATGATGAAAAGTTGCCTATGTGTTAATCCAGGGCGTAAAGTATCTCTATTCCAAATTTCACTCAAATCCATTCAGTAGTTTTTCGTGAAAGAGTAACAAACATCCATCCATACTCACAAACTTTCGCGTTTATAATATTAGTAGGAAGTAGGATAACATATTGTCACAGAACTGACAACCACTGGGCGATAAAAGGTTTCGAGTACCGACCACATAAACGACGCAGTAAAGGAAGGCCTAAGTCCTAAGTTTCGATCGAGTAAGGATATTATAAAGTTCAAAGGAATTCGATGCGGAGGAGGCGGCTTGAAACTGTTAGAAATTTAATTATGTAGGTACATTACCTACCTCATTTATTGACAATAAATTGGTCAACTATTACAGATTATCTATAATGAGGAACAAGTCTGTACATACATAACCCAGTCAATCCAATGTATTCACCTGATGGCAGCGTGCCCAAAAGTTTTAATAAACATTGTTTTACTTTCCATTACTTACTGCAGATAAATTAAAGCCAGAATTTATATATAAAGACAAATTGGATTCAAGATAAATTTAAAGTCTCGTCCATTTTATTACGAAAGTTAGCCTACCAAAATAAATCATTGTAATTTTCCAGCAAAATATGAAACCGCAATTCGTGCTGTAATTAGACACTAGCCGTCTAATTTGTGCCACAGTGAAATAAATGTAGGGTTCCGCCGAAGGACAAATGCAAACCACCGTGAAATTAACAAAGCTACCACAGTTCGACCGTCACAACGTTTAACGGTTGGTGACAGCCCTTGGGCGATGCCTCCAAACAAAGGAGCAGTGTAAACTGGACCGCAAGGCTACACATGTGGTGGAAGATAGAAGGTTATTTGCCGTAATGATTGTCATAATGTACAAGTCAAGAAAGACCTGCAGGTCTAAAAAGGCCACTTTATATGAATCATAACACGATTAACTTTACGTCTTACCTGCATATTACTACTCTTTTATCATCTCTATCTTGCATGTTTGCTTCCAGACTTTACCTAAATGGTATTTTAAAGTCCTAGGAATCCTGCTACTCGCTAAAATCTCATGACATACAAAAGTCAGCAGACCACGGTAAGTACACCTGATGGAATTTCACGAGAGCCACGACTAGTTTTAAGGGTTACAGTCGTTAGGTAACTTAATTATTGTAACGTTAAGTGTACTTAATGTTTCACTACAACGAGTTGAATAGGTACATTGCTGTCTTTTATTTATAAATATTTCACCGGTTGAGCCAATGTAGGAAGGCCCCCTCGATGCATACATACATACATAAAAACACGCCTTTTTCCCAGAAGGGGTAAGGCAAAGGACATTTTTTCACCGTGGGTTGCTCACAGACAGAAGAATCTTTATTATTAATGTTGTGAAATTAATTTAAAGAAAGTACTACCATAACTCGAAAGTAATCAAGCAAAAATCTAATTAAGGGTGAGCATCTGATACGTAAAAAATAATAATATACCTACCTATATTTTGTAGACTTCTACAGGTTGATGATGATGATGGGCCTAAGCCTATATTTTTAAAGGCAGACTTGAGGCTTGAGACTTGATGGGCAACTTTCGTTTGTATAAAATTTGTCCTGGCTGCTGGCTTTTTAAGGAGCGTGCATGCTATTACTGGATCAAAGCGATAGCCGAGTTGGCCGTGGGAAAGCTATGGCGGCAATGAGCTCACCACTTGTCACGTCTTTATTCCTACGATTATGCTACCCACGGTGAAAACATAACATATCATAATGTAAATGAAGTAGCATAGGTAATATCCCATTATCGAGGGGTAATCTTTGACATTTTGATTGACACTTTGGGTCCCAAAGCCCCCTTGTTGTTGTTAACATCAAAAGAGCTTTCAGCATTACCAAAACCCAGAAAACATTTCAACAACAGCTTTTAGCTCAACTAAAACACAATCCCAATAAAAAGGCTAACGACACATTTACTACAAAAAAACATGAACACTTACGGGACCTAATGCCATGAAATAGCTTCCTATATAAGAATGGATTGGTACCATTTTATTATGATCTGGTCATAAATGCTTTTACAATGTACCCTTGAGACCGCGCGAAAATGCTACTTCTTCAAGTAATAGACATAAGGGCAGACATAACGACTGTTTATGTAAGCTTTTATGGGTAATCGATAGAGCTATGGTAAATTTTACTTTAAGTTGAATGAAAAACATGGCCTACGCCTTACCACACGTAAAGTATGTAATATAAAATTTTATGGTATGGGGTCGCTCCGTGTATGCTTTTAAAGTAACATTTGTAAAGGATCCTTTAAAATTTATGGGAGTACCATTCCATTCGATTGATAACATTCAGAAGATAGAAATTAATAGGTTTAATAAGTGAGCTAAAGTACGCCATTAGTCATTTTCGTGGTGTGTCCGACCTAAGAGAGACCCCTCGTTCTCCTCCCGTGTGTGTAGTAAAAGCCTTACTAAGGGATTACACCAGGGGATGGGCAGCGGCGTCCACCTGAGTACTTAACACCAAACTGCGATCACTACCCCCCATTGCATTGTAAGGGAGAGTCTTCGTCCAGCAGTGGATGTCTAAAGAGTGTTGAAGAAGAAGAAAGTATGCCTATATATAAAATGCTAATTTGTAATTATATATATATATATTGATTGATAGGTATGTATTTATATTATAATATTGTAAGTTAGGGTTATGTTTGTTTATGCATATTATGTATTTTAAGTACCTAATGTATGTATTTATTTATTGTTAGTGTGTTCCTGGTATAATGTTGTTCATGTATGTTTACTTAATTTATGAAATTTATTATTGTGAAACTATACCTAAGTACTTGTAGTACTATCTAATTCTTTTCAACGTATTATGCACCACCTACATAAATTTATCCGCATTACACAAAGGTTAGCTGGTAGAGAATGCTTCCTAGCATTAAGTTCGCCTATGTACATGATTTCTTTTTTTGTGCAATAAAGAATATTCTATTCTATATATAAACATACTAAAAAAAATACTGACTGGCAGTCAGTAGTGTTGCGCATGTATTTTTTTCTAGAACCAAAAATTTTACAACATCGGCTGAATTGAATTTTCCTGCAATGCAGGTCAATTAAAACAATCATTAATTACATGCGAGCGTCATAATGGCGATTAAATTACACGGATGGGCGACACGTCGAGTCGCTGTGTCGTAAATACATCAGCGGTACACCGCATTAAATGCTGTACAGTGTACAGAAGCACAGAATAGAAGCTTTACATGCAGAAGTGCCGTGGTGTGTCCGGCCTAAGAATAGACACCTCAATCCCCTGCGTGGATGACGTTACAGCTGAATAAGGGACTACACCTGAGAGCTGATTCTAAGTTTTTAGCACACAATTGGCACGGACGTATGGTGTAGTGTAAGAAGGATTTTGTATGGCAACACCGATGAGCGCCCCTAGCGTACACTGTGAGAACCTCATTTTCCATACAAAAATCTATGTTACACTACACCATACGTCCGTGTCAATTGCTTGTCAAAACTCAGAATCACTCACTTGTGTACTCAGCACCGATACTACGATTACCAATCCGCCTGCCAAGCGTGATAATTAAAGCAAATCCCCCCCATTACAATCTATGGGGAAGTCTCCTCCAACAGTGGACGTTTAACAGGTTATGATGATGCAGTAGTGACACAAGGAAAGAGAAGGTAAGGCCTGCTTCTGCAAAGTTACATCCTCCATAGTAGCGCACACCTCACGCGGTCCGCGCTTACAAGACGCTGCCCAAACGGTACGCGATAGACCAATGATATTGTAGCGGTCACGGAAAGAGATAGTTCATGACCGTTTGTGGCATTCTGGGAGTCTTGTTTCCAGCGGTAGACGTTCTAACTTGTTATGATGATCATAAGCATGGCCCTGGACCATGCCACATAATAAACAATACATTATTGTAATCTACATCATTATTAGCATCCTAGGTCACTAGTTCTTGTAACGCCATATTTGTGCTGTGACAGAGGCTTCTAAATGTACCGGTGCCCCGTTTGTTCCCATAAATTACGAACAATCGTTTAGAAGTGAAACGGTATCTAAGCTGTTGATGTCGGCAGTTAATAACATTGCTGACTATTGAAACGTCTCACTACCTGCTGGCAGTGTGCTCAAGAGGTCTTGTAGTCAGTGATGGCCTTGCCATTTTTTTATAAATTTAATCTATTTTATTTATTTGTTTATTTATTTATTCATAAAAAGGCACGCCAACAGCAAAAATATTAACACCTTCACAAAACATGACTTATGTAGTCTGATACATATGCCAATTATAGGCGTACACAACATTGACACTTAATGAACATTTTCGTACTCACAGTCATTTTAAGCAGAGTTTTCTATTTAAAATAAGCATTGAACTTTCTTAAAGTCATCTTTGAAACCTCTGCTCTGAGACAGAGCAAAGTATTTCTGCTATTTAAAAGCCCTTTTAGTTCTGTCACCTGTGAATATTTTGATTGTGAAAAAGGATACCGCTTTCCCTTATTACATTGTTACAAATTACGCCATTGTAATGTATACAAAATCCCAAGGCTTAACATTTTGCATTCATCTGAAACCAACTCCACAATTTTCACGCAAATGGCAATATTCGTAATAAATTCGACGCCTCATCTCGATCTAAATGTTCCCGATTACCCATAATGGTACAATAGGGCCATATTGAATAGGAACCGAGTTGGCACCTGCTTTGCCAATAATACCGCCTAGCTTGGTACATTCTCAGACAGACATTAAAATAACTTTTGCAAATTTTATTACAGTACCTACCTATTTCAATACAGACTAAAATGTATGCGGTTTATGCTGTGGTCATTAACTACAAATGTAAATGCGCAATGAAAAGCCAGATTCAACGGTTTGACATCTACAGGAGCTTGACCCTGGAGTAAATGTCAAAATGTATCAACCGCAAGTGTAGTACCTATATCATGTAATTATAGAGTTTCTTCAACAAGTTACAAAGTCAAAATATACACAACAATTTTGATTTGGTTCAAAACACTTTATGAACATGAGTGTACCATCTTATATGAAATGGTCCATTCTACAGTCCCGGTAGAAATGCTTGCGCATTTAACCTGTCAGTGACTAGCATATCTGCTCTTAGTATAGTCCTTGAGCAGGAAATATTTGGTTCGTGTATCTGATTTAGCTATACAAGTTACAACGACGGAAGTTGTTTCTTTTCTTTTAACCTATCTCTAACCCTAACCATACACTGTACTTTAACTCTTAACTAGTTACTGACCTTCTTACACTCATACTAGTCGAGAGTAGGTATATCTGAGTCTGATGGGACTGGGCTCTTAACTAGTTACTGACCTTCTTACACTCATACTAGTCGAGAGTAGGTATATCTGAGTTTGATGGGACTGGGCTCTTAACTAGTTACTGACCTTCTTACACTCATACTAGTCGAGAGTAAGTATATCTGAGTCTGATGGGACTGGGCTCTTAACTAGTTACTGACCTTCTTACACTCATACTAGTCGAGAGTAGGTATATCTGAGTCTGATGGGACTGGGAATGTCATGGACTGATGAAGTAGAATTTTGATATGAAATAAAATGAAATTAAGAACATTTATTTGACATGAAAACAAATACAAACAACAAGCAAACAGAATAGAAGTAGAATAGGTAGGACAAACAATTATTAACATTTAATAATAATTACTAACTATTTCGAAAAGAAAAATGTCCCACTCTATTCCACTCCAAAAAATTCCAAAAAATTGCACCAAAATGGCATTCAGGAGTAATGTAATGCTCTACCTACTCAGCGCTGATTTTCAACTGACACCAAGCAGTGACGCTACGCGAACGCACTGCCTATGAAGTTTGAGGGGATATACATTTTATAGAAATAGAAGATTGAATTAAAGTCTGATCTAAAATGATTATAAATCTAATAAATTATATTGTATTATTAATTCTGCTCTGAGACAATGTTTAGCTAAGCCTAGGGCTAATTAGTTTTCTGAAGTTGAAATGTACGCAGACATTCATTTGCTAAATTATATTTGACCATCCTTTATGTACCCAAGCTATTTCAAAAAGTTGTTTGAAACAGAATACTTATCATTTGGCTCCCGTTTAACTGGTTTCTGTTTGTTAAGCCATGTCAAAATGTAATCTAGCCACCGACACTTGCAAATGAGAGTGCATCAGTCCTTACGCTCCTTAGACCACAATATGTTTGCGTCAAAAATCTAAAAAACTGATTCTGCTCCTCTGATAATACGAGCTGGTTTTGATTGTTTAAGAGTTAGAAGAATGGTAGAGTATGTTTGCAATATTGCAAAACTCGTTTTATAGTAACTGCAGGACAGTATAAAGGGATGTTAATTGGTGTTCCTTACTTTCCAGAGATAATTGAGTCGTAGCTAGTATACTAGACAATGCATTACAAGCTTAGACTGTCGCTCTTTCCACTTCGTTTTTTTACATAAGCTATTATACTTGCAGGGTCAGATTCTGAAGTAATTAGTAACATGGCGCATTTAGCGACAATTTGAATAAATGCCTGATATTTCTCGTAAAATGTTAAATGATGTAGAGCTTGCTGACAGTATAAATAGAGTTGTGTGGTTTGATGACCTGGCATAATGAGTCTGTTTCCCTGAAAGCATGAAGATTCTTTCTTGTTTGGTGATATAAATGAATGTCAGCTCTCAAACTTTTCGATTTCTGCATTAGAAATTGAGGGTACTTTTGTAATTCAATACTGAACTCTTCGACGACGCGGGCCGCGGCACGCGATCTCCATGAAGGCTCTACGTTGAGTGTATCGACGTTCCGAATTCTAGTTAATTATGACCGTATAAATCCACAATGTTGACATTTAGCCTGTGGACCCACTGCCGCGTGTAGTGAACAAATTTCAAGCCCAGCAAGGTTTTAAGGGCCTGGCTGCTCCTCTGGAATAAAGCCTGTCTTCGTCTTGGGCAGCTTGAACCCCTCGTTTCACTCAGGACTCTATATAACTCCCTCGCTACACTCGGGAGTTAACTTTAGAGTCCTTCGTTACGCTCAGGGTTCAATATGCCGCCCGCGACATAAGACACTGCTTTATTCCCTTAGTGCATAATCTACTATTATCTTTTTGCAGCAATGTAATTCTCAATAACTTTTTAAAAAACCGACTTCCGCCATTGTATTCGACTAAATCTGGATGAAAAAAAATTTATGAAAAAACCATAGTGGTGAAAGGGTTATGATACTTTCTGAATGCAAATGCTTGATTTGTTGCTGAAAATATCAAAATCGCTATATGCCTACAATATTTGAGGAGTTCCCTCAATTCCTCATGGATTCCATCATCAGAACTAGTTTCTGAAAAAAATGGGACCAATCTGAAAGTATTCAAATAAAATCAATTTTCCAAATCGGTTTATAAACGACGGAGATATGAGGTAACAAACATTTAAAATAAAACGAATTGAGAAACCTCCTCCTTTTTGTGAAGTCAGTTAAAAAAACACCTTGAGCAGCTGCCAGATGTTAATTTTTGGATTTTACAGCTCAAAAACGTTCGATGTTTGATTTGGATTATATTATTATACAAGAAACGTTAAATTATAGTTCAATGCCATGGTTCAATGCCACGGATGTTGTCTTTTGATTCAACTACGAAGGCATCGATGTGTGAAATTGCACTCTCGTACTACAAAAACAATAATCAGAACGAACGTTTTTCACCCTGATACTTTTCATGGTTTACGAGGTCGCTAACTATTGGCCATATGGACTTTTAAGACTTTTCTCCTTAGCGCTTCCAAAAATTTACAACAAAATTTATTTATACACACAAAAAAGCTTTTATGGTTTATTCTAACGGGTTTGTTATTGAAGTAGGTGAATTTGAGTGTTGAGAGTTTCGAGGGTGGAATAAGGGGTTTTCACGGCCGTTTCAAATCATGCTTTCAGCATTGAAAATAGATGACGGTGCTCTGTAACGTAACTGTCAAGTGTTTGACACTTGACAGTTACGTTACAGAGTTACGTGAAATGTCAACATCGACAACTGTTAGCTATTTGATACCGGATGTTGTTTGACGGATGTAGTTTTATGCAACCACGCACGCCATCTACCATGGTAAGGCGAGACGATTGGATCGACCAACGGTGTTTGCCGACGAGCGGCGCCGAGGGATGTCGAACCTTCGCCGAACGACCGATGACGAGGCTACGAGGAGGGAGTTCGACAAAGTCAAGAGGCATTCGAGACCAAGACAGGAAGGAAGGCAGTCATAATTAGAGAATTATAGTAGCACCTAAGAATAAGGAGAATAAAGTTAATCTATCTAGAAAGAGAGTTTTAATATATCAGAAGTGACAAAGTTACTACGCCCATAAAAGTGAGCTTCAAAAAATATATCTGGTGAGTTTAAGTAGCTTATTATTTGCTATTAATTTACTACTGTAATTACGAGTGTAAAAACTTTTGTAATTGACCATGTGCGATGCTTTTGCCAAGGCTACTCTTTGGAAGCTAGCACTTGTGAATTAAGTAGTATTTATTGCTGTTTATTTACTACTGCAATAACGAGTGCAAAATCTTTTATAATTGACCATGTGCGATGCTTTTGCCAAGGCTACTCTTTGGAAGCTAGCACGTGTGAATTAAGTAGTATTTATTGCTGTTGATTTACTACTGCAATAACGAGTGCAAAATCTTTTATAATTGACCATGTGCGATGCTTTTGCCAAGGCTACTCTTTGGAAGCTAGCACGTGTGAATTAAGTAGTATTTATTGCTGTTAATTTACTACTGCAATAACGAGTGCAAAATCTTTTATAATTGACCATGTGCGATGCTTTTGCCAAGGCTACTCTTTGGAAGCTAGCACGTGTTTATTATTTGAGACTACCTTCACTATATTTAGTTAACACTATGCGATGCTTTTGCCAGGGCTACTCTTTGGAAGCTAGCATGTGGTAATGAAGTAGTATTTATTTCTGTTAATTTATTACTGTAACTACGTGTGCTAAATCTTTTATAATTGACCATGTGCGATGCTTTTGCCAAGGCTACTCTTTGGAAGCTAGCACGTGTTTATTATTTGAGACTACCTTCACTATATTTGGTTAACACTATGCGATGCTTTTGCCAAGGCTACTCTTTGGAAGCTAGCACGTGTTAATTAAGTAGTATTTATTTCTGTTAACTGTGTGCAAAATCTTTTATAATTGACCATGTGCGATGCTTTTGCCAAGGCTACTCTTTGGAAGCTAGCACGTGTTTATTATTTTAGACTACCTACACTATATTTGGTTAACACTAATGCGATGCTTTTGCCAAGGCTACTCTTTGGAAGCTAGCACGTGTTAATTAAGTAGTATTTATTTCTGTTAATTTATTAGTGTATGTGTGCAAAATCTTTTATAATTTACCATGTGCGATGCTTTTGCCAAGGCTACTCTTTGGAAGCTAGCATGTGTTTATTATTTGAGACTAACTACACTATATTTGGTTAACACTATGCGATGCTTTTACCAAGGCTACTCTTTGGAAGCTAGCATTTGTTAATGAAGTAGTATTTATTTCTGTTAATTTATTACTGTAACTACGTTTGCTAAATCTTTTATAATTGACCATGTGCGATGCTTTTGCCAAGGCTACTCTTTGGAAGCTAGCACGTGTTTATTATTTGAGACTACCTACACTATATTTGGTTAACACTATGCGATGCTTTTGCCAAGGCTACTCTTTGGAAGCTAGCACGTGTTAATTAAGTAGTATTTATTTCCGTTAATTTTTATTAACTACGTGTGCTAAATCTTTTATAATTGACTGTGTGCGATGCTTTTGCCAAAGCTACTCTTTGGAAGCTAGCACGTGTTAATTAAGTAGTATTTATTTCTGTTATTTTTTATTAACTACGTGTGCTAAATGTTTTATAATTGACTGTGTGCGATGCTTTTGCCAAAGCTACTCTTTGGAAGCTAGCACGTGTTTATTATTTTAGACAACCTACGTGGTTAACACAAGCTAGCACGTGTTAATTAAGTAGTATTTATTCCTGTTAATTTTTATTAACTACGTGTGCTAAATCTTTTATAATTGACTGTGTGCGATGCTTTTGCCAAAGCTACTCTTTGGAAGCTAGCACGTGTTAATTATTTTAGACAACCTACGTGGTTAACACTACGTGATGCTTTTGCCAGGGCTACTCCTTGGAGGCTAGCCCGTGTTTATTAAATAGCATATATTACTGTAATTATGTGTGCAAAATCTTTTATAATTGACCATGTGCGATGCTTTTGCCAAGGCTACTCTTTGGAAGCTAGCAAGTGTTTATTATTTTAGACTACCAACACTATATTTGTTTTACACTATGCGATGCTTTTGCCAAAGGCTACTCTTTGGAAGCTAGCACGTATTTATTATTTTAGACTACCTACGCTATATTTGGTTATGCGATGCTTTTGCCAAGGCTACTTCTTGAAGGCTAGCACGTGTTTATTAAGTAGTATTTATTGCTGTTAATTTACTGCTGTAATTACGTGTGCAAAATCTTTAATAATTGCCCATATGCGATGCTTTTGCCAACGCTACTCTTTGGAAGCTAGCACGTATTCATTATTTTAGACTACCTACACTATACACTGATAACATTGTGCAATGCTGTTACCAAAGCTACTCTTTGGGAGGCTAGCACGTGTTAGTTATTTTCAACTACCTACACTATGTTTGGTTAACCCGTGCGATGATTTTGCCAAGGCTACTCATTGGATGTTAGCAGCACGTGTTAAATAAGTAGTATTTATTGCTTGTAATTTAATACTATACGTGAGCAAAAATGTGTACATGTGATGATAAAACGGGATAAGTGTCCAAAATTTAGTATAGCAGCTCCACTCCATACTGGAACAGGACAGAATTTAAGGACAGATTCGGCAAGTGCAATGTATACTTCTTCAGTTCTGATCCTAGTAGTAAGTACTTCGATTTGTGGAAACCAAGTTAGTCTTTGGTACTTCACGACTCCCCAAGTACCTAGTTGAAGATATCTTGTTTCATTCATTATATTCCTGAATATTTTCTGATTCATATAGTGTTATTACATATTCATTTTCAGATTGGTTATTATTATAAATTGTGTAAGTAAGCAAATGTTATTATTTTTGAGGCAATGAAGGTTAGTAGATTTGCATTTAGCCATAAAGTTATCCTCGCAAGACCCAGCTCAGCTTCTACAAATCTACATGAACTTTGTTCCATGATGTATTATGTGAACTTTGTTCCATAGGAAATATTAGTCTTTACTTAAGTATTGAGCAATTTTGATCTTCTGCTTCCGGTGACTTAGATTTTTAAAGAAAGAAAGAAAGAAAGAAAAACGTTTATTTGGCACAAAAACGACACACAATGCTGATTTTTAAATAAATAAAGCCAGTAATCTGTCTCTGATACCAATATTTTCCATATTTCTTCACATGGAATCTAATTCAAACTCACTGTTATTTGATTGTAACATTGTGTACCTACCTATTTACTTGTTTAACTAAAATTATATGAAATGTTTATGCACTTGCAACCTAATACAGATGAGGAATTAATTGCATCTTAGACAAGCCTTGTAAGAATCATCAATCTCATTACGTTAAGTATAAATAATGTATTTTTATTAATAATACGTATTACACTATTGATGACTATATTAATGATAAAGCCGTGTGGCGTGATGTTACTCTGCCCATTGCCACTAAAACGGAAATTTGCAATATCTGTATTACCTATTTACATAGTTCTATTAGATTATTATTTATAAGTATAACAAGCGTAGCGTGTGCTGTCTTACATACTTTTGCTGATGTTTATTTACTTTTGATTTCCTTCCTAAGGTTTTTAAGTTCTCATTTACTATGTATCAGCAACTTCTTTCTCCGAGGCACCACGCAGGCGCTTCTCACCTAGTGGTAAGAAGGATCATTTAAGCAGGCCAAGTTGTTTTTGTTACCTGATTCTTCTAGGCTTGGTCGCGTTGGAACAGGAGAAATTTTAGTTTGTAGGACTGTTCGAAATGATCCTTGTGAAATCAATGAATAAAATTATTTTGATTTGATTTGATTGGGACATACGGTGTTAAACGTTTTTTTAAGGTCAAAATATACAGCTATGCATTTTCTCCCACGGTCAAACTGATCTGAACAATAAAAGAGTTTATTGCTCTCACGGCATCTTCAGTGGACCTACCATTTCTGAAGCCCTATTGTGAGTCTGACAATAATTGAAATTGATTTAAGTATTAATTAATGTTGTGTATTGTTGTTTTTCTTTAAATTTTTAAATGACCGGTAGTACAGAAATTGGTCATAGTTATTGACCTTGTCCATATCGCCAGAGGCAGAGGGAAAATGCCGTTATTGAAGCAGAGATTGGCTAAGTGACAGATAATAGGTACTACTTCGTTTTAGGCTAGTTTTAAAAAGCTAGTTGGGATATTATCCAAGCCAGGAGTGCTGTCTGATTTGACTCGTAAGTACATCATATACTTTGTTAGGGTCAGTTTCCAAAAGAACAAATGAGTTAAGCTGTGTTTCATGTGCTCCTAAAGCCAATTGATTAATTGAGTCTATTATTTCGTTCTTACGCAAGTTCGGTTTCCTTCGAAATTATATTTATATCTCCTGTTAGTATTATGTTTTTATATAATTTTGATGATTCTATGTGTAAATTTAACAAGTTAATAAACATTATGCTTGATCTAATGATAAATGTAGATGACAAGACGAGAATGACACAGAAAAATACAAGAGACACACACATAAACATAGATTAACAAAGATTACTAAAACTACACAGAATACAAGTCAACATTTCAGTATTTAACTTCTTTGACCTTTGTCAAAATAATCCAATTTCTTACATACTTACGCCACAACTCCATGTTGGCGTGTTGTTGCAAATGAGGTGTAATTTACTAGAGAAGGAATAGGCTGGTCAGGGTATAGTCATTATTCAGACTTATAATTAAACCGTCTATGTTAGCGTATATGCTTCTTATATGTTGAGAATGACTTTACTATGTGTCTTGTAAGATCCTCCAATCCAATGTGATAACATTGGATAGAGCGAGCAATTTCAATTTCATCTATCTCATTCAAAGTAGAGAGGGAGCTATTCATGAGGTGCAAAAGGACTGCAGGTTTTATTAAGATCATGGCGAGGTTTTTAATTTATTTTTTAAACTGGCAAAATAAGAATAAGTTGAAAATATCCAAAGAGACAAGCGTAATCTTTATGTTGTGTTTGATAACAATCTTGATGGCATAATATACTGGAAGTTTAATGGCGTGTAAAGTGTGTATGGTTAATTTTTTGTGTTTTATATGGTTGGCAGACGATTTTATAAAATAATAATAATAAAGACTTGATAATTAATATTTTAATAGATAGAAGTAAAGTCATTGCCCTTGCAGTAGTTGATCAACCTGGGCTTCAGTTCTGATAATGATATTTTGTCATTTTATTTATTTTATTTTAGTTTTAGGAAAACTTAGAGCTAGTACAAGTATTGATGAAAGCAAAGTGGTAAACAAAGGCTAATTAAAAGTTTCAATTAATTCACATTAAGTAAATGATGATTAGAGAGTTCTCCTCTCTTCTGACGTATACCTTGCCATAAGCCATCTAACAAAATTCGTACTGCTTTGACTTGGCAAGATCTTGAGCCAAGAAGTGTAAGCGGGAGCCTTGTGCGATTAATTGCTGCGACACGTAGACAGGTGTCCCCAGATGTGCGGACGCCTAAGTGTAAGGTACTCGACAAGTCTTGTGTTTGACATTAAAGTTCTTGCCCAGTTTCACAATCTTCATCTTGAACTCTTCATTTTGCGCAATGAGGAGAGTAACGGAGGACTGAATACTCTTGGTATCTCATTCAGAATTTTTTCTCAGGTCTTGTTCCTGATTAAAAAGAAAGGTTCTTATCTTCTCCTTAAAATTACTTAGCTCAGAAGTGTACTCAACCGTTCTACGTCTTTTGAAGCGTGTGAATGGATTTTGTAGTGTCTTGTCCGATCAGAGTCCGAGAGCGGTTAGTCAGAAACGTCCGTCATTGGACTAGGAAATAATAAGTACCGAGGAGATAGGTTACACTCGTTAGAAGCAGTGTAGCAATGCGTGAATTTTATTAAATTGCGTATAATCAATGGACAAGTAGATAAAAAGTGCGCGTGGGCACTCGAAGCCCCGTCACTACAGCGCGCTGAGTGGGCTGGCAGTACCAAGCAATCAGAATCTGCGTAGAGTAAGACACCGACGTAGCATGTGTATGACGTCGGTCGTCGCAGTGCGTTCCTACTGGCACTGCAATACAAGCGCTCTTGTACAGCCCCACGGCTCACACGGTTAATTTATTAAAATAACTACATACTATCTTGGAGAAATTCCATAATAATTTGATGAGTTAGCCCAGTTTGATTTACTTTATCCATAACATAAAGTTACAATGCATACTGCTCTGTTTTCGTTGTATGTGTTGCAGATGAAACTAATACAGAGCGTGTCCCTGAAAATAAGGAAGAAGCATGTTGCGATCATGGAACAAGACTGTTGCCATGGCACAACTTATGACGTACAACAGACGTACGACGGAACAGGAGTAAGTTTAGTTTATAAGACGATTCAAAATGATCCTTGTGATTTCAATGAATAAAATTCTTTTTGACTTTGACTTTTGTACCGCCCATTTCATCTTGGAGAAATTCCATAATAATTTGATGAGTTAGCTCAGTTTGATTTACTTTATCCATAACATAAAGTTACAATGCATACTGCTCTGTTTTCGTTGTATGTGTTGCAGATGAAACTAATACAGAGCGTGTCCCTGAAAATAAGGAAGAAGCATGTTGCGATCATGGAACAAGACTGTTGCCATGGCACAACTTATGACGTACCACTCATTTCCAATCATGACAATGACGTGAGCGAACGGTCATTGCTGGTCTGGAAATAACTTTTAAAATGGAACGAGCGAGTTCCCAGAAAACAAATGACATTGAGCATGTTGCGATCATGGAACAAGACTGTTGCCATGGCACAACTTATGACGTACCACCCATTTCCAATCGTGACGATGACGTGAGCGAACGGTCATTGCTGGTCTGGAAATAACTTTTAAAATGGAATGAGCGAGTTCCCAGAAAACAAATGACATTGAGCATGTTGCGATCATGGAACAAGACTGTTGCCATGGCACAACTTATGACGTACCACCCATTTCCAATCCTGACGATGACGTGAGCGAACGGTCATTGCTGGTCTGGAAATAACTTTTAAAATGGAATGAGCGAGTTCCCAGAAAACAAATGACATTGAGCATGTCGCGATCATGGAACAAGACTGTTGCCATGGCACAACTTATGACGTACCACCCATTTCCAATCGTGACGATGACGTGAGCGAACGGTCATTGCTGGTCTGGAAATAACTTTTAAAATGGAACGAGCGAGTTCCCAGAAAACAAATGACATTGAGCATGTTGCGATCATGGAACAAGACTGTTGCCATGGCACAACCTATGACGTACCGACTATTTCCAATTGTGATGATGACGTGAGAGAACGGTCATTGCCGGTCTGGAAATAAACTTCAAAATGGAACGAGAGTTGCCAAGAAAATAAATGACATTTCAAAATGGAACGAGAGAATTGCCAAGAAAATAATGATATAGCATGAATATGAACATAGATGATACAATATACTGTCTGGAAATAACTTTCAACATGGAACGAGAGTTGCCAAGAAAATAAATGACATAGCACGTATATGATTATAGACATTGATGATACAATAGACTGTCTGGAATTAAGTTTCAAAATGGAACGAGAGAGTTGCCAAGAAAATAAATGACATAGCATGAATATGGACATGATAATACAATAGACTGTCAGGAAATAACTTTCAACATGGAACGAGATAGTTGCCAAGAAAATAAATGACATAGCATGAATATATACATTGATGATACAATAGACCGAGGAATGAGGACATCCCTCAAGGATCAAGATGGCCGAAGAACACAATGACAAAAAGAAAACTTATATTAGATAATTTTGTCTAGGCCTGAGCCACAGTGAGCAATATCAACGAGAAGTTGCGCCAGAGATATAATTATGATGAATTATAATAAGAATAGAATTATTCATTGATATACTCATTGATAATTTCAGTAGTAGCAAAACAAAAAAATAATCAAGCAATTAAATTAATGAAAATCCTTTATTATATGAGCTTTAAGAAACCTTTTAAATGTTATTAATGACTTTATCTACTTAATGACTTTCGGTATTTTATTGTTTAACTGCGCACCTTCGTAGGTACATAATGTTTTTTTTCCCATAGTTTGTCCAAAGCTGGTCATAGAATAATATTGTTGGCTTGTTTTGTTATTTGTTGCTGAATATTGTTTTCTTATTGTTGGCTTGTCTTGTTATTTGTTTCTGAATGTTGTTTTTCTTCGTGAATATCAATTGAGAGGTACGTTAATATGAAGAAATGTAAGTAGGTAAATTAAAATGAATAAATGAAATACAAAGTTTAATGTCTGAGGACAGACATATGGTCAGAATGGCCGAATGTTAGCTATTTGATACCGGATGTTGTTTGACGGATGTAGTTTTATGCAACCACGCACGCCATCTACCATGGTAAGGCGAGACGATTGGATCGACCAACGGTGTTTGCCGACGAGCGGCGCCGAGGGATGTCGAACCTTCGCCGAACGACCGATGACGAGGCTACGAGGAGGGAGTTCGACAAAGTCAAGAGGCATTCGAGACCAAGACAGGAAGGAAGGCAGTCATAATTAGAGAATTATAGTAGCACCTAAGAATAAGGAGAATAAAGTTAATCTATCTAGAAAGAGAGTTTTAATACAACGAAGAAATAATTTTCCTTTCGTGGTATTTATTTTTGGCTACTTCTAAAAACACCACGAAAATCACTAGCGCACACTCAAGAAGCAATCGAAAACAGACAATCATGACTAATAGCCACAGCATACTTAGAATAATAGTTTTGTACGCATGCAGCACAGACAATCTTGATTGATACAGTTGAGTCAGCGCCATCTATCAAACCAGTTTGAACTACTTTTTTTCTTTTTAATCGAAGATGAAAAGCCCTCAAATGTACTACCTACACGAGCAGCTAATATTAGTACCTACTTACCTAATAGTTGTAATTTTGGACTGCTGCGTCTGCGTATTACTACTAACTTACTTACTTATTCTTATTCTTAAGTGAACTGTGTTGTTCTTGTGAATAAAAAATCTTTAACCTCAAGTAGGTACAACAGAGTGTGACTCTTAGATAATAATTAAGTAATTTAATTTCCAATAGCTAACTATTAGCCGTATGGACTTTTCACAAGACTTTTCTCCTTGGCGCTGCCAAAAATTTGCAACAAAATTTGTTTATACACATAAAAAAGCCCTTATGGTTTATTCTAATGGGTTTGTTATTGAAGTAGGGACAACAGAGTGTGACTCTTAGATAATAAATAAGTAATTTAATTTCAAATATCCCAGCTAAAACTGCAAAATACCCCTTTAACTTCATATACAACAGCTGATTGGTCCACTGCTTGGGCGAGGCCTCCCCCACTGAATGCAATTTTCAGGCAGTCGGTTAAGTACTCAGGTGGATGCTGCTGCCCATCCTCTGGTGTAAACCTTTAGTCGGCTTTTATGACATCCTCGGAGGAGGCGGAGGGGTGTATTCTTATGACAGGTACACCCTTAGCTTAGAGCAAGATAAACATTTACAAACACTTTGTCAGCAAACTGCAAAGCGCGCTGACCACAGGTATGTCTGTATCAACAAGAGGCTCTTACCTAGAGAGTTCAACGAACAAATGTTAAACAAAATATGAACCACAAAGCGTTCTTGTGGCCGCTTTGTATCGTTTTCAATCTTCTTTACGAGAGATAGCTGTAACCACTGGCCCTCCGCAAAGCAATATTGCTGAAAGCTCGGGTATTAACTGCATGGCGGACATAACCCGCTGGGAAGTGGGAACTTATCAACGCTGATTGTCATTCTCTTTGTGAGTGCAAATTATGAAATTAGACCATGAGTGCCGAAATTTCTACAATGTTTTCAGAGGACGTTACCGCTTTTAAATTCGACCGTTTTTTTTACAACCTTATTATGGCAACCTCCGTGGCGTGGAGGGCGAGTAGCCGGCTGAGAAGCAAAAGGTTGCGGGTTCGATTCCCGCTGCAGAACTTTGTATTTTGAACAAATATTATGTTATTATGTTATGTTATGTTATGTTATATCTAATCAGTATCGGCCATAAACTCTACTTACGCAGTGGGAATGTGTGTGTATATATATTATTTTTTCCAGATAGACTTTTTAGACAGCTCTCAAACGATTATTAAAAAAATTAAGTCAATTATGCCAATCTTTGTTAGAAAATTGTTTTTGAAGGGGTGAATGTTAACTTTTATTAAATTTAGCTTTGAACTTACATAACAAAATGCTTTTCTGAAAATCCCACTCAAAGAACTTCGAAAACAATTTCTCGTTAAAAAAAGTATTAAAAATTGTTGCGAACGTTTATTTTACCTCGCTTAAAGTTTTAAGACGCGTTTTCTCGTTACAGAAAGGGTGCGGGGTGAAATTGTGGGGTGCGAGGGGCGACATCAAAGTGAATTAGCGAATGTTGTCTAGGGGCGTCCGTTTGTAAGCCGCTTTGAAGTTACACTACCTGCAGGCAACTCCGGCAAAATGTGCTAAACCGTAAGGCATTTTATTTTGTCAACCCTCAGGCAGAACCGCTAAGGGCTTGAAAACACGAAACAAGAACCTAATTTCACGAATGGTTATAGATACTGGTAATTTTTTATTTCACTCTGAGCTCTTGTTCGGAATAGATTCATTGCAGTATTTCAAGCTATTGTGTAGTAATTCGATCTTATTGCTCGCACAGATCTACTTTTGTACCGATCTCATTGGATTGTTTATGACATCATTGTACTTAACTGTACAAATTCTTGCTCTTCCTTAATTTATGACATACCTACCTACAACATCATTTATTTAAGCCCTACAAAAATGTAATCTTACAAAATTACTTCATACGCTATAACAATACCGGACCGTTGTGGAATTGTATCAAAAACCAGCATATCTAGAGTGCCACATTTAACATATTTATATTATTTATATTTACGTCGCTACACCGCGCACCGTCATCATCCGAGTCCGCCAAAAAATGGACCAAATTCCCTCAGATAGTACCTACTTATTCCTATCTAACGGCAACGACCTCACACAAGAAGCGAGAATAGATCTTTCTTCTTTTAATAGAGCTTCTAAAAGGGTTCCTTGCTAGCTTACCAAAAAATGTTTTCGCCACTTTTTCTACGAGACCTTTTTGTCAGAAAGGCGGCACATTAAGCTGTCCCGACTCGCCGCGATAACGTAGAGATAGTGAAGCTCGCTTTAAATGCAAATCTGTCCAACCAAAGTCGGTATGACGCAGAATCGACCCAGAGACGATTGCAAAAATTTAAGTGGCAAAAAGGTCATGCCGTAATTTATAGTATCAAGAAAGTATTTTATTTCAGAATGGTGCGATCTAGGCGTCATGCCATGGTTACTTCAATGACTATTTATTATTCACTAATAAAAAAACAGCACAGAAGGGAAACAACTAACAAATTGAGTTAACGTCGATCACACGCATAAAATGTTAAAGAAACCAATAGAAACGACTTACCCAAACAACCAAAACGAAATAAAATAAAATCTCGGCACAGAATTTCCTAGAAGCAAGAAAATGTGTCCAAAAAACCTCAACCGAAACAACCCCATGAAGCCTTATTTCAACAATTTATACCCCAGCCTCACTTCTTGGAAACCTTTGCTCTGCCAAATACTATTAAGTAAATTTTTGCCGAAGAAAAACAGTTGCTTTTGTTGAATCTTGGCGACGATATCGGTAAACAGACAATTTCTCATGCCACTAAGAGTAGCATATGTTGTGGGAATACAAGAAATACATTACCTAAGTAAATAGATAACATTTATTTAGCTTCTTATATGTACGTAGGTAAATATGTAAAACTAAAATAAGTATTAAATTAGGTATCGTTTTTGTATAGGATTAGGTTTTTTTTTAAAGAAGAAATAAATTAGGTATGTTTCTAAATTTAAGTGCCTATTAACTAAAATTATTGTTTTTGTAATTAAGCAAGAAATAAAAGGCTTTTTATTTTATTTTTATGTATTTATTTTATTTACGTAGGTAAGCACGAATGTATCCAAGTTCAGTTTAATGCTGAGTTACAAAAGCATTTTTCGTTCAATGTGAAAAGAAGGACTATTTTTCGAGAATACTTTCTGGAATTTTCTCGTGGCAGTATCGAAAGTGGCCAGGTGGAAGGTTCAATAACGAGCACTTTAGACATGGGACATGACCCCACATCACACCGTAACAAACATTGTAGTAACTCTTAAAATAAAATAAACACAGTTTGTATCGAAAGAAACGATACAACCGCAAGTTAACTCATGTAGAATATTGAGTTAATTCAATCAAATTCTTATATCAAATGGGGTCAGTCAATAGAAAATTGGTCTGTGAAAACCTATGAGCTTGTAGCAACGTTTGAGTATGTGAACAATCATTCAATGTTCTAAAGTTGCTTACTACATTGTGACTGTGGTATTCTTTTCTACAACTATGGACAGATTGCTGACGCGTCATACCATTAAAAGTTTCTGATCCAATGATGCGTGGGCGTGAACCAGCCGTCTTTATGGATTCGGACTTTTGTAGTAGTTGGCCATTAATCGAAAGTTGGTTACTACTGTTAACTAGGTGATATAGTTGTGTCAATGTAGCTGTAATGAAGTTACCACAATATAGTTATTCATCTTTCATTTCATTCTATTCTAGCTAAGTTTAACAATATGTCATCAATATAGTAGCAAACTTGTAAATTAACCTAAAATCAACTAACCATAATATACCTAAGTTAAGATGTGGATTTGAAAATTATTACTCTAATTATTTTCTACTATTCAGGGAGGCAATTCTCGTAATTATTTGACACTCAATACACAGTAAAATCTCATCACAGTCACATTTCGACTAATCATCAACCTTTCTGTTGCTCAGGAAGGCATTCGTTAGAGCGAGAAAGATAACGTATGCATGCGAATATTTAGTAATGGATACTTCGCCTACGCGCGCAGTGACAGGCGTGACAGTTGTCTGAAATGAGATTAGATTGTGAATTGAATGTTCAATAATTACGAAAATCGAGGCTCAGTAGTCGAGTACAAAAAGGTACAAATTAAGCTCTTAATTTGTACCGAAATCAAAATTGAAAAAGCTGATGTGGTCCTGCCAGGAAGTATCACGCGCCTAAACCTAACATAGTCGTAGGTACCTGTCAAATAGAAGCAGTGGATGACTACATTATATCTTGTACATTATTTTATTCTTCAGTTCCAGGTAATGGAGATTTCAAGGCGAATTCAGCTAGACCGCTTTTAGTAACAAAAAACCCAATGCCTAAAGACCAAGGTATGCAAGGTGTGTCCAGCCCATACTCACTTGCAGATGCGAGACTTTGCCGCTCACAAAGGAGTACATGCATAAGATAAGAGTAATACAACGGGCGATGGAGTGCGCCATATTTGGAATATCACTTCTGGACCACATACACAATGCCAAAATTCAACATCGCACAAAGGTTGTGGATGGGTATACAGATCGCAAGACTGAAATGGAGATGGACGGGGCACTACTAAGAAGGGACGATGAGAGATGGGCAAAGGTGATCACAGAATGGCGGCCAAGAGATGCTCGACGGCCAAGAGGCATACCTCCCGCCCAATGGACGAATGACATCGTTCACGTAGCCGGAAGCCAAGGACGAGATTCGCGATGTACTGAAAATAATGAGGAGCCCGATACCCAATAGTGGGTAGATGGGCTGAAATGATGGTGACGATGATTGTAATATTTACCAAACGCAAGACTAATAAAACCATTATGCTATCAAACAACTCCCAAAACCGTCGAACCGGATAACCGCATGTAGATCCTGCGGTAAAAAGTCAGATATTTGCATTTAAGTTAACGAGTGAAGTCGAGTAAATAAATAAAGCAACAAATTAAAAGGGGTTTTAATTGAAGAGTTCGATAATTAAGCATGAATGTTTAAATTAATTAATGAATTTCGTGGAACGGGACGAGCCCCCGATCGGCTGTAGTCGCGAAACGAACATTCTTAATTAATGTGAACATTTGAACAAGACCGTTTTGCTATTGTAAGTGCCCAGAGCTAGCCAATTTTACACTCGTTAACTTAATCTATTGTTCATTTAGATTGATTTGATCAGTTTGTTATTGTATTCTGGAAAGTTTATTTTCGTATTAGATACTTATACGAAAAAGAGTTTTTTGGTAAATTCCCTCATTTGTTTTCTAAACATGTGAATGACATCGCTAAAAGTAGGTACGTTTTATGCTAGAGATATTAAATAAGGAAACGTTATACTTAACTATAATGAAGATATCGAGATTTTTGCCCAACTAATTAAGTGAGGCTTCAACTATATCTGAAGGGGTGATTTTGTGATCATAAAACATGAATCTGTTTTCAGAATTGAAAAAAGTGATCATTAAACCTACTACAACTACTACTTTTAACAATGACTAGGTACTATTGTCAATTGATTACATACACACACGCTTTTTCCCCAAAGTGTTAAGTAGAGCCTCAATTGGTCTGATGTGACGTGACCAGTGGGGAGCTAATCGCCACCATTACTATCCCACAACCAACTCAGCTAACGCTTTCTTCCAGTAATAACGCACTCTTAGACAAGCAGCAGCCAGGGAAAATCTTAAAATAACGAAAATACTCGACAAGTTCGGGAACAATTAACAATCATTATTGAATGTTAACAAATTTCCGAGGTTCGATTGATAACAGCTCTACCTGGGAGCTCCTCAAATAATGAGCTACTCTTTCACTCTTGAAATGTTATTTTATCATCATCATCACCAGTCTGTTTACGTCCACTGCTGGACGAAACATCCACGAAGCCTACTGGCTGAAGGCCATCTCCCTCCGGTTTGGGTGTTACTCGTTGGGAACCCTCCATTGAAAACAGTTCAATCACCACGCTTGGCAGGCGGATTGGTAATCGCAGTTTGGTGTCAAGTACTCAGGTAGATGCTGCTGCCAATCCCCTGGTGTAATCCCTTAGTAAGTAAGGCTTTTACTACATCCACGGGAGGAGAAGGAAGGGTATATTCTTACACCGGACACACCATGGCAAATTATATTTACCACGTTGAATCGTCATGGCTGGTACCATGCTTTTTTACTAGAATTAATTTAAATAATAACACAGTTCACAAATTTACCCTTTCGGTAGATGTAGTTAAAACAGCTGATATAAAAGACAAAAGACATCCCAACAGCCAAGTCATTCAGAAAATATGTGCCACTATAGCTTAGCGATCCGTAACGCGAATGAAAAGAAAGTAAATCTGTCGTATGCGTCAGCTGCCCCACATTAGTCAGACGATGCGAGAAAATTTAATAAAAGCACTCCTTATTGCCTTGTCCGTTATACTACCATCAGTTTTTCTGTGCAACTCTAGGAAACTTCTGTTATGATTTTATGAATGTTATTCTGTAGTCTTCTAACCTTTGGGTACGTTTACTCCCAGCGTCCCAAGGCTTACTATGGCCTATTGACTTTTTCTTGTCAAGTTAGTCCAAAGGCAAATAATGGATTAATTCTTTAATACCTATTTTTGATTCCAAAGTCTTTATTTATTCATAATTATATTATTTCGTTCGTATGAAAGTTTACTTTCTGTTTTTTACACACACTTTTTTCTGGGAAATTTATATTAGACACCTTGTGCATTACATTCCCAAAATCGAACGAAGCATAGTCCGCGTTCAGAAATTCATGTAGAAACAACATTCTTCGGAAAGCTGGGTTAATATGCACAAGTCCATGAACGAACTTCGCATATCCATCCATATTCTTTCAAAATTGGAACATTGAAACATTGGAATTTTGAAACTGATTTTTACAAGCTTTTTATTACAATTTTTTATTTCACTTGATCTGCTTATAGTGTGGGACAAACCTTGAAACTGAATTTTGTACCAGTTTTACCCAACTGATTGACCTGAAATTTTTCATACCTGTCAAGTTCAGTTGACAATACCATATTATGGTAACGGCGAGCTGATCTGATGATGGAGATAACGAAACTCTTCGGTGATTAATAGAAGCCTGGCAGTATTTGGGCTCATTTTGATCAGTTCACGGTTCGAATCACTAATTTAACAAATAATTAATAATAGAATTGAATTTATCGTAGCGTGGTCGCGGTCGATGCTCATGAGCAAGCCTCTTAATGGTCAACGAAACGTCAGCAGGATAATAGTAAATTACGTGGTGTGTGTAGTCGTAATTTTTCTAAAATAATTTCATAACTTATAACTTGCTTCAAAATCATTATTGTAAGTTGCGTGTGGAACGTTGTTGGCAGCCAGCTACACATAAATGATAACATGGCAAGTCCGAGCTTTCCAAGATAAGTTCGTAACTAAGAATTATCTTAAAAGTTTTCCGCACCAGTAGCAGCACCTATAACATTTTAGTCAGTAATTACACTAGGTATTCAATTTTACCATAACAGCAGCGCCCGCGGCCTTGTCGCCCTGAAAGCTACGCCATTAGTATTCAAAATGCAAATTGCTAACAGCACTCAGGGCAATGCATCCTCTCAGATCTTACTTTCCCAGAAATCATTTCATTAACATCTGTATACTTGCATGTTCTATGAATCTTGGACTAGGACCGTCTAGACACTGGTGCATACATACTTTTATGCTTTTTGCCTATCAAAAAATTTGTAGGAAAAATGGGTTTCATTTTATTTCATCTAAGTACACTATTATTTATGTATCAATGTATTTATCACTGACGCAGTCAAGCTTAAATGGCAATGGGTGGGTCACGTCACAAGATCATAATATAGACGACGGAGTGAGCAAACCCTGCACTCGTATCCACAAGACACGTGACGGATGACATCGTAGAGGCAAGGAAAACCTGGACTCGACTTGCACAATATTGAGCCTAATGGAACTGTACGGAGAAGGCCTACACCCAATTTTGGGTGAAAATGTGAATTTACAAGATAAAAATGTAACAATGTGCATAGGTTAAAAATTATAGTTAAAATTAAAAAATAAAGGCTTGTACCAGTAAATTTCTCGGTAAAGCTGTAGCGCTTTTAAATTTTTGAAACCCATTCCATTTTTAATAAAAAGGTAGCGCCCCCTATTGCGCATTATTTATTTATTGCATACATAAACATTGTTTCAACCTTTATATGTAGTTTAACTGTTTGTTTCGAAGCTGAAAGGTATTTTATTCTGCAACTAGTACAAATCGTTTATAGAGATAAGAAATGTGCATTTCATTTGACTCTGATTTCATTAAATTCCATGCAATTGCACTTAGCCACAGTACAAAATAATTAAAGTTGGATCACTTTTTGGATGAGCTGCAGCGATTATTGGCACATTCGTGACAAAACTCTGACAATAAAATCATCATTCTACGCATGGAAGACGGTGCACAACTGCAACTTTACCAATTAAATGTATCCTATATAGTGAAAATGATAAACTTTATTTCTCTTTTGTCACTTACATATACTTAGCTACGTCAGATAAAACATGCAAATAATTAATCAAATCTAATAATGTTCTGGCTATAGGTAATACAAAATTAAATAACAAAAACAAATTTAAAAATTACATTATGTATTAATTTACATCGTCATATTGTAAACCATAAAATTATTGAAAAAGATTTTAAGAATATTTATTACAAATAGACTAAATTAGTACCTAATATTTTCAATATAACAAAATATGAATTTGACAGCTCTTCAGAATCACTCTATAGAGTTTGCCAGATGTTTTATATTACGTTGCAACATAATATAGTGATGATAATTTGTCATTGTATAAGGCCACTCTGTGCAACACAAATGTTACATTAATTTTATCGTTTTGATAACAAGTTAAATTATTGCCATTTAGATTTATTTGTATCAGCAATACACGATATGTAAATTAAACTAATGCTTTGTCAATAAATTAACCTAATATACCTAAGATGAGAAGATATGGCGTAGGTATGTACATATGTATCTACTATGTACGCCATATCTTCTCGTAACAGATACCGCAGAGCCTCAAGACGAACGTCTATAATCAGTGTGTTGCCATTGATGACTTACGGCACTGAGACGTGGTTGCTAACTATTGGCCTCATACAGAAGCTCAAAGTCACGCAGCGACCTATAGAAAGAGCTATGTTCGGAGTTTTACTACGAGTTAGAAACCGAAATAAAGAGATCCGTAGAAGAACCAAGTTTACCGACATACCTAGCTCTCAGAACTAGCAAGTTGAAGTGGCAATAGACAGGCTATATAGCTCGCAGAACTAACAACCGTTGGCAACAAAGGTTCTCGAGTGACAACCACAAACCGAACGACCAAAGACATTTTCAAGGTCGCAGGAAGTCTGTGCGAGGCGAAGACTTTTCGTCGTGGCATTCTATAGCGGAGGTATATGTCCAACAGTGGACTTATATTAGCGATGCGCGACTATAACTAAATTTTACTATCGAATAATATGCTACTACTGAATTTCTCAGTCGACTTGAAAAATAGTGCTAAACTAGATAAGTTATTCGAATAAACGAATACTATTTTCAGTAATACTTGTACGATCCGCAGCGGAAAACCCCGAATGGATACGAATTCAATCGCGACGACTGTGCCAACGATGCGGCGATAGGCGGCGGAACATTGTGATTGGTGATCAAAGTACCTACTTACGCCAATACCAGACTTGGATGGATGAATGAATTCATTCGGTGTTCCCGACTTCAGTCGCACTAGTTGGATGAATTTATTAGTCGACTAGTTCGAATACTTTTATTCATAGTCGCGCATCGCTAACTTATATAGCCTTCTATAAATGATGATGATGATGACCTTATCACTTAGATTATACATCAATTTTAGTATCTAGTTTACGTGAACTTTTGGCACCTATCTTTTACTAACATTGTAATTGATGTTTTTTTTGTACTTATTTTAACAAAAAGCTGAAGGCAACTCATCCAAATAACATACAAACTGTCCAAAGTGTTAGTGTTCTCATCTCATTTTTAGAAATCCAATTTTCCTTAACGTGTGAAGGTTGCGAAATAAACTACTTGAACAATTTATACGATATCCTCTGGGAAACAACATCCCTTTCACGATGTTGAACAATTCACGAGTTTTTCTAGGTCGATCATAATATTATTGTTGTTGATTATTTATTTTGGTGAGGGTAAAACCATAATAAAAACATATAGATGTTCATAAAAGTATCTGCTGTATATTTTTTAATAATGGTAGGTAGCTAAATATTTTTTGGGACGACCTCCGTGGCGTAGCGGGTGAGTAGTCGGCTGAGACGCAAGAGGTTCGATTAACGCTGCGGGAAAAATGTTTGCATGATCTGCAAATATTTGTTCCGGGTCTGGGTGTTGATTTACCATGGTACTTGTAGTTCCTGATACCCACGACACAGGGAAACCTAGTGTGAGATCAGAACTATGTATGTAACTGTTGGTTGTTATGTTATGGTTAATGTTTTTTGTGGAATCTTCATATTGTTCTTTAGGAAGTGGTAGCTCGTTCCGAAACACTTGATTATTGATCAAATTTGTGGGTTCACATCCCTGTAAATTTTTCCATTTAAGTATCAACTGGATGCTGATAAGCAATAACATGTTAAGCCACAAACTTGTGTGAAATGAGATTTTGATGCAGGACGCTTCTTTATTAGCTAAAGAACGTTTTTCAATAATGTTTTAACTTGGTTAAACGATTTAGATACATAAAAAATGCCTAAAATTCTCCCGAAAACAGTACATCGGGTAGAATATTTTGCAATAAGATGCTTAGTTCCTTAGAACATTTTTCAAAGACGTACAGCGCCATCTGTTTAAACGTAACGCATTCTTCAATATAGCGTCAAGTTACTTGACATAGATCACATCGAGTGTGAATCAGTGTGAATCCACTATTTTTCGTTTAGCAACATTAAGTTAAAGAACTTGACTTGTTTTCTAAAATAAAATGTCTGATAGCACATTTTGTCATAACAAATTTTGCGTTTATTGAAATAACTAAAGTAGTAATGGTGATTTTTCAAATTCTGGTGTGATCTAAGCCTATTATTAAAGTAAATTATTAGCTTTTCTTAAATATTTGATGAAATTTCTAGTATAAACTAATTAAAATAGTGCCAAAAATTTCAAACACGATTTACTCAAGATGGCCTCCGTGCAGCTTAACATGTTATTGCTTATCAGCATCCAACTGACAAACCAGGTTGTCGGTTAAGAAAAATATATACTAACCGTCTAACTAGGTGGACAGCGTGGCCAGGTTGGTAATAGACGACTTTATCTACGCATTACCTTGACTCTCAAAGGTAAAGGAAAACATTTTGAGGAAGCCGGCATTTTATAAGTATTTCAATGTAACAAACATGAAAATCCCTCTTGCAGGACACACTGAATTCACCAGACTGGTTGTTTCTATATCTGTCATAATTGGTTTTTTTAAGGGCCACTATACCTCAGATCAAGTTGATCAAAAAAGAAAGTGATGTTACATCACTATGCTCAAAGTACCTTCTATATGTTAGTCAAAGTCAAAGTCAAAGTCAAAAAGAACTTTATTCATTGAAATCACAAGGATCATTTTGAATCGTCTTATATAAAATTAAATTACTCCTGTTCCAACGCGACCAAGCCTAGAAGAATCAGGCAACAAACTCGGCTTGGCTTACATAAATGGTCCGTCTTACCACTAGGTGAGAAGCGCCTGTGTGGTGCCTCGGAGCAAGGAGTTGCTGATAAATAAATAAATGAGAACTTAAAAACCTTAGGAAGGTAGTCAAAAGTAAATAAACATCAGCAAAAATATGCAAGACAGCACACGCTACGCTTGTTATACTTATAAATAATAATCTAATACAAACATGTAAATAGGTAAGTACAGATATTGCAAATTTCCATTTTAGCAGTCGAGGGGCAGAGCGACATCAGGCCACGCGGCTTTATCATTAATAGTGTGTTGTTACCGTGTTTTATTGTGGGATCTCACGTTGTTCTTGAATACATCTAACGTTCCAAAAATAAAGAACACAGAGAAGTAAGAATACGTAATCATTGTATTAAACGGTGCGCGCCAGGGATTTACTAGAACCCGTTATCCTACGGGAATCCAAAGGAAAAAAAGGTCGAGTAATTTGTCTTTACTTGGTGGATTTATGCCGGGATCACTAGTATAGAGCAGTCGCCCTGAGAGTAATACTCGTGGAATGAATTGTTGATTATAATCGTCCAAGGACGTCCCACGTGGAATCGGGACGAAGTCTATTGGATAGAAAACTCCTTTGAGTATTTCTGTCCGTAGTCAGATTTTGTGTTTCAGTTGATGAAGCTATGTTTTTGTATCAATCATTTGTTTCTTCTTTTTGTGTACTTTTTTATCTATTGGCTTTCTGTTGTATTTTATTTTTAAAGACTTGCTCTGCATTGGCTTACTTGTTCTTTTTTGTTGTTTTAAGCCAGTAACTAGTTTGATGTGTGGTAATAGGGGAAAAAGTGCTCTGTGAATGGAAATAAAAGAACAAGTATTGTAAAAAGATTCAGTATGATGCCTCGCAGGAACGCTCCTTCCATACACATACATACATAATGTCTTCGACATTTTGGTTCTTTGATTTGGACATGCCGGTTTTCTCACAATATTTTCCCACCTTTTCACCATCACCGTTTGAGAGTAGGTTTATTATAGTATACAAGCGATAACATACACGCGACGCGGCGACGTGGTGTATTGGCGCCGTTACACGGTGTACCTTGTGTTGCAAGTAATAGAGCTCCTTGTGGGCTAGTAGTAGAGCTAATAGTTAGGAAGAAAATAATACCACCATACCTATTTCTGGCACCAAACAGAAGTTTGAGCATTGTTGTGTTCCTATATTTGAAGTGTATTATGGGTGCCGGTGAAATTACAGGCACGTGAGGCTTTCATCTTTATGTCTCAGGATAACGGGTACCGTGCAGGGCCAAGTTAAGCGCGTTCTTTGTAGACGTGACCTAAGAGGTATTGCATTTGTAATGGGCTGGGGTTACCGCTTAACATCAGGTGGGCCACATGGCAGTTCCATCATATAAAAATACTTAGGTACTAGTAGACAGGGCAGCAAGGTAGAGATCGCTAGGAGAGTTCGGTATTTTTTGGACCGAAACAGCGTGGAAATTTATCTTGGCCTTATTTTTTATTGTATTATATGTGTTTTTGTGTAGTGATCAATAAAGAGTTTTATATCTATATTTCTATCAAGGTGACCTTGGCCAGATATTATAACATCTTCGTTAAAAAAAAAATATAAATTTGTGCGTTATGTTTAATATCTTAATTTCTCTTACTCGCTAAGCTATTTATTGTCCCCTCCCCTACGTGATAAATGGTAGCACTGTACTTCTGTCATAACGCGGCGGTAGCTTATGTAAGATCTGTGATTGTGCACCATTTTCAACTCGGTTGAAATTCAGGGCACTTCCACTCCATGGCCTCGTTTTCCTCGTTTGTAGATATTTATATTTTATATCAATTTCATAAAAGTAATCGATGATCAATTCTCGGCTCCCACCGAGCTCGCGGCGTCCTCCAATCACCTCATTACATTACACGTCAAGATTTACACTGACTGTGCACGCACGCAATTCTCTCGCGTGGCTTGAAATACAGCTTTGGAGCTTAGTTTATTTAAGTTATAAGCGATTAGACAATAAACAAATAAACGATCAATCACCGGTTACATTACAAGTCCTCGCGGCGTCTTCCAATCACCTCATTACATTACCTTCACTTCACGTCAAAGATTTACACTGACTGTGCACGCACGCAATTCTCTCGCGTGGCTTGAAATACAACTTTGGAGCTTGGTTTATGTAAGTTATAAGCGATTAGACAATAAACTAATATAATATGATCAATCATCAGTTACACTAACGACCCTCAAGTTATCCATGAATCATCATGATCTTACGTTAGACATTTAATTACAAGTCAAATAATTAAGCTGACTGTGCACAATCTAAATTCTCTCGCGTGCCTTGAAATACAACTCGGAGCTAGTTCTCTCTTTGTAAATTACCATTCAGAACTCACTGAGAGGAAAAGAGGTAGGTACCAGTATATCTAAAAACCTATTACCTAACTGAAAAATTTATAATCACTTATGTTTTCAGTCGTAACTTATTTAAAAAACATAATTGAGAAATAACTGGTTCTTAAAAAAATAAACTGCGCTTAGTTTTTGATACTTAGACCAAACATTTCTTTACATCCTCATGTTCCTTTAGGTGGATTATCCATACAGCAATATGATGAGATTAGAATTAGAATAATAACGGTTCGCTACCAGCCCGGATTACTTATTGGAAAATGATCAATATATATTCGACGAAGTAACAATTTATTGTGCGTAGTTAATCCTGTTAGGTAAGAATGTGGCTAGAATTTGATTTAATTACTATTGAAATATTGTTTTGTACTAAACGATGTTTGTTGTTGGACACAAATTCAAACTGATGATGATGAAATTAGTAATCAGAATCGAGAGCCTTTACCCGACCAGTCTACTATTTTCCATCACAGCCCATCATTAGATCAGCTCGCTGTCACCATAATATTGTATTGACATCAGAACTTGACAGGATGCAAAATTTTAGCTCAAAACTGGTTAAAAATTCCGGTGCAAAATTTGATCCATCATCATCATCGGATGTTAGACAATCCACTGGTGGATGAGAGCTCTCCCATAGAATGCAATGGGGGATGTGTCATTATTACCACGCTTGGCAGGCGGATTGATAATCGTAGTATTGGTGTTGAGGACTCAGGTGTATGCTGCTGCCCATCCCCTAGACCTAGTGCAATCCCTTAGTCGGCTTTTACGACATCCACGGGAGGAGATAGAGGAGTCTATTCTTATGCCGAACACACCACGGCACTTTTAAAACTCTTATTCTTTTGAATAAATAGATTATTTACTCCTCACAATTTTCACCGCGAGTTACTATTGCACTGTGTCTTTTTCAACTCCTCACGATGTGGTCGAGTAATATGTGAAACGATGACTTTTCTCTAATCTAAACAAATTAACTATTTCTAACCCCAATTTCAAAGCAAATACATTAATTCAACGGTTTACAAGAAAGTCACTAGGGTCTCATTCGTTTTCATTATATTTGTATGTACACACGATTCCAAGGTCAAAGGCTACGGACGTTTGAAAGGCAGACAAACTCAAGTCCTGCCCGTCCAGTAGGTACCTACTTAATTAATGCAATCAGATACATCAGAAAACGTGTAGCTAGAAAGCTGAAAGCACAGACTTAGAAACCTTAGGTCTTCAATATTAATGAATTGAGATGGATTACAACCGTAATTCAGACGGCCAAAACCTTTTGATGTTAGGGCAGTTTTTGTGTTTTTGTGGCTTTATTTTGCTAAGCTTTTCTCTAGAGGGTTTGCTTAAGCCTTCTTACGGTTTAGCCTTGTTATAATGGTCCAAATACTAGACTTTGGTTTAGAAAACACTTTTCATAATAATAGACCATTCGGTAAAGTAAACTTTAATGAATGGAAAAACTATGAACTTCATAATATTGAACCTAACACTATCACTGCGGACTTTTCCGCGATTCCACGTGTTAATACGGTTTAATACGTGTGTGTTAATACGGTGTGTGTGAGCCGCACTGAGGCCCAAGCTTGAACATATTAATTATGTCGTTATCGACGCTAGCGAGACGACCGTTAATGTCAAACATTAACCAATCAAAAGGTAGGAAGGAAGGGTGGCAAAGAAGGAAGGAAAAAATCATCAAAAGAAAAAAACACAAAAAAAAATGCCCAAAAACAAAAAACACGGACGTCTGTTTTCAGCAGTGAAAATGAGTCTAGTTTAAGTCCAGTTTTGCGTTCAGTCAGAAGTCCAATTCTCTTAATTATTTTAAAACTACACTGAAAGTTGTCCGAATCGAGACTGATTTGTGAATTGTTAGAAAGTTGGTATTCTGCTCCCTCATAATAACAATTTATTCTACTTTAAATTCAACGGTGACTACCCATTAGAGTAGAATAGTTATAAATATAATTGAAAGGAGTAAAGCGAGACTCTATTATACGTTAGTGATAGTGATATTAATCTATTTATTAAAGTTAAAATTAACGAACATAATACATGTGTTTTGATAATGAACACATTACGTGTTGTAGGTATATTAAGTCAGGAGAATATCATTTCTGACAATTAAGAGATCGACACTAGATCGGAACGTAATCCGAACTTTATTTTAACTATGTATTTTTATTACGAGAATTGGGGCTCAAGGCAAAATGGTTCGTCATTGAGAAGGTTTTATGCTACAAAACATGTTCACACTCTCAAAAGCCTACCTCAAGTACTGGTGTGCCCTCAAGTGTCCATTTTAAAAGTAGCATTTTAGATTCCCCATTGCATCATACAAGTAGGGTTACTCTGACCGTACTCCAGTAAATGGTACCTAACTCCATAATTCACACTAATACAGGTACGTTCAAAACCCAAAGGGCCAAAATACTCCTTAAACATCTTAACCCTCCGGCGATGGAAGATTTTGTAAGTGGAGATCAGAAGGGGGGTAAATATGACCGCTTTACAACACAATAGGTCAAAAGGACGGTGGGTGGATTATGTCCGCGGGGGAAACAACAGGTGGGACAAAGGATACTGAGGCTATTCCGGAGGCTTCCGGGGTTTGGAAAATATCAAAGAAATTTGGAATAATTATTCTGAGCAGACGATTTGCGCTGTTGTGGTTGAATGAATCTACTTTAAAGTATCCTTCTGGGGATATATATAATGATATAAGAATATATATTATATACTTAAAGGTAATATATTATAACGTCTATAGAGGTCATATTAACAGGTAAGTTCTACGAGCTATATTACCTGCCCATTGCCACTTCAACTTGCTAATTCTGAGCACTATATCGGTGATCTTTCTTCATCTACAGATTTTTTAATTTCAGATTATATCACTTAGGGAAACTCCGAGCATAGCTCTCTCCATAGCCCGCTGTGTGACTTTAAGCTTGTATACTTTTTAACCAATTACAAAAAAAGAGGTGGTAATTTGGTTATATGTTTGCTTAACTCATAATGAGCTGTATATCACTTAATATTTGGGTATTGATAAGTTTGTTACGGGTTATTGTTACCATGAGTTCTGTGATAGGTATATCGTATCGATATTACCTAGAAACATAATTGAACATCGCCGACCTCTCACGTAAATGGCCACATCATTTCCTATTCCTGATGCACAAGCAAGAATTCTAAGTTAGCTGCGCCGTGACATTAATTTTCATAATAAATGATTAACTATCTCGATGAATAAACAATTTCCAACAAACGATTCTAAGCACATATGTCCCGCCATAACTTGCAGCCGAGACCACTCCCGTTTAGGTGATCACATTCATTACAATGGTACTAAATACACATTATGAATGTCGTCGGCTATACTTATTTTGATTTTATGGACCAGAATCCATAATATCTAAATCCATAAAGCTTAGCTTGGAATCTTTACATAGATAAAAAGCCTTTATTTGGTATTTAAATTGATTGGAATAGTACCTACCTAAAAATAAAGTTATTATATGAAATTTAATTAAATTACTATTGTTACTATTGTTTTTTTTATTTAATAAAATTTACTTGAAAATCCTCAATTAAATCTGTAAATAGTAATAGAAAGTGTATTTATCAGAACCAAGAAAGCAGATAACTATTGGAAGTCTAAAATTTATGGAAATCATGTACTTATCTTTTTTTACGGATCATCTTGATCCATATTTATTATATTGTCACGAGGGTCATCTTGATCCGTTATTACTTAGATTCCAAATAGAATTATGGGTTTGTATAACTACCTAGGAATAGAAAATTCGACTCGCAATTTGGAATTCGGGATAAGGAGATCAAAACTTGTAAGAGACATACATTGCTCCTTAGGTACGCTCGCCTTCAACTCACGCTTCACGCTGTCCACTCTCGTGTTCTCGTGGATTCTAGTTTCTTCGTTTATGGATTATATGCAGCAAGAAACACCTATTGTAGCACAGTTTTGCACACAGATACGATCACGCGATTTATGCAGCCATTGTCTGGATACAACCAAACCAACTATTCTCATTAACGTCCTCCACTTCGCAGTTATTTGAATGCATGGACGATTTTGGTTTGAGTTCACCATTTTTGTATGAGTTCACCCGTTTTGTTTGAGCTCGCCAGTTTAGTTTATATATTTGTGGTAAATGCGGGTTCGTTTTGTTGTTGCTCGGTTTCGTAAAAATATTACCGATTTAGTTAATTCAATATAGCAAAATGTATAAAAATTTAACCAACCAAAAGTTAAGTAAATCCATGAGCCTAATCAAAAACGAAACGAAATAATTGTTCGATTGTTCGTTATGTCATTCTAAGGAGGCAGCTTATGACCAGCAGTCGATTTCGTCCGGTTGATGATGATGCTGAGGACACAAATATTAACAGCGATCTGAGAGCTGATTCTAAGTATTTTGCACACAATTGACACGGACGTCTGGTGTAGTGTAGTGTGGATTATTGTATGGCGACACCGATGAGCGCCCCTAGCGTACACTCTGTGAACCACATTTTCCATACAAAAATCCGTGTTACACTACACTATACGTCCGTGTCAATTGCTTGTCAAAACAGAGAATCAGCTCTCTGGTGTTAGATTATTTCTGTTATTTAAAAGGCGTCTTCAAAACTTCCAAACCCAAAGCCACAGCTTCTATCTCCACATAATCCAGCCTACTACGGCAGTTAAGCTGTGTGCTAAATTAATAACGCCCATTTAGGCCACGTGTACCATCCATCGCGGTAATTGCCGACAGCCGGAAGATAGCCTGGGAATTATGACGTCACATAACGTGCTAATGACGTCATAACTGCATCGCCCCCGGCGCTTGACTTTGCTGCATGATACAATTTACTTTGCAAATCTGGGCCCTACTTATCTAAGATGGTGGCGGCCACTTGCCACACCAAACATTGAAATTTGGTGTGTAGGTAGTTGTGTAGCAGAGCATATTTACCAGCATAAAGTTCATCCTTGGATGTTTGTTAGCTTGTTAATTTGGTAAGAACTTATAGTTTTAGAGATATATATTGTGATAAACTTCTTTTTATAAAGGTTCCACGCGAGAAAAGCATCGGTTAGGCGCTAGTTCTTATCATCGTTATTTTGAGTATAGGCCATGTAGAGTCTGTTCAGAAAGAGAGCCGTCGTAGCCAAAGAGTGAACTAACGTTGCGATTTTACATTGGCCTTCCGGAAAATGTCAAACTCGTCTGCCATGTCATATTTCTTGATAATGAGTGGACTTACGTGTTTATTTTTAGTGACAAACCCGCTATTGTGTGCTATTATTGTATTGCAAGTGAAACAAAAAAGTAATTAAGCACAGCTGCGCCCTCAAATCCCAAGACTGGTCTCTTTCTGAACAGACTCCTAACTTAAATGAATGAGAATAAATTACGGGTAGTTTTTTCAAGCAGCCCCAGCTCTGTACATATTTGGTTATAATCGTTTTTTCTCCAACTAGCTGTTGGATATCGTTGAACAGCAAGCCGTTTTATTGGCTATCGAACTGATCGGCGTTCAATGAAGATTTTACAGTACATTGCGCTTTATTTTTTTAATAATACTGCTCTTGAAAAGAAGCTAAAGCATGGAGCGTAATGTACTGCAAAATCGTGATCGAAAGCGATTAATTACCAGACAATAAGAAGGCAGGTATCTGAAAAAAAAATTAATTAGAAAAAAAACAATACCTTATACATTTGTTTATACTAACAACAAGATATCATGAGAGGATGAGAACGAGAGAGATGTGGACGTCCCTCAAACAAACCTCAGTGACAAGAGGCTCTACTGGTTTCACACCTGGATGGCCGGTGCCGCGGTGCTTGCAAATGACGTTTCTTGATAAGCCCCCGATCGGTGCGGACGTCATTTCCATTATGCAAGGTGTAGCCAGCGTTGAATAAAACATGGATAACGGGAAGTCCTCCATTAATTCTCTAATTGAAATTCAAATTCAAATAGTCCAATCGTGGACCTAAAGTGGATTTAAATTGAATATTGACATCATGGCAGGTGTAAAAAAGTTGTAAAATTTAATTTCGCATGCGAATGTTAAATTGTTAATTATTTGCTGGCGCATTATTAATTTTATTTTTAAATAATGTTGGTTTGCATAGTTTTCTTCTGTTTTTGGATGGACAACGACTGTCTGCAGTGCCTGACTGAGGAAGAGGGATGACATGACGACGCCAAGGCAGGTCTAGGAGATCCTGACCGTCAGGATCAAAGCCTGCCTTGGCGTTGTGGCATCATGGTCATCACGTCAGGATCTGACGTGATGACCATGATGCTTACTAAGAAGAATGGTAGGACGTGGCGAGCAAACGCAAGTTCTAGACAGAAATAGGGAAGTTTTTGCCCAATGCAGTGGGCCAATATCATTGTCATCAGCCAGTAGAAGTATATTTGTGGACATAGGCTTCCCCAATAGAATGCCACGATGAACGGTATTTTCTTACCATATTGAGGGAGGGTTTTCATAATTACCTTACTTGGCAGGCGGATTGGTGATCACAGTATTGGTGTAAGGTGGATGCTGCTGCCAGTTGTGTTATCTCTAAATAACAGTGGGACAATAAGTGGAATAAATTACCAGCTTGCAGTTGCAACGCCGTTCTAAGCAAATTGCTTTCTATGTTAACAGCTGTCTTACTAAGTAACTGCTATCAACAGCAGCCAAGGAGACAAGGTTCATAACCCTTATTTATTCAACGGAGCGAAAGTCAGCCTTTCTTCGAGGTTGATTCATGAAGGAGCCGTCGCGTCGCCGAGGTAGATTTATATCCTAGCCACCTGACGTGTGACGTTTATTGCAGAATAGCCACCGACCACGGAGCAACTATTTTGCTTCGGTTCACGAGCAACTGGGTAAGTGATTTGTCATACGGCTGCATAGCTTGCAGTACCTACACATTGCGATAAAACATGAGTTGAAGTTTGGACGGCCAGGTTATTCTCTATATATTTGTAAAAGCCAACGTATGTCTTTCTATATAGATGGAAATAAATGCGGCTTTCATTTGCATTTTTGACAAATTTTTGCAATGATCTGCTAAATATTAGTCGCGGGTCCGGCTGTTGTTGTACCATGGTACTCGATGTTCCTGATACCCACGACACAGGGAATCCTAGTGTGAGATCAGCAGGGCTGTTCTCTAACGGTAACTTTTGTATGAGAAAAGCTACGTTTGACAGCCATGATTGCACAATTTACGCTTGTTACAAACCTGTGCGATATAAAGAATAGAGGGCACGACTGTGTGTGTGTTTTTTGAGTGTAATGTAATGTTATAAACACAAAATGGTCACCAAATAAAAAAAACACTTAAAATCAGGTAGGTTTACCGATGACCTGCCAAAACCTGATACGGAAAAAAACTACCATTTAGCTCCTGATGAAAAGCTTATAGCAATAAAAGTTTCATCAAAAAAAATTTTTTTGTTAATCCTAATTAACTCGCACTAAGCTCTTTTTACAGTTCACACAAACTCTAATCTAATACAAAATGAGCATAAAAAATTATTCACACAATTCAATTAAAAGCAACTTCAGGATGTAACATTAAAATGGGTAACTTTAAAACAAACAACTGAAACCGGATGGACTGAGGTTTTAATTTATTTTAATTTTGACATTCAACTGTTTTAGAGCCAAAGCGTGCTCAACATGGTGTTTGTTAACAACTAGCTCACATTTCTGGTATTTGGCTGCTACATTAGTTTGTTTCATGAAATATCTGGTAGGTAGGTAAGTAGAGATAGATGTAGAGTAGGGGCTTATTTTTTTATATCCAGATAAAAATGGATTGATCGGTTGAAAAATATAAGATTGGGATAAAATGAGATAAAATTTAGCAGCTGATATGTTCTTTGAAGCTAATTTGTTTTTGTGATGACGTCATCTAAATATTGAAGGATTCAATTAAATTTGGCGCAGCGGAGAGTATCCAGCTGAGACACAAGAGGTGCGGATTCGATTCCCGCTGCGGGAAAAATGTTTGCATGAGCTGCAACTATTTGTCCCGGGTCTGGGTGTTATGGTACCATGGTACTCGTAGTTCCTTGATACCCACGGCAGGGAATCCTAGGGTATCTGCATGTGACTGTTGGGTGTTATGTTATAAAACAAAAACACATTCCACGTCAAAAAGTCTATTTGTTACAGCAAAAGCTGAGTAGTTATTTCTTATCTTAATATTCCGTATACCTTTAAGCGTAATAGGTACTTTGCTGTCATAGATATTTCATTGCCCAGTTCCATTTTCCGGTAGAAAAACGGCAGTGGAAAAAACGATTAAGAATCGCTCTGGCATTCCGAATATGTGCTATTAACATACTCACGCCGATCAGATAGCATGTTTGTGAAAATTTAGTGGATGGTGGGTAATTACAGCGTACGATACGATCGCGACGACACGCCCACCGCGTCGATATCGTATGCGTTTTTATACATCCTGTTTATCGTAATATTTGTAAGGCATCCACTTAAGACAAACTGCTTCTTTGTCAATTTCACATTTTTGGCATACTGCTTCATTGGCGTCTTACGTTTAGGGTAAACAGCTTTTTAGGCAAATCTCATGTTTAGGTACCCTCATTGGCATCTTGCGCTTAAGGTAACTTGATCAAAAGGGGGAAAAGCACCGAGAACACTGAATTATAAATCAAGCTATTTTTCGAAGTAGTCATGTTATGTAGGGTTTGTAGGGGTTTTTAGGGGTAGTAGGTGTTTGAGCCCATTTTGATTAACTGATGGTTCCGATCACTAATTTCATAAAAGCTTGTTTTTAAAAATAAAATAAATAAATAAATAAATAATGCTGGGCATTTCACACAACATTATCTAGTCCCAAGCTAAGCAGAGCTTGTGTTATGGCAACTAGATAACTGATATACGTAATATAATACATTACATAGATAGATATTTTTATTATACATAGAAAATACCCAGAACACCCGGAACAATTATCTGCAAATCGCACAAATATTTGTTCCGAGGCGGGGATCGAACCCACAACCTCCTGTGTCGCAGGCGTACCTTCGCCCGCCGCGCCACAGAGGTCGTCAATACATTTCCCAAGAAAAACTTATTAGTTACTTAAAAGTAAATACATAATATAAACAGTAGGAAAGCTTTTTCTGTTCCGAAGGATACTGAGGTACTTTAGATAAATTAAGGTAACCTTACTATACCTAAAGTACCTCAACATGGTACTTGTACACTCCATTCTTTCCTAATATTTCCTTACCTGTTAGCTGAATTTGTAGGTATGTCACCTCTTCTCAGCGTCACTTCTTATCTCATTTCCATTTAGTCCATATCTGCAGCAAATAAGCAGATTAATTCAACCAATTCTGATTGATCTTAAATACATAAAAATTCATTACTTTATCTTAAAAACCATTCAACGCTATCTCTACATTCGTCATTTTGAATCACTGAAAAACATTGATTAACTCTTATTGTCCATTGCATCGAACTCAATAAAAACCCCATTAAGATATCTTACAATGCAACAGCATAAACTATACATTATCCGAATATTTGTGACTCGCAGAGTAATACCGAGCAAGATAAAGAGTTAAAGTGAAAGCCTTGACGCTTTATTTCAATCGTAAGCAGTTTTCTTCTTAGCCCTGTTTCTTGTTCTAGTCTAGATGGTCTCTCTAGATAAGTTGGAATTGAAAAAACAGGTTACTTGCGAGTGGGACTCACGTGGAGAGAGTTCCGTATAAGTAGGCAACCATAAACTTATTAGTCAGTCGACACATTTTCTCTTATCAAATATTTTCCGTTTCCCGTAGGAATTTAAAGACTAGATTTTCATGTAAGTTTTTCTGTAAACTATGAGTAAATGCTCCATATTCAGTATTTTTTTTTAAATTGGTTGAATTGTTTCGGATATAAATGGGGGAAATGCCCAATTTTCGATGTATAGTTTTAAAATCTTCTAAACAATGCATTTCAAAGTTAAAGTCAAAGTCAAAAAGAACTTTATTCATTGAAATCACAAGGATCATTTTGAATCGTCTTATATAAAATTAAATTACTCCTGTTCCAACGCGACCAAGCCTAGAAGAATCAGGCAACAAACTCGGCTTGGCTTACATAAATGGTCCGTCTTACCACTAGGTGAGAAGCGCCTGTGTGGTGCCTCGGAGCAACGAGTTGCTGATACATAGTAAATGAGAACTTAAAAACCTTAGGAAGGTAGTTAAAAGTAAATAAACATCAGCAAAAATATGCAAGACAGCACACGCTACGCTTGTTATACTTATAAATAATAATCTAATACAAACATGTAAATAGGTAAGTACAGATATTGCAAATTTCCATTTTAGCAGTCGAGGGGCAGAGCGACATCAGGCCACGCGGCTTTATCATTAATATAGTCATCAATAGTGTAATACGCTTTCTTAATTAGATTCATCTTTATGTAGGATTTAAATCTTCGAATAGGAAGTTTAAATGTTTTAATTTACTAATCATAAAAAGTGTTGTGTTTCTCATAACAAATTCATTAATTAGATATGCCACATGTACGATGCACGTGCATACGTGTGTGATGCCTCTGGCGTTACAGGCGTCCACTGTTCCATTGGTATCTTTTGTGGTACGAAACTCTAAAAACGAATCTAGAGCAAATTTTCCTAACATTTTTCCGTCACAATCAAAACGTTTCCCCATCCATTCTCTTAACAATTTATTTATTTGACTGCTACTTGTAGTAACAATTTTTAGCAATCTTTATACGTGCGTGTGAATTTCATCAGATGTTCATACACAAAGTCATAGCCGAGGCTCATACTTTAAAATGCTCGCTCATTATTACTCCTCACTCGAACTCGCGCCTTGGCTTAATGTTTTAATTAACTAGTGGTTAATCCTGCCAAAAAGAGCCAGACTTATACTTTTTTGTACGAAACGTCTCGGCCACTTGTTGCCACTTCCCACGCAACCGATCTGCATACATTTCCAGGCTCTTTCATTCTCGTACTTAGCATAAAACAAGGCCGACACCAAGGCGGAGCTTATAAAGGGTAGCTAGTTTAGTCTGAGCATTAGATAGCATTCATATGTACAAAATTGTCTTTATCGATATAGTTCTCGAAACGTAACTAAAGACGACACTGACTGAAAAGATCTCTTCAGCCTACAGTGAGTGACCTTGGTCAAAGCTTCTACACAAGTTCCGCAAGTTCAGTTATTAGGGCGAAAACTTTACTTGCCATATTGGCACAATCGTCTTGTCATAGCACATACTACACTACAATGCTGTTTCACAATGTAAGTTCAACGAGCGCTACTGCTTGGAGTGACCTAGCTGTTTCCTTCACAATCTGCGAAGTCATTATGCATTCTCGGATTTCGAAATACAGCCGCATAAATTTACGCTATTATCAAAATATCGTGAATGAACCAAACCGAGCATGAAACAGATTTAACCAGTTTAGGGGTCATTAACGCACGCAATGCGTTTCGGTGCGAATAAGATCACACGCTCGCTGTGTAGGGTTATGTTGTCGCGTGGGTCGAAAGTACCTGTAATCATTTAAAAGATTAGTGTTTAAAATAAAGAAACTGGATACCACTAATGAATTAAAAGTTGTTGAGAATGTATTACTCATACCAGCCTTCTTAATTAAAAGCTTAGTAATAAATAATTAGTAATTGAATATTTATGGCATATGTACCTTAAAACATATGCCATAAATATTCAATTTAAGAAAAGATTGAGAAAAAAGATTTTTATTGTGTGAGCTTAAACATAACCCTAACATAACTGACAAATAAGACATCAGTTTACTAGAAATTATTATAATCATAAATAAAATAATATTTATAATTTAAATAATGTGTGTTCGAGAGCTAAGCTATGTGTGTTGTAAGCATTATATAACTGACACTAAGACATCAATTTCCTAGAAATCATAAATAAAATAATATTTATAATTAAATTAAATATTAATAAAATTTCTAATTATAAAATTACGAACATGGCCACCAAAATTAAGGTTTACACAAAATTAAGGTAAAACACTTTTAGAGGGTTTTTTGGCACACTTATCAATTTAAAACGGCGATGATTTTTTTTTTAAATGCTTCCTTACTTATTCTTTATGTATTTTAATACTTATTTTTTCCCTTCAAGAGGATCAAAGAGCATTTAGCGATGACCGTCAACAACACTCAGCGAAACTTCCTTTGATGATCAGCTCTCGACCTTCCGTTACGGGCTCGCTTCAGGCGCCGGCGGTAATTCCCTCAAATGTTTGAGGATGTTAAACTTAAGGAAGTTTACACTGATCTGAGTTTTTTTGCTGAGGTTTTTTGTCGATCATGACTATGTAATTTTTATAAAAGCCTTTTATCAATGGGTAATAAAATTGCAATTTTGTTATTAAAAATAATTAATTTTACCTAAAATACCTGCTTAGTAAGTGATACCTGGGTAGGCTACTATTAATAAATATATATTTAAATTCAAAATACAAATCATTTGCGAACGGCTAATGTTCTTTTGATTGATGTAACTAGCTGATCGTATGAACCTAAATGGTGTATAAGGTACCTAACCAATTTTTTTTTTTTTCATTTTTTCTGGAGATCAAATTAATGTATTATTATTTATTATTATACTATGCAGCAATGTTCTCTATCACATCATCATTATCATCATGTTCAAAAGAACGTGACCTGAGCAACTTAGAATAGTATACTATAGATTGCTCCTACATTGGTTACATAACATAATTAACATAACACCATAGTCACATACGTAGTCCTGATGCCAAACTAGGATTACCTGTGTCGTGGGTATTGTGGGAACTACGAATACCATGGTACCACTTCACTCAACCCCGGAATAAATACTTGCAGATCATGCAAAAATTTGTTCCACAGCGGGAATCAAACCCGCAACCTCTTGCCGGTTATTCGGCCGTCGCGCCACGGAGATCGCCATTGACCTAAATTGCAAGATCAGCTGATTGGAAGCTAAACGCCTTTGGGCAACTAATAGGACTATTAAGTATGAATGAATATGAATATTCATTGTCCGGTAGCATACACCAATTGCACAGCTTAAAAGGATATTAGAGAGTAAATTACCATGATTATTAGTTTGCTGACAGGAATAGTAATTAGGACCTTGGTGATTGGTTAACGTAATATGCATATTGATATAGGCACGATTCAATGTAATGCCTCTGTGGACCAAAGCCTATAAATACCTACCTCGACATTAATGTACCTACACCTTCGAGCAACACTGACTTCCGCGCGGGCCGGAAGTAGCCTTAGCGATATATTACCATTCAAATAGTTCTGTCATTTTTTGCGGGGGGAAATGTGCACACAAGCGCAATTCCGCATATACACATCCAAATACAAAACTGTAATGACGACACTCACACTAACAAACCTTGCACATAACATAACAACTAGTTTTTTGAACGCATATGCCTACTTTCGCTTTTAGTTTGACAGAGGGGAACGCTGCGAATGGCTACTCCCTTCCGTGGTGCTCGAAGACCTACACCTACCTAGTAGTAGTACCTAGTATTTTGGCTTCCATGCAGTATTGTATACACATGTAGATTATTGGAGTTTGTCGGGCAATTTTTGTTGGTATCAAATTTGTCCTAGCTGCTAGCTTTTTTAGGAATGTGTAACTAGAAGAAATCGTTAGCCGAGCTACTCGTCGAAAGCAATGGCGGCGATGAGCTCGCCACTTGTCACGTCTATATTCTTGCGACTGTGCAACCCACGGTGAGAGAAATGCCCTTTGAGGTTCTTCCTACTCCTTCGGGGAAAAAGCGTGTGTTTTTGTATGTATGTATGTATGTATACATACATACATACATGTACAAATGCGAGTGACACTCGTGCCCAGAAGGTTCCGATCCGTAAATGATGTCGAAGTCGTCAGAGATTCGGGTTTCAGCCCTTTTTCCTACAAACTTCACCATTTTAGAGGTAAAAAAGTCGAAATTCCTTATTTTAGGACTTTTTCTTTTATTTGTGTCACAAAGCCTTGCAAATTTCAGAGTTGTGAGGTCACTGGAAGTACCTACCCTAGAGGAATTTTATTTTCACGATTTCCACAAAAAAAAAATACACATTCATTGCCATAATAATATATTATATTCTTAATGCATTAAGTTATCAGAAACTTTTCGTTCGTTGTTTTTACAGCATTTTAAGATAAGACTGACTTATATATTTGATATACATTTCAAGTTGATACCTATTGCCAAGTGCTTCTTGTTAAAACCCAATGACGTTCAACCCATTTAGGTATTTATATCGACTCAACCCATTTATTAAATCTATATTCTTGTTACAACACAATCCTAAAATACGAGTATATAATATGTTCCTGAGAAAAAGGGTATTGACAGACAAACAGACAGACAGACAAACATACAACAAAGTCCTAAAAGGGTCCTGTTTTTTCTTGTGGAGGTACGGAACCCATAACCGAACGTATCATTGAAATCGTTGAATAATAATTTAAAAAATTCAAGAGTTGCAACAAAGAGTGATAATTTCGTGAAGGGTGCAGACTTGTAGGTAGACAGATCACGGAAGTTCAGTAGAACCCACTTGGATACTTAAGTGGGTGGATGTAGGAGGAATGATATGTTGATAGATTGAAAGACGAAATTAAAATGAATCTTCATGAAGTAAATAGTAGTAGAGTATGCTTACCTTCTACTTCTGCCTACTTGCCCAAAACTATATAGTGCAGTTGTGCAGTTCAATTCATTTACAAAGCCAGACGTTTAGCAATTTCAATGGATTATCAATAAAATTAATGGGCAAAGCTATCGGATTGGTCGAGTGATTGGATCCAGACTATGCTGTTACATTTGCATTAAACGACCAGACAAATTGGTGGACCAGTTTGCTTTGACCATGCTGTGGTTATCTGTTTGTGTTGTTCTGATTGTTTGAGGTAGTAGGTTGTTTGGGTTAGTAAGTACCTACTTAACAGGTAGGTATTATAAATACTAGTCAGTTTCCATAACACTGTCTGGTATCTATACTCTAATGATTTTGAAAAGGTGAATCCAATTTGCCTAAATAGCTAGCTGATGTACTTTGCACCAATGATGTAAGACTCACGTATTTTTGTTCGAGTCTACAAGGTTCTCAAATGTATTGATACACCATAAAGATACCGTATACCTACATAGATTGGGTACCATAAAGATATCTTTAGGTGACTATAGTTTCGGCTATGTTCTTAAGTAAAACTGCAACTTAACGACCTCTGTGGTGCGGCGGGTGATTAGCCGGCTTAGATGCAAGAGGTTGCGGGTTCGATTCCCGCTGCGGGACAAATGTTTGCATGATCTGCAAATATTTGTTCCGGGTCTGAGTGTTATGGTACCATGGTACTCGTAGTATCCGATACCCGTCACATACGTAGTCTTGATTCCACTCTAGGATCCCTTGTGTCGTACGGGGGAGTCCTAGTGTGGAATCAAGACTACGCATGAGACTGTTGGGTGTTATGTTAACTCAATTAATTTTCTAATTAGGTAAACCAAAAGGTCGAATAATTGGGTTATTCCCGCTCGTCCCCACGTCTCGTCCCCACTAACCCGAATAATTGGGTACAAAAACAGATCTATTCCACGAAGACTCTCTGAGGTTGTAAATTTTATTGGAGATTGCCTAATGCCAGCTGACAAAATACATAAATGGAATTTAATATTAATGTTCCAACCTACGCATTTCGGTGTTCTGGAATTATATTAATATTCCATGAACTTATAATAAATAATACATGAATATCATTCACAGTCTAGATGATTTCGGCTCATTTGTGCGTTAGCTTTGTTACGTATCGCGACCGCCAGGTGGCGACAATTCCAAACTTTTCAATGGTGGCCGTCCACTAATTAATTCTTGGTAGTAACTCTGAGACAATTCGGTGATTTAATGTCCCTCAGTATCAAACAGAAGTACCATTTAAAAATGTCGAAAGAAAAAGTATTCCGAAAATGTTATTATAAATTCCGCCGCCAAAATCGTCGTGTTACAGTTTAACTTGATTGGCGCTTTCATGTATAAAAGCAGGCTGCTGCCAACATGCTGCCAAACGACGGGCAGAATAAACCTGTTTATTTAACAGGAGTCACTATGTTTAATAAACTGCCAAATGAAATAGCCAACAAGAACTAAGACTAACGCCATATTCAGGAATAAACGGAAATAGTAGATTGTATCATAAGGGAGCAAAATAATATTTTTACGGCGAGGGCGTTTTTTTGAATCCAGAGCGAAGTGAGGGATTCTAGAGTAGAATCCCGAAAGTAGCGAGGGATTCAAAGTACGTCGCCCGAGCCAAAAATATATTTTGCGCCCGAGTAGAGAGATAAAAAGTAGAGATACTACTTTTCATCACCCTCTATGAGAAAATAAAAGGCACCTCATATTTTATTTCAAAACAAAACCATGAATTTGTAACAATCCGTGAATAACTTTTCATTTAAAAAACAGACTTCCGCCATTGTATTCGAAAAAAATAATAAATCGATAAAATAAATCAAAAATTTTTCGATAAATAATTCGATGAAAAAAAAATTATGAAAGAACCATAGTGGTGAAAGGATTATGATACTTTCTGAATGCTAATGCATTGGTTTGTTGCTGAAAATATCAAAATCGCCATATGTATGCCGACAATATTTGAGGAGTTCCCTCAATTCCTCATGGATTCCATCATCAGAACTGGATTCTGAAAACAATGGGACCAATCTGGAAGTATATATCTATTCAAATAAAAAAAGAATTTTCCAAATCGGTTCATAAACGCCGGAGATATGAGGTAACAAATATAAAAAATAAATAAAAAAAATACAACCGAATTGAGAACCTCCTCCTTTTTGTAAAGTCGGTTAAAAATTACGAAATCGCGGGCTGTAGTTCGCGCGTTTTTAATTTGTTTTTTTTTATTCAGCCGGTGGCGCGACTATGGGCCGTCGTACCAGCCAGTATTTATTCAAACAATATTTGCGTTCGACTTCTTTGGCGCTGAACACTAAGAAAACCATAAAAAGGGCGCGGCAAAGATAATTGCGGCGCACTTATTTGTGTTTCATTCTTTTCAAGATGTTCCAAATTCAAAAAGTGCGCGGAAAAGATAATTGCGGCGCACTTATTTGAGTTCGATATGTTCCAAATTTAAAAAGTACGCGGCAAAGATCATTGCGGCGCACTTATAGAAGTTTGGGTGCACTTAAAGGCGAACCAAGTCGTCCTTTTCGAATAGATGGGATGAAAAACTTTTTCTTAAAAAGCCTATAACTCTTCGGTTAGTGACTTGTTAGATGAGTTAATACTAATTTAAGCTATAATGACTACAATTTTGCAGTGCATTGCGCCGCGTGTTGTAGCTTCTTTTCCAAGAGCAAAAGTATTCAAAACATAAAGCGCAATGTACCGTAAATTCGTATTCGAAAACTATTAACAGTTTGATAGGCTGGTGTATGACACCAGGGGGTGGCAACTGCTCCTACCATAGTACTCAATATGAATACTGCAATCACCAATCCACCTGCCAAGTGTGGTGATTATGGCAGTTCCCCCGGTATATTTCATGGGGGAGACTTCGTCTAGCAGTGGACGTCTAAAGGCTGCTGATGAGTGTGTGTGTCTGTGATGAATCTGTATAATCTGTCATTGTAAAAGTCACAGTACTCTCACAATAGTAGCCGACTGAGATGCGAGAGGTTGCGCGTTTCGCTGCGAAACAAATGTTTGTTTGTATGATCTGTGTAGGGGCACCAATTGCTGATGTAGCAAGTTGGCCCACTACACACTAACCTGTGGCTCGGCCGGCAGGCCAGGCCAGTCTCTAACCGTCCGCCTTTCAGAATTGTACTCTACATATAAAATATACGTTTATAAGTGAACGGACTTTATTAATTACTTCCTCTCATCGAAGCGCAATGCTGTGCAGTCCGTGTGTGTCCCTTGTGAAGTCCTACAAGTGGTGACCCACGACGGCCTTCGGTGAGGAGAGGTAAATTTGTGAAAATTGTGACATGCAAGAATTCCACCATCGAAGTTATGCGTCGTGGTTTAACCTTCAAGTACATACGTCGACAGATCTCCCTGTACAATATGGGACCCACGACGACCTTCGATGTGGTAACAAAGGAATTTAAGAAAATGGTGCGACGGCGAGAGACTCCCTCCTGAGATGATCCACCCCTCAGGAGGTAAAAATAATATTTTGAAGAAATTGCACACCGACAACCAGACGCCACGAGAAGCCGGATACGGATGAAATGCGGTTAAGACATCCGAAGCTTGTTTTCCAGCCACCATCATTGCCGTTTGAAAAGGAAGCGTCGACGAGATTGGCGTGTGTGGCCGGGGAAGTGATTGTGCCATCCACCCGCGGTCCCCCAAAGACGTCACGCTACGGTCTACATAGGCAGCACGGGAATAGTATATGCCAGCGATCAGTCGGAAAATAGTTGCCCGGAAGCTCACCGGAGGATCTGTTGCGGACTTGGAGGATACTCAGTCGCACTGCTGCGAGTGACTGGCATGATACTCGCGCTATGTAGACCGGTAACGAGGGGAAGGTGCTGGAATGAACAAGGCTGCATAACATCGGCATAAGTGGGAAGTCAGTGATTTAAAAGTGGTTTATTTACAGAAATTTTAATTTTGAAGCGATTTTACAGTTTTTACAATTTTTTTTTGTACAAATCGTTTTTACATTTTTTTTCGGTTTTTTTTTACATATATATATTTTCTTTTGCGGATAATTTTACACAGTGTAGTTGTAATATAGTTAAGAAATTTTTTTGTTTAATGCTTTATTAGACAGCAGTTGTTATATGTGTTAAAGGAATGTGTAACTTGATAATGGCCGGAAGAGTTCTTAGAAATTTTTGCTCGACTTTGTTATTGTAAACGGTAGGTAGTAACTCGTAACCGATACCTTGTTACAAGAACTCGTTCAATTTTGCTTAGCATACATAAATACTATATTGTAATCTACATTGCTGAAGCTTTTGTACAATTTATAACAGGTTTAGAATTAAGATATTTAGAATATTTTTGGTTTATATAACAAAAATATTTTTTAAGAAGGGGATGACTGTAGGGGCACCAATTGCTGATGTAGCAAGTTGGCCCACTACACACTAACCTGTGGCTCGGCCGGCAGGCCAGGCCAGTCTCTAACCGTCCGCCTTTCAGAATTGTACTCTACATATAAAATATACGTTTATAAGTGAACGGACTTTATTAATTACTTCCTCCCACCGAAGGTTCAGTACATCACAAATGGAACCAGGTACTCGTATCAGTAATGTAAGAGAATAGTACCTGGTTGCCCTATCGACGTGTCTCGATAAAATGAGTAGTTTCTTATAAGAACAAACGATCTTACAATCTGCAAATATTTGTTCCGGGTCTGGGTGTTATGGTACGATGGTACTTAGTTCCATAGTAGTACCATCGATACAGGGAACCCTAGTGTGGAGTCAATACTACGTATGTGACTGTTGGTTATATGCTATGTGGGTGTTTAGGTATGTTATTTTGAAACTATGAAATGAAGGACACACTCGCAATCATCACACACACACACACACACACACACACATACACACACACACGCCTTTTTTACTGTAATTATTAAATAGGCTTTTTTACTGAATAGGTGCGGCCGATATCATAAGTATATGTTGATCAAAATTCAAATAGTTTTCAAAATTCAAAATTATGTGGTTAACGTTAAGTTAGGCTAGGTTAGGTAAGACGAGTTAGTTATACCTTAAAGATAAGCACTACACCTTAAATCAACTCCTGCTGTAAATCCTACTAATATTATAAACGCGAAAGTTTGTGAGTATGGATGGATGTTTGTTACTCTTTCACGTAAAAACTACTGAATGGATTTGAGTGAAATTTGGAATGAAGATACTTTACGCCCTGGATTAACACATAGGCTACTTTTCATCATCATCATCATCATCATCATCAAACGCGAAAGTTTGTGAGTATGGATGGATGTTTGTTACTCTTTCACGTAAAAACTACTGAATGGATTGGAGTGAAATTTGGAATGGAGATACTTTACGCCCTGGATTAACACATAGGCTACTTTTCATCATCATTATCATCATCATCAATTTTCATCATTATTCACGCGGGTGAAACCGCGGGGCGCAACTAGTAATGCATAAATTCAAAACAATTATCTTTTGATGCTGAGGGTACCTACCTAGATTTCTTGCCTACCTATCTAATATAATTTGAAATGTTCTTTGTTTATTTCATAAATTGTGCCATTATTGGGAGAAGACACTGACTTCTGTAACACAGGTCATCGAACCTAGCTCAGGATTCAGGGATTTCACAGATGTTTGTAACATTATTTTTTATGTCAATAAACAAATTTATTTTGAAATGTATTATTATGTTAATGGCAGACAGTGCGAGGTTTGGTGAAGGTAAACAGTCAGCGACAACCAGCTACCAGCTTTATACGTAATTGGATCCTGTTTACGTATAATAATTCGTGTCATTTTGTAAAGTTTTGGATGATTAAAAGCTCTCGTTTCGTGATAACATGCCAAGCATATGCAAATTATGATTTGCATAACTAGAAACACGAAACGCGATGGAACTCGCGTTTCTGTAACTTTTGGAATACGATCCAGCGGTTTTATTTGCGCAAACTAAATATTTTAATGCAAATCTGGTTTAAAACTTTATTTGAAAGGCCACAGGGGTCATTTATGACAAGGGACACAGCAGTAACATAAAACACAACCTTTATTTTACCTATACCCTTTGCGAAATGGTCACAAACCGGGCGACGCGGTAGAGGAAGGTCATCCACTCGATGGAATAACGACATTATAAACGTCGCAAAAGTCGGTGTATGGAGGCGGCTCATGACCGTTCGTCGTGGCATTCTAATGGGGAGGCTTTTGTCCAACAGTGGACTGGCTGATCATGATGATCAGGCTGATGATGATAATGATGATGATTCAAATAGAACTGGAAATAGCGGAAGCAACTACTCTACAGAAACAATAACTAACTGCCTTGGAAACAGAAACTGATGGACTGTCTAATGCCTCCAATTTATTTTCACTTATATAAACTTTTTTGCAATTAGAGCGGCACTAACCGAGTAAGCCGTGGTATGTCCAGCCAAAGAATAGACCCTGTCTGTCTCCTCCCGTGGATGCCGTAAAAGCCGACTAAGGGATTACACCAGCAAGGGTAGCCCAGTAGGTAAAAATCGAAGTAATCAAGACCAGTACTGTGGTCACAAATCCGCATGCCTAGCGTGGTGATTATGGTAATTCCTACCTTTGCATTCTATTATCCCTCTATCTATGACCTCGTCCAGCATCAGTGTATGTCTAAAGGTTTCTGATGATGATAATGGTGGGCACTAATTCATCTATTCACCGGGTCACTAGTGGAGAATGTTACCTATAATTTTATTTTTAACCGACCTCACAAAAAAGGAGAAGATTCTCAATTCGGTTGTATTTTAATTTATTTTTTATGTTTGTTACCTCATATCTCCGGCGTTTATGAACCGATTTGGAAAATTCTTTTTTTTTTAATAGATATAATTCCAGTTTATATTTTTTCAGAACCCAGTTCTGATGATGGAATCCATGAGAAATTGAGGGAACTCCTCAAATATTGTATGCATACATATGGCGATTTTGATATTTTCAGCAACAAACCAAGCATTTGCATTCAGAAAGTATCATAATCCTTTCACCACTGTGGTTCTTTCATTATTATTTTTTTCATCCATTTATTTATTTATTTATTTTACCTAAACAGGTGTAGGTCTGTCTAGCCATATAAAAAATGCAAAGTTATAAAACATTCCAAATTATTAGTTTTGTAAAATGGGAAATTTTCACGTACCGATATGTTAATGGAAGCACCAACAGGTTTCGACCCTAATCGAGCGTCTTCATCAGGGTGGATGATATAATTCACGAAAGTTGTTTTAGTAAAGTCCAAATTATGGTAATTTTTATGTTTACATCGTAATTGGCTTTAGTTTCGATTTTGTCCAACTGAACGGATAAAAGTTTATGGTACTGTAACACCTCTTGAATGCTCTCATAAATACAAAGCATCTCTATTCTTGCTCTATACTTTATCTATACCTGAATTTATCCAAGTTTGTAGCGAACATGCTACTTATAATAAAGTTTATTAGCTCAAATGCAACCTGATGCACAAGTAAAGCTGTAGACACACGAGTTACGATCAGAAGCAATGCATGTTCATGGCTCTCCAAAGCAGTTTAATGCCAATCTACACGGTTTTATGGCATATCCTGCACTTAGGTGTGAAGGCGGCACATTGATACCCGTCGTAGATGCACTTAACGTTTTGCTTATTTAAATAGAGAGGCAGAGCCAACATTAAACTCAAAATATTAGCTTGGGTACGACCGAATATTTGAATTTATTCTTCTAACGTATCAAGTTTATTTGTTTACTATTTTAGAGAAAAATCTGGTCACTAATTCTATAGTCATTATTCTATATTCATTCACAAATATTTATAGTCTATGGCCTTATTAAGGTCATCTCTAGTGCAGGGGTTGGGGTATAAAGAACAAGCGAGCAAATGAGACATGGACTTGATGGTAGCTCTGCAGTCACATTTAGTCCGGGATGAGTCTCACACTTCCCATTTGCAGAGGTTCCATCAGGTAGGCCGGGCCGTATGCTTGTTTGCGCAGTTGTATAAAAAAAGAGTTTTTGTCTTGGCCGACTGAGGTGAAAAAATTACAGTGAAATGAGTAGAATTTATTTTACCTACGTGATCAAATCCTAAATTAGGAGATCGAGGAAAACTAAGGTCATTGACAGCTCTCAGAACTATAATAAAAAATAAAAAAAAATTACGGCCTTTTTAAGTTTGTACCTAATATTTAAAAGGGTTCCGTAAGCGCCAGAAACGGTGCAAACCTAGGATAAGCTTCTTTTCGTGTCATCTTACGTTTCCATAAGAATCCACGACTACACGACTTAGGTCCACACTTTTTGCTAATTTGCCTGTACTATTAGCACTTTGAAGTGGCAATAGGCAAGTAATAGGCAAGCTAGCAGAACCGACAACCACTGGGGAGTAAAAATTTTCGATATTATCTATTTCTCTGACGCTTTTTATCAAACTCAAACAAAACGCGACATAGATTTGAGTTATTCAGTACCTTTTTAGAGAAAACAACGATAATTTATTTTTCATTTTACCATTAAATTAGTACACAACGGTGAATAAATTGCTTCCGTAGACTGATACCTCCGCATAAACTTGTTGTTTTAAATTAGACGGTTCGCATTTACGTGTTTCATTTTCATCAATTTAAATTAATTTGTTAGCTTTACTCCAGTACTAACTCATTTGCGAAGGCCTGCCTTCTAATAACACGCGGTAACCTATCGTACTTACGAATGTTTTTAGGCCAAATTTGAAATGCTCATAAACTTTTCAAGTTGTAGGTGTTTTTTTTATTCGATATTTTTATTATTCCGTAACACACATCAGCAGTATTATTTACTAGAAATACTATTGTCAGACTAGGTTTTTTTTTTATTTTGACAGTTATAACTTTTGCTCGAACTTTTAAAAGACCGGAGTAACTTTTGCCTTAAAATAACTTGACAAAAATTTCGTTTTCTTTGAAAGCGAGCGGAAAAATCCTTCTAGGGCAAATCCGACAAGTAACGTGTAATTTAGGTTTGCATGCTAACCGCCTTGGCATACGTGGTTTTTGATGTCAACCTAGAAAAATTGTTTGCTTGGTTGCTTCCCTGCTTGCTTGCTTATTTGCTTGATGCTTGTTGTTCGTCTTAACAATTTCTGAAATATTATTCTACGGAAAATCATTGAAACGGAAAAACAAATATGTGGAAAAGTGAATAATCTGGCTTCATCAAATCATTTAAGATTAGACAAAAAATAACAGTTCAAAATATTTCTTTTAAAAGTAACGAAGTTTTATTTTCGGGCAAATAAGAAAATGTGAAACAATAAAAAGTTAAATGCTATCAGCGAAATAAAATTCTGAGTTAAGATAGGTAACCATTATATGCCACCGAACCTTTACAATGATAGCCTATAATTGCCTCATGTTACACCAAATCAACAGCAGGTGGTGTTTGACAACGAGTAAATAACGAAAAAAAACCGATCCTATAATGGTTCCGTTGGTTCCTTGAGATACGGAACCCTAAAAGACAACAGTTTATTTGAAAAAGGAAACTTTGGTACATTTGGAGATTTTGTGTGAGAATCAGTTTTCTAGTGACGCTCCCAAACTCCATGGTTACTTTAGACTTTATGTCTGATAGCCAAAAAAACTTCGAGACTGACTTCGAGTTATTATTAATTGATAGGTAAAATAATAAGCGGACGAAAATTTCACTAATCTTTTGAGCTTTTAATTTTTGACTAAAAATGAGGTAGATTTTAGCAAACTAATAATTAGTTAATTACAAGCAATTTCCCTGTCATACTAGTGAAAACTACCGTTCCCCAAAGTTCCCAGTAAATAAATAACACATTAACGAGCCGAAAATCATAAACCACGAAGACATGCAATGTTCAAATTAGGGAATCCGCGATTGGTCTTGACTAGTGTTGTGAAAAAAATACATAAAACTTGCACCAATTTAACCGTATGGAAGAAACAAAAGCCGGTTAGAATATTTTGTTGCTTGGTCAAAAGCTTTTTATGTACCAACTAGTACCTATATATTTGAGCTGGTGAGGGTCATAGCTCTGGTTATGGCTCCGCTCGTATCATCAGCGCTGATGATACGAGCCGTGAGCCGTGTTTGTTTTGTCTACTTGAGCAACACGCATTTTAACAGTAGTTAAAAAGCTTGTTGCTCCAGTAGACAAAACGAGCGCGCGAGTGGCAGAATCTGTCTCTGATCCAATGCTGGTCAGGTGCTCATCTTGAGCCGCGCGTTTTGACAACAAGCTTTTTAAATACTGTTAAAAAGCATGTTGCTCAAGTAGACAAAACGAGCGCGCGAGTGGCGGCATCTGTCTCTGATCCAAGGCTGGTCAGGTGCTCATCTTGAGCCGCGCGTTTTGACAATAATGTATTGCAGGTGGGTATACACCTTAACGCAAAGGTCACTCTCAGAAGAACCTATCAAAAACAAAGTACAACCGTAGCCGGACACGTTGGAATAAAGTCGGACACCGAACAACACTACTCGGATACCGCTGGTAACAATCACACGAGTAACACGCGCGCCCTCTGGTGCAGGATTGTAATCGCAGCGATTACTGAGCCCACCCACAGATGAGACCCAATACAAAGTTGCTGAAAACTTGGACGAACGGTATCTTTCCCAGGAACAAAGGTAACACCTCGACCAGACATGACGTCACATCTCGTATGACACCCATACAAAATTATGGTTATCAATCGAGATTTGACGTCATCACGTGCATGAGATTTTTCTGAGAATCATCCCCCTGTGCATTTATACATATAGACTGTTTTTTAATAGATGGTACTTAGAAATGGTCCAAAGTGTCTATCCTATTCGTACCACTACTTTTAGGTTGTTTTTTTACGATGTTCTACTTTTTTACCGATAGGGAAATACAGGTTCTCGAGTGGTGACCACAAACCGAACGACGTAGAAAAGAAAGGTCCCCTCTAGATGGAATAAGGACATATAAAAGATCGCAGTATGTCAGTGGATGGAGGCGGCTCAAGACCGTTTGTCGTGGCATTCTAGGGGTGAGGTCCAGCTAACTATTATATTTCGCCGAAACTTGTTTATTTTGTGTTTTGCCAACTCCCTAAGAATAGACCCCATCATCTCCTCCCGCGGATATCGTAAAAGCCAACCAAGGGATTACACTAAGGGATGGGCAGCATCTATCTGAGTACTCAACACAAATACTACGATCACCAATCCTCTTGCCCAAGCGTGGTGATTATGGCAATTCGCCCAATTGTATTTTATGGGAAAAGCCTGGTCCAGCAGTGGATTTCTGAAGGCTGCTGGTGATGATTTCTTTTTTTGCATAACATCAAGGTGGTACATACGAAACACCACAATTATCCTATAGATCACAATTAGATATAGATATTTTTCTGTGGTGCATTACATACCTAATTCTTATCTCAATGACGCCAAACCGATTTTTCTTAATGGAAATAAGTTTTATGATTACAAAGATTATACTTACCAATGAGATCTGATTACTTTGATCGATGGCCTGGCTAGGTTGATTACATTCAGAGTAAGATAACAAATAAAACATTTTATACTATTTAAATTCACTTATGTATGTATGCAGCCACGTGTATACAGTTTCAGATTTTCTAACTCATGTAACTAATATTTTTTCAAACCTCAAAAGGTAAGAATTATTTGACTTAATCACGGTCGTAGGTATTATAGCGTAAATCAACGAATTCTGATTTTAGAAAACGGGAAAATTAAAAAATAATACTTTTGTGCTACACCTGTATGTGACATATTATCAAATGAAAGGGTTTTTTATGAGGAAAATAATTTAGTAATTGATACTTATGTTAACGTAATTATGATCTAGTTAGGTATATAGGTACTTTATTCTGCTAAAATTGTGTCTCGCATTACGATACAGTGGGACAACTAAAACATTTTGATTAATTAAATGTGTGTTTAAAAATTATGATGTAAAATATGAATATGAATTAAAAATTCTGAAACTGTATACATATTCATGCATGTGACTGTACCTAAGCGATAATCCTATTATGAACTAAACTTTCCTGTATATTACTGACATGTCACCTTTTTTGATTAATTGGCACGGCTCAAAATACTGTTTCAATCGAAACCAACCTTGCCAGAGGTCGTCACTTTGCTTTTAATCAACCTGACAATAATTTTCAGGTTGTTTTTCAAATATGGAATATGGGATTGTCCTCTGTTAAACTTTGTGTATCTACAAATTATTTTTACGCAAAGTTTAACAGAGGACAAATTTTGTCAGCCAACAAAGGGTAGCTATAGGTATTCTTAGCTCTGGGTCCCTTCGAGACCGTGTTATTATATGTTTATTGTTTGTATTTTGCCCAATTTTGATGTTTGTGGACCTTTCCTAGGGACCGAGTCTATTTTACAAACGCCGTTGTGTCAAAGAACCCCTTTTTTGAAGAGAAAATAAACGTTCTACGAATTATTATAATATAAAAAAAACTTATGTTGAACTTGTCACTATAGGACCAATTATTATGTTCGGTCATTAGAGATTCTGGAGTTTCGCTTTTTGATTGAAAAATTTGTAAAATACAATACATTTCAAAAGGTAAGATTAATACCACGTGACTCTACATAAGAGTAAAGAGACTCTACATTAGAAGTAAGTAATTTTTCATTGATTTTATCTCCCGCTTCCAAAAACAATACTCTCAGTAAATTGTAATTCATTTTATTTATCAATATTTCTTATCGCCAATCACCTTGCCAAGCATGATGATTATTTATTTATTTATTTTATTCGAAATTTAAACATTATGTTTGTACCTACATCATCATCATCAGCTTTTAGACGTGCACTGCTAGATGAGGCCTCCCCCAAACAATACAATTAGCGGAAATTGGTGTTGAGTACTCAGATGGATGCTGCTGCCCACCCCGCGGCGTAATCCCTTAGTTGGTTTTTACAACATCCACGGAGGAGATGCGAGGGGTCTAATCTTAGGCCGGACACATCACGACACACCTACATGATGTAGGTACTTAATGGTAACCGCTTGTTACCACACACTATTTACCATTTTATAACATTGTTAGTATACCAAATCTCTCCATTGCATTCTAAGAGGAAGCCTCATCCAGCGTTCATCTAAGGCAAAATCAATTTTAAAAGTTTTATCAAAAACAAATCTTAGATCGGTGTTGGTTAGGTATACCTACCTAGCTAGTCTCAAGTAGTATATATCCACTATTGACTTTAAAACTCGTCTCCCCGTGTGCCAAGGTATTGAAACTATTCATTAAAGCCCGGTGTCGCGTCTTCATCGAGCGTCGATTAGCTATCATCAATCTCTGGAATACAATGATCCCCTAACTAAGAGCCGACGACACGGAATCAGTCAGCAGACGCGGCACATCCGTCAGCGGTCAGAAGGTCGGCTGCCTTGGCTTCTTTGTTCATTTACCATCCATGGAAATATAAATAAGCTAGCATAAGGTAATTACAAAGTTCTTCACGATAAGACCAATGAACCAAGAAAAATGTATTTCTCAAAACAAGCCTTTATTTTATCAGTGATCGAAACCGTAAGATAATCAAAATGAGCCCAAACACTGACAGGCTATTTAATCATCGAGGAGTTCTGTTTGTCCACCTCTAATGATGTGTGTCTGCATCATCAGATCAGCTCGCCGTTACCATAATGTTGTATTGCTATCTAAATTTGACAATTATGAAACATTTGAACTCGTTTGGTTGGGTGGAACTGGTTTACAATTCAGTTTTAAGATTTTCCCACACTAACTAACTAACATACTAACTACTACCGGTCAAGTTAAATAAAAGTTTTTAACACTTTTGTCATTATTCTTTGCTCCACTGTGTGTACGATTAGCGTTATATCTATTCTCTACCACAATTAACAGGTAATAGTTATAAGTATTGTTGAAGATAGTGAGTAGGTTGGAATTAGGATTTTAAATTCTCCTTCTCCTCACATCGGTATCCTCACTTCTAAAAGTTGTGACCTTTTTTTCGGTAAGGACTATAATTTTAATGATGTGTCTCAATTGAATTCTGCCCTCTACGGAGCAGATGACGTCATCGTAAAATCAAAGCCCAGTTCCCAGCCACTGGCTATTCAAGCAGCAATCCAAATAAACTGTTTCTTTAATACATCAAGCGAGTATTTGAGCAAGTGGTCTAAGTAACTGATTATACAATAGATCATCATTAACAGTTCGTAAGCAACCTCCGACTTCTCAGAGTAATACCAAACAGCTTTAGAGCGTCAAAGAGAGCTTATGGTCTGCCTTACAACAATTGGATGATAATAAAAGAGCTGCTGATGTTGGGTTTAAAAAACTAAATGAGAACTTTCACCAAAGTGTAGTTCTGTTTAATAATTAATTAAGTTATCCTCTGTCGAAATCTAACAGTAATACAAGTAGAATTGCATAGTAGCCAAGTCCCTATAACGATAGATAGATATAGATAGAAAATTCTTTATTGCACAAGACAAAACAAAAACAAGTATATATAGGCGAACTTAATGCTAATTAGCATTTAACATAAATATAATATAATAGCATATGCTAATTAGCATTAACGATAAAGGTTTTTTGCGGAGATGTATGACACCGAGCGAGACGCGACGACAACTGACGGTTCATACTATATAGTAATCACGCTCCGTAGTATAGTTAAATTACTCCAAGTAAGCAACGGTAAAGCTCTCAAGACCATTAATCATCGCTATAGACTCATTATTCTTTATTCAATATTAACTTTAGTTTATAAAGAGTAGTAACTTTAGACTTATTGTGAAAACTTTGAGCTTGTGAAACAACTGTTTATAAAGTAACAGCTAGTTATAAATAATATGATAAACGATGCCCAAACACATACAATATGCTTAACTTTATATTTTTTATAGGAAATGTAACTAAACTTATTTACTTTATTAAAAAAACTTCAGCTTAATTTAAATATTTTTTATTTAAAAAGATCTCTGATCATAAAGTCTGTATATGATAACCATGGTTGGTTACCTCTATAAGCCTAGTAAACCTGTCTAAAGGTAGGCTATCTCTATACAGGTCTATTAGGTTACTAACTTTTCATAAGTGATGCAATAGGTAGGTTAGGGTGCGTCTAGTCTAAAACTGCACGCCCCTCCACCGCTTTTAATTGGCACTTGACGTTCAAAAACAGTCCTTGTGGTTACGGATTATGGAATATTTTATTTTGACGTAATGGAAGTAGCGAGGCTTGCAGTTTTAGATTAGACGCACTCTACTACTTGATACTATAAGTATTTATAATAATTAATAATAATCAAAACACGAAACCTATTATGCTGATCCTCGATTGAATCGATATTCAACATCATTAGTATCATTCCACGGGAATATTTATAAAACACTCATCCGTGCCATACACGGTGGGTGCATCGATACGTGGAACAGGCAATCGTTAAATGAATATTTTATTGTTAATTTGTAAGCCAGTTGCCCTGATAGTCCCCAAGCTTTTACTGAAAACAATGTTTTATAGCTCAACAATAACCTGATACTTTTTTTGCTAGAAATACTATGACTTCTTGGAACACCATACCTAATATCTGTGGTACATAATACTATTTGTTACAAGCGATAATGATAATGCTATTATTTCGGTAATCTCTCTAAGTATACTGCTATTATTTCTAGTAGAAAGATTTTTGCTCAGGTACACTATATAGGTTACTATGTAGGTATTCTTATAAATGTATTTATAAGAATACCTAAACATAATATTATTTCATAAACTAAGCTCATATCATTTGTAAATATAATTTATTAATTACTAAACATAATATGTTTATAAGTTATTTGTGTATGTGTGTAGCGTGTAGTCCGTATAGTTTTATTTATATTATGAGATCTTATCGTCGTATTTCATTTCCTGTTTTTGTACACTTAGTACCAGCTATATCACCTTCTCTCAAGCCTCAAAGGTTTGCTGGAAGAAAACTCTTTTGCAAAGCTTGCCTGTGTACGAGTCTTTCATAATTACTTGTTTTAAAATATTTTCCGTGTCCAAAACAAAACGAAAAATAATCTTATAATAGAATGCAAACCAGAAAAATGGAGTTGATTTTGATATCAGAAATAAGTAGAGCATAGAAAGGAAATATAACAAAACCACAGACAGACCCGAAAATTTAAATAGGTATAGCGAATAGCTTGAACGCAATATTTTATTATTTCGACATTATATCAGTGTTTAATGGTCCCTCGTTAACCATTCGAGTTACATTACCCTCAAAATCACATTAACGGTCATGAATTGACTTTGCAAAACCGAAATCCACTATCTTCGCTCGATTATTTATGGCAGTCGTGATTCGTTTTAAATCAGATCCGCTCATTGATTGCGTTTATGTTTTATTTAATTTCTCATTTATCTCACTTTAAGTGACAAGATTTATTTCATTTCATGCCGATACAATTTTGTGGTTTTGTTATTTTTATTTGTTTTTTTTTTATAACATTGCGCAGGCACCGAGGATTATACCCGTCGATTTTTAAATCACACACATTTAACAGCTATATGTTAGACAATAGGAGTCTTCTTTTTGGATGCAAATGATGCCTAATTGGAATTCCAAAGGCGATTTTTCCCAAACAAATAAATTAACGAAGACAAACAAAGAGATGCGTGGGCTCAAAAAGTTAATCACGATAGCTTGTTAATAGAATAATACGAGGCGTAGGTAGGTAGAATTGATTTCAATTCGATTGTCTAGCGATGTATCGATAGTAATGACAGGGAATAGCGGCTAAGTACGCAATAGAAGTGAAACTCATGTAATGTGTAAAAACATGTGTTTTCTCTTTACTTCAACTCCAAAGAGTTGAAGTAAAGAGCCACCGTACGATGCACTATGATGCCGGTCACAGGCAGATGATGTAAAATCCTTAGTACCTATAGTTGATCAAAGGGCAGACGGCAGTAGTTGACAACACGCGGAATTTACAAAGTAGTTGCGTTTCTATGCGCTCATAATACTATGGTTATGCTATGGTAATGATTAGGAGCCTGCGATGCGATGTGCTTCTGCATGACGGGGGCCAATCGGACTCCCACCGACAGATTAACAAGTGATGTGAATGTTAAACGTGTACTGCAAGCTTTTATTGTACGGTACAAATAGACTCGTATCTTAATAATTTACCTATTATGTTAGGAATATCAACTTCCTATATCAAATACTGTTACAAATCCTAACACATGAATATCCTAACACTTATCTTCATAATCTTTAAGGTCGACTTATCTGTCTATTACTTATCAGCTTATAACATGGTAACGATAAGTAATTGAAGATCATGGAATTTCCTAGAGATTAGTCAGTTTCAAGAATAGAATTATCTGTATCGTAATAAATGTAATCCTCTCTATGAACTGAAGGAATTTTAAGGGTCGCCGGAAGCCGGTAGATGGAGGCGACTGAAGAACGTTTATCGTGGCATTATGTAGTGGAGGCATAGGCCCAGTAGTGGACTTCTAAAGGCTGATTATGTATACTATCATTACAACTGATTAGGTTTCCCCTTTCTTGTTAGAACATTTTTGTTGGTTTAAGATTTATCCTGGCTGCTGGCTTATTGAGGAGTGTGTTATTACTGGAAGAATGCGTTAATCGTAGGAAGCAATAACGGTGATGAGCTCACTACTGAGGCCGACCTAAGTCCAAGTTTTAACAAGCAGTTGACGTATGGTAGGTATACCTATAGTGTAACAAGGATTTTAGTATGGAAATTGAGATTCACAAAGTGTACACTAGGGGTGCTCATCAGTGTCTTTTTATATATAATCCGTGAACACAATACGCCCGGGACAATTTTTTGTTAAAAACCACATCTTTATTCCTGCGATTGTGGTAAATAGAAAACGCGTATGTAGGTACGTATATTTTTCTGAGATATCAACCTGTTATTTAAATAACTCTATAAAGACCAGGGAAGCGATAAAAATTTGCACCTTCAAGTAAATAAATGATCACATTTCCTATTTACAACAAAGCTGAGATCATTAGTTTACATTAAAAATTCAATCAAGCATACCAACCGCACCAGGTTGCGTGTTACTATCTCTGCTAGTTGTAAGAGTAGGTACTAGGTAACATACAGTCGGTACGAATATCAGGATGGTTCGTTTTGCCCGATATCGTGGAACGAGCCTCGGGCATCTTTAGTAGAGAACCGGTTGGAGCTATGTTGCTGGGGTGTTAGGAACCTAGGCTTTTTAGTTAATGACACATAATTTCGAAAGAAATAAATTGTTTTGAAAAAAGTTTAAAAGAGACACTAGCTTTCATGAGTTAGCTATAGATGAAGTTGCAAATTTAGTAATAACTGAATAACACTTAATAACTGAATAAAATATTTGTAAAGTTTAATTTTTTTATTTACTACATTTAATTTACATATTTTGAATATATACCAATCCGCCTACCTATGGCAATTCCCCCCGTTGTATATCATGGGAGAGGCTTCGTCCAGTAGTAGACGTTTAAAGGCTCATGATGAATATCTGAATTTGGTATTGGTTTATTGGTAGGTTTCTAAGACCTTATAATAGGCACGAGCTTTTTCTATGCCTAATTCCAACTTTTTAGCTTGTACCGTTTTCCAAAATTGGTACGGACTACTAAAATTCTACCTCTGAAAGCATCTCATTCATAACTGATACACCCTAATTCTAATGTTTAGTACCTACACATTAATTAAGATTCAGAACAAATATTCATTTATTTGCAAGAAAATAATTCTAAATAGGAGTTTGTTAATTTTCATTTATATAGTAGTATGTAAATGTATGTATGTGTGTATGTAGTTTTTTCGTGTTCTGAATGTAATGTAGCCATTTCAAAAACTGTTTATTTTCCTTTCTTCATAGCAGCAAAGTAAGAGAGAGAAGAGTCCCAATTAAATATCTTAGTTTATTTATGTGCGGTGTTAAGTAGCCGTGTTTGCTTTTGTACGCTTGCGATAAATCGATTTATTCTGTTTGCACTCGGATAATATCATAGAAGCGGCTACCACACGAGCGGAAATCAGCTTTGCTGCTTCTTTTATGGAGGTTCAGTTCAATGAGGGAGGATTATGTCTTTCATGCTTATTTTATTTATGGGGTTTTCATTCTCCGACTGGATTCTGGCGATTTTCTATCTGTTATGCATACATTGCAAGCACCTATGATACATATATTTAGAGTAATAGTAACTTAACTCTACAACTCTACAATTTAGGTATGATCGAAATCAGTATTGATCTATCGACGCTTACGCTGGGCACACATGACGCCTAATGAGTCTACTGTGCCCTCTTCAGAGCTGTTTGCATTGCAACATTTGCAACCCTCTTTCTGACCGTCTATGCTTATCTCAAGTCGTTGATTTACTTGCCAACTTCGTTGCTTACTGTACATTCTCGTTTCATAACAAGAGTTTAAACACTATCGTCATTAAACACAAAGAAACACAATGACACAAGAATCAATTTACATTACGCCATCTTCTATGGGATATTACCTGAGACTATTAGACTCTATTGATCTTTACTACCGTGTTTACTGTTTGGTTCTCAAAATTTGTTACGTAACAGTAATAGGTTAAGTGCCAAACACTTATCGTAGTCATCAAATTGTGACCCAATAGTTTAATGAAAGGCAGCTGGGGACTGAATCGATTAGTTCCATCAACTGATAGTATCGGTGCGTAGCTACGTAGTTAGCTATCATTGTACCGGTAGTCTTTAAATTGATGATACAACTTTTATTGTTTGAAATTTAAGCCACGGTTTGATTTTGATTCAAAAGTGCTTCTAACCAATATCTATCTACTTTTGATTACTGTATCGAAATCAAGAAACATAATTTATGTACAATACACAGGAGTAATTGAAGTTTATAAGACGATTCAAAATAATCATTGTGATTTCAATGAACGAAATTATTTTGACTTTGATACACAAATCAAAGATGAATTATAAAACATAGAACTAAGTTGACACAAGAACAAAATTGTGTGTTATAGCACCACGCTGTACTGTCGCAAATTGGCGGTCAGCTCAGCAGCTAGGTGGCAGCAACACAACGCTGATTTTCTGCTGGAACCATGCAGTAGAATCACGAAAATCTGCTGAAATAGAAAAGGTACATTTAACATGACTATGCTTGCAAAAATGCTCCCTATTTCCGCAAGCTCGTTCTGAACGGTCCATTGAGAACAGCATCGATGAAGCCATGTCCTTGTTTCTAAGTCCTCTGCATATTTGCAATGATTGCAAAATTGGTAAACGGTAACAGAGTTTAAGACTTGGAGTAGACTTTTTATACCCTGTAGGTATATTGCAAAGGATATTTTTGAACTTTTTTCATCGGAAGGCACTCATCGTCTATAAGCATTGCCGTCAAAATATGTTTTTTCATTCTTTCGTAAGTTATCTCCCATAAACGAATGTTTACTCGCTCAGAATCGTTCATGTACTATGGGATCGAGGCTTTAGAAAAATCATCTATTAAATCTTAGCCGTCCATCAATGACATAGGTTGAAGTGCGGCCATTGTTTGAGCAGCGTTGGTTTTTTTGTGGAGCTGTACCTAGCCGTAATAAAAACATGTTCGTTGTTTTGGGGAGTTGCGTGTGCACATTTTTAAAACTGTTTCTAGTCACTACAGTATTGCTTGTATTTTAACCCATTTATTTTGTTTGACCTAGATAACGCTCTTTACTCTATCAACAATTTTTAGGTGGTGACTGAGGTTTCATTCGCGCCATTCTTTTAAGGCGGCGATAGACGTCACATTTCACCAATATCTAACTTATTAAAGTTCAGGTAACTCAGAAGTTGATAAAATAGCGCTCGCGAAACAAAAAGGGAGCAAAAATCACGAAAAATAAATATTTGCAGCCTAATAAATCATTAATTTTACTAACCAATTGTACACTTTTTGAAAAAACCTTGACAAATATTTGTGTGAAAGAAAAATACTATCGTATTCATAATCACTTTTTAAACCTATTTTAGTTAAAATAGCTTTTGTTTTGTTCTCTCTGATGTAAAATGTCATACTTATGTCAAAACAAGACCAAACATATTTTAACTATAATAGATTTAAAAAAATATTATGAATAAGGGGGTTAAACTCAATGGCGTTTAGGTTACAAATTTTCAAACAAAAAATTCTTCACTTTGGATATTTTTTTTGAATTGTAATAACATAATTAACTTTTTTTCAATTATTCAAATTATAATTTAATGTCTAATAAACAACATGTATTTTTTTTACATTTATCTCATCAAAGAAGTTACATAGAGAAAACCTCTAATTGGCATCTATCTACGCCTTAAATAGATGTCAGAGAACTTGAACTTTGAACTTGTAACTTTATATTATTTGTTATTCATCAACATATTATTCAATAAATATCCAGCCAATTCTTGTTTTATCCGCAACGGAGCTCGACACAACCCGACGCCAGAGAAAAACATTTTTCGATCAAACTTCGAAATTAATTTTGAAGTTTCCGTCTGACCAACGTTCAGCTCGTTCCCGGTCCCAACTGTCGACCCGCTGTAAGTTATAATTTTAATGCTAACTTCTATACTGAAAGGTTGTCTAGTAAAAATACGTAAAAGTTAATTCCACATCTCTAGCACTTAATAGACTATCAAAATATCTACCGTCGCGCGTCGGTCGTGACAGCGTAACCAGGCGCACGTGAACTACATACAAATATGCAGATCAGTAATCATATGATAAGTTTTTACCAGTCATACTGTACTAGAATAATCCAATTATCTTAGAATTTATCGTATTGATAAAAAACTGGTTGATTTTAGCAACACGTTACTTTTGTATGTGATATTAGCAACTTGATTTAACACACTCTTTTACGGTCACTGCAATCTGCTTCCAGTCGAAATGTATCTGTAATGAAGCTGAAAATATTCGAAACGTCATGAACACCAAAAATTTATAAAATACCCGATAAATCCGTTTTAAATTTTAATTAACAATGTTAACAAATCACGAAAACCTAAGACATTACTAAGATTCAAGATGTTGTAGTTGAGCTAGAAGCACAAATTATTATATAGGTACTACGTACTTTATAAGGACCAATACAAAATTGGTAATTGATCGTAGGAACGCGCTCATAATCATATTCATCATATTTTGGATTTATACACTCGAGAGCAATGAATCCGGGTCACTTAAAGAATGTTAAAATCTCGGAAACTAAAAATGATAGATTAATGCAATAAATTGTATTTAATAGACAATGTAATACTCCTTAAATGAAGGTAAAAAAAAATATGAGTCACCATACATTTTATTAACACAAAATTACATAAAGAAAAAAACTGCTGATCTCTCCTTAAAACAAAAATAGGAAACATGAAATTTTTGAACTTTATTACGATTTTCTTGAATTTTAATACTTCGTATTGCCTCCTCGTGCTTTTTTAATTTAATTTTAATTTAATTTTTTTTATTATTAAATTTTAATTTTAAATTTTTTTTTTTTTTTAACTTAATTTCGTAGTTCCATCTTCGAAAGTGGCCCTTTTTCAAATTTGATTTTTTTATGATATAACTTTACAATAACTAAGAAGTTTTAATACCTTCATTTAAGGAGTATTACATTGTCTATTAAATACAATTTATTGCATTAACCTATCATTTTTAGTTTCCGAGATTTTTAGGATTCTTTAAGTGACCCGGATTCATTGCTCTCGAGTGTAGTACGGTAGACGGAAGCAAATTTTCTTTAAAATACATCATCGTCATCATCGCTGGGTACAGGGCTACGTCCATCCGTTGTGGTACCTTTGGTACTCTTAGTTCCTGATATCCACTATGCAGGGAATCCTATACCTACTATAATAAGGGGCTATACAGAGCGTCCCATGGCTATGCCACATGGAGGGAAAGTACCTTGAATATTGTAGATGGAACATTTTACTGAAAGAAGACATTATTTGAATTTAAAAAACATTTTAAACTGCATTCATAGACATTCAAATAATTACATGGTTGAACCGGGAATCGAACTCGTTACACGAGAAATAAAAACAGCCTGTAGCTTTATCATACCGATCGAAAGGCTTCATCATATGGATTATTTTTTGCTGAATAACATAGTGTCAGAAATAAAAGGAAGACCATGAATTTTAACATTTGATGATAAATTTTGTTCAGAAAAATGAAAAGCTGACATTGCCGTAAGGACATTATCATAAGTACCTATTACTAATAAATGTACCCACTTGAGAATAACCAGTATGAAAGTGTCCACGAGCTACAAGCAGAAGTTAGACGTATTATTCTAAATATCCACCACAACGAGATCAAAAAATCGACAGGGAGCGAAATAATCAAATGAGTGCGACTTTGTATTCAACAGGAAGGGACTCATTTTGGGCATATGATAAATTGATTAATTTTGTAATAAAAATGTTAAAACTCTTGGTCTTCCTTTTATTTCTGACACAATTTTATTTAGCAAAAAATAATCCTAATGATGAAGCCTTTCGATCGGTATGATAAAGCTACAGAATGATTATTTTTCTCGTGTAACGCGTTCGATTCCCGGTTCAACCATGTAATTATTTAAATATCTATGAATGCAGTTTAAATTGTTTTTTAAATTCAAATAATGTCTTCTTTCAGTAAAATGTTCAATCTACAATATTCAAAGTACTTTCCCTCCATGTGCTGGCATAGCCGTGGGACGCCCGGTATAATATAATATGTAGCTGTTGGTTGTTATACTTATGTATGTTTTGTAAAGAATTGATTCTGCCAAGGCACTACTCCACCTGCCATGACATTAAAATACAAACCTATAAATATTTTTCCGGCAATATTATTCTGGATTGAATGTTTCAACGTACTTTGCAATTTAGATCCGCCGCTTGGGAGACGTGTCTCCGATATTGACTCAACGAAGGGAGTCGCAACGAGAAGCTCAGAATCTACGAAAAGAATATGTTGAATCATATAGCTTATGTACCTATGTCCTATACAGGTATGTAGATAGCTATGATATAAATAGGTCAGGGTAGTGCGAGGCGTTATGCCGATCATTTGAATACAAAAAATCTATAATATATTACATAGAGTAAAATTTAGGAAACGCCCGCATGTTTTTTATTCAACCTCGCCGCCAGTGTTCTTTCTATAAAGCTAAATTCGGATTAATCTTGGCTTTTGAAAACACTACTTTTCAAGCGTTTTCGTAGACATAGTACTTACCTGATCACTGGTATAGTGGGTAGTGACTTCCGTTCCGATCAGGTCATGAGTTTAAATGTACCAGTGGCGCACCAATAGTTTTTTTTTACTTGAAAAATTGGTGTATGCTCTAATAATAAAGAACTCTTTAAAACAACATTCTTTCTGTAACTTCGGTCAGCAAACTATTCACACCTGCGTGCCTACTTATTTATTGTAATTGTACCTATATTTATTGTACAATCAGAATAGCAACAAATAGGTAAATTGGTTCACCAGTCAGTTTCACAGTTCCATGGCTAGAGCCTGCAACAGACTTCCCGGAAATACTTTTCGGATGTCCGCAGGCAATGTGCATCCCGCTTTGTAAGTACAAATAGATTGGATCTATGGATAAGACAACCGCATTATCTATCTCTCGTTTGTTTGCGTTTGAGATTTACATTTGCAGTTGCATTGTAACGCTTGGATAAATAACTGATAGATCTATAGGTATATATAATATATATTTTAATGAAACTGTAATGTTCAAAAAGTATGTACCTACATTAGAAATGTTTCCCAAAAACCGAACAATTTTATAATTTTTGTCTGTCCGTCTGTGTATTCTCACATCACGGAAAAAGTAGAGAATCGATTTTAATAGTACTTTCACAGGTGTAAGCTGTCCAACTTAGTAACTAGGATAGTTTTCATCACGACGCAGACCGTACCTCTTAAAAGAAGTGGTAAAGGGAGGCAAAGTTTGTATGGGGTAGATTCGTAGGTATCTCAAATTTAAACCTTGCACAAAGAAAAAAGAAAACAAATGATTGAACACGTATTTTACCGATTTCCAAAAGTCAAACACTTTGTGGGTGAAATAGAAAATAAAATTGTGCAACGGTGTGTTTATGTTTGTATGAAAGAATCTTAATGTGTGGGGCATTTAGTTAGTACCAAACACGATATAAAAACTCAGCGAAACACGTATTTGAGGGTATTTCAAAATTGCCCCTAAGAGAAACTCCAATGTCAAAGTTTTTAAAAGAGAAACCTAACGCGGTGCGATTAATTCCAAACTACCACTTGGTTTAAATAATATCCTCAAAGCAAATAAGGTAGGTACCTACCTGTTTATAGAGATTAAAAAAAACTCGTTTATTTTTGGTGGCTCTAATTCAACTTGCAGACTACATTCACGCGTATAATCATCATCATCATCAACAGCCGGTAGACATCAACTGCTGGTTGAGGTCTCCCCCATAGCATGCTATATTCTATATTATATTATATATATTGTATGTGTATGCCCCCATTGCATTCACGCATACACATACAATATGTACTCGTATATAGACTATTAATTCATTTTCAAAGATAGGCATTAAAAGAAGTTGGTAGATAACCAGTTATCTAGTAAAACAACTTCTCCAATCAATGGTTAATAAAACTTTTATAACGGAGCCGAGCGACCGGAAAGAGTCAAAGTCCTTTAACTAGGAGCGGATACCATAAAATTGATTACCAGCGGAATATAAAACGGGATTTTAATATGGACCCACTGTCCACTGAACCACATGGACCCATAAAAGTAGCACGCAGCAAACCACTTTGCACACATCGAAGACACGAGAGATGCTCAATAAGATCTAAACATGGTTTTATTTAACTTATGGCACGTCCTCGATCTGACAGTGATAGTGCTATAACTTAACTCTTTCTTACTTACGGCGTGCATCTGCAACAGTTTGGTGTCAGCTAAAAATTAGTAATAGTGCTGAGTAGGTAGAATAACTTACTTTACTTACTACTATGATGCTGAGCTGATTGCCATTTTAGCGTGACTTATGGACGGTTTGAATGGGACAGATTGGGTCCGTGGACATTTCACTTTTCGTAATAATTGTATTTTAAGGGTTCTGTCTGTACCTCACCAAGAAAAACCGCAACCTTTATCCATAAGGATCACTTCGTTGACCGTCTCTCCGTCTGTCTGTCTGGCAAGACCCTTTTTCTCAGGATCGCCTAAAGGTGTCAATTTGAAATAAATAAAAGTCTGTGATTTAATAGTGCCGTACAAAAATCAAGATTTTAACTCGATACAATAGTAATATAATATATGGCAGTGAATGTCTAATATTTGTACAGGGCTACAGGGCCCATCGACCTCACAATTCTGAAATTTCGAATGCTTTGTGGCACAAATAAAGGAAAAAGTCTAAAATTGAATCATTTTGGCCCCTAAAATAGGATGGTGAAGTTTCTAGAAAAAAGTGGCTGTAACTCCAAAAGAGATCGATCGGTAGGTACCTCGCATTTGCCTGTTTTTTTCACGTATCTTTAGTATCTAAAATAATAGCTAACTTGGTAGGAATATGATCGATTTTGCTCTGTTTCTTTCCTGTGTTCGACCTATTCTACTTCTATTCTGTTTATTATGTTTTTTTTTCGTGCCAAATATTTTTGTTATTCCATTTAATTTAATTTTAACAGACGGTAAATATTATCGCAAGCGCAGTTAGCGCTTAACGCGCCCCCGTTTGCAGCGACGGCACTTCAGTAGACAGTGTGCATTAGTTAGTGTCCAGAACAGTTTTATTCAAACACTAATTAAGTCAAAGCTTTCAGGCAATGGAAGATATAGGCACTAAGTACTTCCCGTTATAAGGATTATGGATATTTGTGGCACTGGGTTTTTTCATGTTGCAATCGTAAAATCCCCCTTAAAATATTTTTTTGCCATAGTTATAATATTCTTCTGATGGCCAGCACGTTCAAACTGCTTGTATGTTGGAAAATTTATTTAGAAATTACGTGCGACAAATGAACAGACTTCAATGCCGTGTTCCAATTTCCAAGACCTCCAGCTAAGAAACCTCCTCCGGAACATAGAAGCTATACTCAGATTTTAATTCCCCCCTATAACCTACAGGACCTCAGCTCAAAAGTTATACAACGGACTCTGACCGAGTCCGTCAATCATCCAACAGTTTACAGTACAATTTACGTTCTTGACAGCTACTGGCTCTGCCCGCGGTCCTGTATATTTTGACGGAACACTAAAAAGCATGACGTATCTAAAGAACAATGTACCTGCTACACACATAAGTAAAAGAAATATTCGAGCCTCTCAAAATGTAATATGTGTCAGACTGACTGTAATATATGCCCATTGAAAATATGAGAGCCGTTATTATATGTAGATTTTTCTAATTCTCCCTCTTTTGATACCGAAGCGGGGTGAAATTGTATTTTATTTTAGCGCCATCATAAATCCTCACACACGCTATAAAATGAAAGTCGCTGCTCATATCAAAACGTGTAAAGGAATGTAAGAGCAACATAAAGTCATGAAAATATTGGAGCTTATTTGACTGAAACATTAACATAATTTATTTTGAGTGTTTATGAAAGAATCCTTAATTCATGAAAAGGTAAATTCATTATATAAAATGAGTAAAATCGCATGAAACAATCTTTGGTTATTATTTAAAGTGTTTTTCAACGTAATCCTATCCTGTCAAAATTGTGTTAGTATTTAAGACTAGTTTTAGTGATGTAAATAAATAAATAAATGCTGGACATTTCAAACAACATTATCTAGCCCCGAGCTAAGCAGAGCTTGTGTTATGGGTACTAGATACCTAACTGATATACCTATTACAATACTTTACATAGATAGATATTTTTAATTATACATAGAAAAATACCCAGAACACCCTGAACAAATATCTGCAGATTGTACAAATATTTGTTCCAAGGCAGGAATCGAACCCGCAACCTCCTGCGTCGCCGGCGAACCTTCGTCCGGCGCGCCACAGAGGTTATCCAGAAATTCACATCACATCATCACAGTTCAGTTCAGAGAGGTTCAGGTCGTACACCTCTGTGTACTTGTGAATTCCCGTTTAACTTTTATCTATCTCTAGGTAAAGAGTGTGTGTGGGGTATGAGGATGTGTGACAACATTGTCTCATTGTCTGAATGAATTAGAAATAATAGCCATGAAATCCATAATATTCCATCAAAGATATCACACACAAGCAGGCAAAATACACAAAGGTGTGCCTGAAATTATCAGTCAAATAAAGGGGTCCTTCAGTTTGAAGACATCCAAAGCTCACACACGGAGGTGAATTGAAAATAATTCAAGTAGAAAATTAATCCTTGATTACGTTGCTCTTCAGATTTGGGGGCCGAATCAAGGATCGCAATTGAAGGGACGGGGAAGCAATGGAAGCGTTAGATGGTATCTATTTCGCAGATTGTGTCAAGTACTCGTTGAACCTTCTTGTAGTTCAGGTGCATAGTTGAAAAATGAATTCACTTATACCATAAACTTGCAAATATATTAAATGTAAAAGGCATCAATTTGATTTGGACCAGAATCAATAAAAATATTGACATTTCCCTTTTAATCATACTTGTAAACTCGGGTACCTACTCGGTTGAATCCGGTAGTTTTTTTTTTACTTTATATTATACTAGTGGAATGCCCGTAAATTCGTCCGCATGGAGTTTTTTTTTTCATAAAAACTTTAACACCCAGCTGCACCCTTAGGGGGTGAATTTGGGAAATTCCTTTATTACTGCACTACTGTCTCTATGAAGTACGGTTTAGGCTGTGCGTTGATAGTCAGTCAACGAGCTAGTCACGCGATGATTTGATGTAGTGATCAAAAAACCGATTTTTTAATTTGACATACGACACATGGAGTCCTAGTGTGAAATCAGTACTTATATGTAACTGTTGTTATGTATGTGTATGTATGTAGTTCATAGTGTGATGTACAACCTGTGATGGGGTTTAAGTAAACTGGACGGTGCTGTTTCAAATCCATATAAATTTAAATATCTCCTATTTTATCGTTTCACTTTTAACTTTTCCACTACGACCTGCAGTTTTGTGAGGGTACTTTGAACACAAGGGAAGAGTTTTCTATCAAAATTTCAACGGCACCGAATACCGATAGCTCCGTGGCAAATTTATATTTTCGTTGAGAGATCCCCTACTAAAAGATCAATTTCGCGCTTGGACAAGTTTAATGTAAACTTAAGTGCCTGGGGGAGATACCACCAAATGAAAACCAGCTCTTGTTGCGTTAACATAATGTCTACGTTATTGAATTTTTGGTTTGCATTTTCCAAAATCGTTCACCATGGCATTCTATGGGAGGTATATGTCCAGTAGAGGACTTCTACGGGCTGATGATTACGTCGATATGATGATGATATATATATATTCCACCATTATAGAGAGGAACTCAATCAAAAAATAAGTCGCTAACTACATTTAAAGATCAATATTTAAGGATAAGCCAAAACCGTAAACTTCAATGAACAGAGTGATACAACTCCTACATGCCTACGACGAGCTGTTTTTCCAACTTCTAATGAGTTTCGAGGGTACTTTCTCCTGTAGGTAAGGCACACCAGAATCCAAGAATTTAGCAGGAAGCAACTTTTTCTTAAACAAATACGACTCGATAAAATCAATCAAAATCCATCTCACGAGTATCGCAGATCAAACACGAACACGCCAAGTGTTCGGAACTTGTTTGGTTTAGCGCTGGTTGCTGGTTGCAGCATATTCGATAAAATTCAAAGTTTCCATCTTTCCGAGAACATTAAGTTAAAGCTTCAGAACACTTAAAGCTGGTATCACCCAGAGAAGTCTGGAGTGAAATAAAATACAACATAAACCACAGAAAATCTCCTGGATTTGACCTCATATCGGGAGAAATACTACATAACCTCCCAAGAAAGGCACTTGTCAAATTGACAACCCTTATCAACGCAGCACTGAGACTAAAGAGTGTGCCAGATTTATGGAAAGTTGCCGAAGTTATCATGATAGCCAAGCCAGGAAAACTGCCGCATGAGACCTCATCTTACAGACCGATTTCTCTGCTACCGATCATGTCAAAACTATTCGAAAAGTTGTTACTGAAAAGACTCAAGCCATTTATAGATAGTAAAAACATCATACCAGAGCACCAATTTGGATTCCGAGAACAGCACTCAACAATCGATCAAGTTCATAGGATTACAGATGTTATTGAGAAAACCCTCGAAGAAAAAAAAGTCTGCTCCACTATCTTTTTGGACGTGGCACAAGCATTCGATAAGGTATGGCATGAAGGGCTATTACTGAAACTGAGGAGAGTACTACCATCAGAATTCGTAGATGTAATAGAATCTTACTTAGCAGATAGAGTTTTTAGAATAAGGCATGAAGACGCCTACTCCGAACTTAAAAACATAAAAGCTGGGGTGCCACAAGGAAGCGTACTAGGTCCGGTCTTGTATCTTCTATACACAAGTGACATCCCCGCGCTAGAAAATAACACCATTGCAACCTTCGCTGATGACACTGCTATAATGGCTGTCGGAAGCACTCACGCAGAGGCAGCAGAAAAGGTTCAAGTAGCTGTAAATGAAATCCATGATTGGACTAGAAAATGGCGAATAAAACTAAATGAATCCAAGTCGGTTCACATCAACTTTACTAACAAGAAAGATCAATACTGTGCGGTATTCATTAACAATAAAACCATTCCATACGGAAACACAGCAAAATACCTAGGTATGACGCTTGACGCAAAGCTGCGCTGGAAAGCACACGTCAAGAAGAAAAAAGAAGAGTTAGAGTTACGCTACAAGAGGATGTACTGGCTGCTTGGAAGGCAATCCGCTCTGTCAGTGCACAACAAACTTTTGTTGTACAAACAAGTCCTAATGCCAGTATGGACGTATGGTATACAGCTGTGGGGCTGTACCTGTAAAAGTAATATAGAAATAATACAGCGATTTCAAAATAAAGTACTAAGGGGCATTGTTAATGCACCTTGGTACGTGAGAAACGATGATCTACACCGGGATCTCCAGATCGAATTCGTTCATAAAATAATTAAGAAATTCGCAGAAGCTCATGAAAAAAGACTTCATCACCACGTGAATGTCGAGGCCATCCAGCTCCTTGACAACACAGACAAAGTGAGAAGGCTCAAAAGAACCAAACCTTTTGAGTTAGTGTAGTGTTCAACTTAAATTATTGTGTAGTGATAGTGCTACTTATAATTAACACAAGAACAATGTGTCGTCTTAAATAGAGACTGTAAGAAAAGTGCCAATGGACACATTCTTAGTAATATTTATTTCTATAAAAATAAGTCAAAGCAAAATTGCTCATTAGCCTACTTGGCTAGATCGTAATATTATTAGGGTACCGCTCAAAAGTGGTAAACTAATTTAGTAAAAAAAAAAAAAAAAAAAAAAAAAAAAAAAAAAAAAAAAATATATATTCCACCATTATAGAGAGGAACTCAATCAAAAAATAAGTCGCTAACTACATTTAAAGATCAATATTTAAGGATAAGCCAAAACCGTAAACTTCAATGAACAGAGTGATACAACTCCTACATGCCTACGACGAGCTGTTTTTCCAACTTCTAATGAGTTTCGAGGGTACTTTCTCCTGTAGGTAAGGCACACCAGAATCCAAGAATTTAGCAGGAAGCAACTTTTTCTTAAACAAATACGACTCGATAAAATCAATCAAAATCCATCTCACGAGTATCGCAGATCAAACACGAACACGCCAAGTGTTCGGAACTTGTTTGGTTTAGCGCTGGTTGCTGGTTGCAGCATATTCGATAAAATTCAAAGTTTCCATCTTTCCGAGAACATTTTCGCATGCTACGCTTCTTGCAGAGCGCGGTTTTCGATCAAAGTTTTCCATACCGTCGTCTTCAGATGAGTATTTGAGATTGCTTGCTATCTGGTAGGCTTGGTTTTAAAACGCATGTAAGCTTGCATATTCCATTGAGAATTTTTTACGCAGCTTGTGCCATCGGCTTCGCTTGAAAATGCTGGAAAATGAAAATGTGAAATTACAGGCACTTTTTATCTTCATGTCTTAGGATGATGGGCGCAGTATAATGATAAGTAGGGTGCGTCCTAAGTGGACGTGACCTTAGAGGTATTGCATTTGTAATAGGCTGGGGTTACTGCTTATAATATCAGGGGCCACAAGCCAGTTCCATCATTTATTCACATAAAAAAGGGAATGCTACTTTCATGCACATGAATGTCTTCGTATTTTTGGTGCTACGGCATGCCGGTTAATAGCCTCATGATGGAACCCTCAGGCAATCTCCCACTGGGTCACCACGGCTCCATCAGGTGAAACATTACAGAAGGCTGGTAATTAAGATAAAACTAATTAATACCTGAAATGCCATCCATTAAGTGAACGAGATAGGAATTTATCTCCGAACAAGCAGTCCAAACAGCAGGTGTAGGCCGTAATAGAAAACAATTTGTTTACCGTCGGCACAGCTTATAAGAGGTTCTCAACTGGCTCATTCTACGTCTTAGCCATATTAAATTTACTAAAAAAATGCCTTCGCTGTTTACAAAGGCGCCAGCTAGAACAAAACTTACGTAGCGAAAGTAATGGAATGAAGAATAAAAACAAAACAAAAATTTGCATTGCCAAAAACTGGGTAGAGTTCGGGATGCCGATAATGTTGAGGTAATACCCAAAAGACCCAAATTAAGTCAATATTTATCCTTGGAAATTACTCTTTCAGTACCGCAATGTTACTGATAATGCTCCAGTTTTTATGCAAGGTACCTAGCTATTCGCCTAAGCTATGCTGGACGAACTTCACCTCGTAACCCTAAAATCTAATTGGATTTAATTCCATTAGCAAAGGTCCAAATGGGACCCCTTAATTGTGCTGACCGATGCCAGTTTATTATGTGGGTCCGCGCGTGCGTCATTTCATAATGGAAAACATTTGCAAGGCATAGATGAGTATTGACCTACCCTCTTCCCGAAATTAATATTTATATTACAATCATCTGAAGGCACAAAAGGGTATCCCAAGTTTTATTACTTGGTTAATTTTAAATGTAGGTAAGGCACTTCTAAATATTTATTAAAAATTATACGTCCTATTTTCACCCACGACGGAGTAAGGGTATGTACATACCGACATGCGTTTAGGTATGAGGCTGTATGTGTGTCTGATACCACCTAGCTTCAAAACTGCTAAACCAATTTAAATGCAGTTTTTTTAAGCATTTTATATGACTCTATAGCAGTGTCTTAAATAGGTTTGATTGCCACAGAGGGCGCTGGGATCTAGAGTGTTGTCGATCCACCCAAGACGCAGTGTAGAATGGCTGGCGTCCCGCCCGCGGTGGTTAACGGACGTTGGATGGCACCGTAAGACATTCCACCATCCACCATCCACCATCAAACAGCATTGGGGAGGACTTTACATAAACATAAACACAATATAACCTGAATACTTATACCATATAATAATAACAATAAAGATGTATATTATTATTATGCTACATATACAAATAATAATAATATTGCTAATAGTTTTTGATAATTTTACCCTTATTCTCATGTTTTCAAGCAACTACATCTGAAATTAAGACGACCAGTAGTTTAAACCAATTTTACTATAGATGTAGGTACTGCTATTGTTCGGTCATTCATTAAAGCTGCACGCAAATTGCACCTAGGCCGTATTGTTAACCCATTATAGAGGTAATGAGGTGTTTACAAGTTGAATAACACCAATATCTAAACGCTAGATTAATATCTGGTGTTAATAACACTGCACTGAAACGTAAACCATTCGGTATACCAGTAGACCAATAGACAATACAAAATTCAACACTATCATTATGACCACAGTGCCCGTAGTTAAACTGATATAAAAAAAGACGCTACCATTATCAGCAAGGAAAAATTAACTAATGAAAACTATATTAAAGGCCGAATAGTGAGGTGAGCAACCGGAACATGCACCAACGCAATGCTTATACTGATAATATCATTAGAGTAATCATTACTGATTAGGTATCAATACAATTGCGTATATAGATATGGAACTAGCAGAAACCCGCGATTTCATCCGCGTGCTATTCGCACTACGCGTTTTAGAAGATACAAACTGTTACGTGACTGTATTTAGGTAGTTATCAGGGTAGAAGGGTGATGATTATGATACAAAAAATTCAAAATGGGCCAAATATAACGCTTTTACTACTCATTATCGAGGATCATAGCCAGTTGTCGTCAACGCCTCACAAAAACCATTCATCAGAGACCAAACGTGACCCTTGAATTGTTATCCGTTAAGAAGGTTGGTTGAACCATAGTCCTCATCTACCCTTAAACATTTCATAGAACCAATTCAAAAAACCCCTAACTCGACTGTTCTATGGCAGATCGTTGAGTAGTTTAGTTGAACACTATGGTCTAACGACGAAAGACCATACCCCATTGCCATCTTTGATATAGTAAAACACAAAAAACAGCTAAAAAAACTATTGTTACTTCTTTCAAACGACACCACGCTCAATTTCTTTTATTTAGTTATCCCATTTTGACCTTGTGTCCTGAAAATATCAATTTTATTATCAACAACTACACCGTAAAACATGCTTTTACTACGTCGAAATACACTGAAATCTATCTAAAACATAAAATTTTGTACACAAAACGGTCCCATGCATTTTTTCAAGAAAATTTTGTGTTGCGCTTAATCTCGAATTTGTTTATTTTTATTGAGGAGTTTTAATGTAAATTTTAAGTGTCGACTAACAACGGTTTTTGAAATATATAAACAGCATTTTTGTTTTAAATTAAAAGTCTTTTTGGACCCATTAGGGGACACATTTTCCCTAAACCCTAAAAGGAATACACCCTCTTAATATCTAGTCTCTAGTAGTTTAGGCTGTGTGTTTTCTTTCAGGCAGTCAGTCAGGGCTTTGATTCTTTTATAGGTATTAGGTGACCGAAAAGATAAAACTTTTATCAAGTCTGCAATCAGGCAAATCTGTCTAAGATAAAAAATTCTTGCACATTTAAAATAAAAGCCACTCTACTTGGGAACTCATTGATAAATCAGCATTTAAGTGTACAGTGGCGTCAGATTAAAAACAAATAAAAAATGCCTCCAAATACAATTGACAGTCAATTCCAAAATGATCCTGAAAATCAATATGGAGCTGGAAATAAGTCGGGGTCAACAGCCGAATTATTAGATAGATCTGATGAAAATTACAAATTAAAAATATTTCACTCTTCACTGAACATCTTAACACATACTCTTATTGGTGCCGTTACGGGTATATCGCTTTTCTATGCGTTTAGAAATGGCATTCCACTGGGTGCAACACCTCTTCATGTTGTTCTGTGTGTTGTTGGGGTAAGTGTTTCTATTAGTGAACTTTGCTTTTGTTTAAGATTTCTTAGAGATGATCTGGACGCTTCGAGTGCGGATAGTGAGGCAAGTCGAAGGATATAGACGGTTAGAAGGAATTGGGGTGAATCTTTTTTAAGACCCAACTATCAACTATATAGTCTTAATCCCACAATAAAACTCCCTGTATCGTGGATACCAGGAACAACGAGTACCATGGTACCACAACACCCAGGCCCGGGAAACCTCTCGCATCAGCCGGCTACTTACCCGCCCCGCACTTCGGAGGTCGTCAACCTTTCAACAGCCCAGCAGTGGGTTGAAATAGGATAATTTAACCCTAGATAATAATTTTTTAACATAAAATTACAAACAATCATCATGCATTTAAACAATATTCATGCACATTAATTTATTATAATTTAATTTAATATTTTATACACGCGTTTTATATGCAACTAAAAAATTAATAAGGGTATTTGTAAAATATTGATTTTAAAATTTTCTATGAGTCTTAGCGTGTGTAACATTTTCTTTAAAATTTCAGTACCAAATGCTAATGGCCCAAGCCATCCTGTCACTATCACCCCATAACGGTTGGTCAGCGAATCTCAAGCTGGTCGATAAACGCCGCGCTCACTGGATCCTGCAAATCCTGGGTTCGGGGCTTGCTATCGTCGGCAGCATCATTAAGATATTAGACAAGGATATCCATTGGAACACACTGCATGGACAATTTGGTAAGTTTAAAACGTTTTTATCGACTCTCTACATCGCATCTTCGGACTGTTTCTGAGCTTCTTAATATTAACTCAATAAGACCCAATTGCGTCAAGCCACAGAGTTAAATGTACTGCACAGTCATTTTGTACATCAGTCTTCGTTAACCAAACCAGTCGTCTTTTATCTAAACCAATGGTTAAAATAGTTGGCCATTGTTAAAATGTGTCTATACCTGGTTGGCAACAGAGCCTCAGAATTTTACTGTTCTGAAAATATCAAGGAAATGTGATATTTCATGTTCTCTATTTTTTTTATTGAACACTCTAAGTGAGTTCTCTGAGTCAACTTGGGTGAATTGGCATTTTTATGTATGTAAGTAAATAAGTTAGTCTGTGGATAACTTACGAACCGTTCATCTGATCTTCATGAATTTTGGGGGTAGTATAGTTTTGGGTACAAGAGAGAGTGACATTCAGAAAAAAATCAGGTCATTTGGAGTGTCATAAATATGAAAAAACTTTTGTTGGACATTTTAAAACTATTTTTAGTTATATTTCAAACTATTTGAGAATATGCAAAAAAAATTAAAATAATATCTTGTGTACTTGTACTTATCCCACAATGCTGAACTTTGCCATGCTAGCATCTCAACACACTACAAGTAAAAGTTCAAAATTGAAGACTTTCAAGATTTGTACATTTAAAGTGCATAATACCAATTTAACCTCCATTGTTGACCTCCCATTTCTAGGAATTTGATTGACTAATGAACTAATACGTTCATTTAAGTTAGTCATCTAACTTAAATGAACTAATACGTCAATCAAATTCCTAGAAACGGGAGGTCATAAAACTGCACTTACCAGATTATTGTTATTTATATATGTTGACTGACTTCAATAAAAAGAGGTTATCAATGAATTCGTCAGCTCTATGTACATTAAGTTAGTTATGTAGTTTTAACGCACAGTTGATTCATCATCATTAGCCTGTAGAAGCCCATGGACACTACTGGACATAGGCCTCCCATATGAAACGCCACGACTAACGGTCTGGCCTCCTCCATCCACCGACTTCCTGCAACCTTTATAATGTCCTTGGTCCATCGAAAAAGGGGCCTTCCTGTACTGCGTCGTCTGGTTTCACCGTTGGTGAATCCGATTCAAATGGTTCTTTCGATACTGTTGCTGTTGTAATGATTTAGAGGTGGTCACGTTAAAATTTAATCTCAATTTACAAAATTTATTTATTATTTTAAAATGTATTTATTTATTTTGACACGTAAATTTTTAGAGACCCGTACCTCGTACCAACAGAACCATTATAGGATCATTCAGGTGTCTGTCTATCTGTCATTCTGAGTGCTTCTTAACTCAACCCAATGAAGGTCAACCCATTTAGGTATTTATATCGACTCAACCCATTTTTGTTAAATTTCTATTCTTAACTCAACCCAATCCTAAAATATCCTTCCTACTAATATTATAAACGCGAAAGTTTGTATGGATGTTTGTTACTCTTTCACGTAAAAACTACTGAATGGATTTGAGTGAAATTTGGAATGGAGATACTTTACGCCCTGGATTAACACATAGGCTACTTTTCATCATCATCATCATCATCATCAACAATTTTCATCATTATTCACGCGGGTGAAACCGCGGGGCGCAACTAGTGTGTATATAATATTATAAACGCGAAAGTTTGTTATTATGTGTGTTACTTCTTCACGCTCAAACGGCTGAACGAATTTGAGTGAAATTTGGAGTGGAAATACCTTATACCCTGGATTAACACATAGGCTACTTTTCATCATCATCATCATCAATTTTCATCATTGTTCACGCTGGTGAAACCGCGGGGCGCAACTAGTGAGTATATATTTCAAGTTTCTATTGTCTAAACACAAACATGTGACACAGTGTAACAAAGAAGCAGCTAGGTCAGCAGTTTTTTTTACATAATGTAAATACTACTTGTTTATACATCCTCCGTTAGTCTGGTGGTCTTTATGTAATAGTCCTTAATCCTGTGTAGCGATGATAACCAAGAAGTTATATTCCTATTTGTCTTAGCTATTGGGAAAGAAGATCCACAAACGTTGACCAAATGCAAAATCTTATTTAATACCCTATTTATTTGTTAATGACTATGAAAATTATTATTTGTCGTCATTTTGAACATAGATATTTGAGGGTTCCTAAGATCACCAAACATGAATCAGAGTTGAAAAAAGTAGCCGCCATTTTTTAATTTTTACTCAATGGATCAATTGCTTTCAAAACTGATATCTGAGGATATCTTTGATCACCAAAGATGAATCTGTTGTCAGAATTGATAATAAGTAGCCACTATTTTATTTTTTTTAATTAATGGACCTCTGACTATCACACACAATAACACCGAACATGAATTTGATGTCGGTATTTCAAAAATGTGGGCAAAAATGTTAACTTTTTAGTAAATGAACCGATTGCTTTCAAAATGATATGAGATTATGAGAACACCCTTAGATCACCGAACATGAATTTGTTGTCAGAATTGAGAAAAAGTGACCGCCATTTTGAACTTTTTACTTAATGGACTGATTAATTTCGCAGCGGGCTATGGAGAGAACTATGCTTGGAGTTTTACTTCATGAAAAAACCGAAATGAGGAAATCTGTAGAAAACTATGATCACCGAAATAGCCATCAAAGTTACGTTTTGTAGTAAACAACTATACAAACAAGCAAAACACTTTTCTTTCTAACATTTGGAACCCTCTGGGTGAATCAAGGACATTATCTAACACTCAAAGGCAAGGTCTCAGGAAATCGGTAAATGAAGGCAAATCAACACCGTTCGTTGTGGCATTCTATAGAGGAGGAAACATTCTATAGATGTCCAACAGTGGACATCTACAGGCTGATGATGAAGACTATTATAGTTTGAATACCACTACATATTCACTGTGACACATGTTTTAGGATTGGGTTGAGAATAGAAATTTAATAGAAATGGGTTGAGTCGATATAAATACCTGAATGGGTTGACCTTCATTGGGTTGAGTTAGGAAGCACTCGTCGTCGAGTCGAGTCGTCACAACCTATTTTCTCCCAATCTGCTTAACCAAAAAAGTTGAATTTTGGTATATTTATAGAATTAGGTGACCCAATCACAGCGAGTGAGCACATATCAGAGTTCTTTTACTGAGCATATAGCGTCAGTACAAGAACTCTGATTTCAGTAATTTTAAATTTAGAAAGCATACTAGAAAATCATAAAAAAAAAGCTTTTATCATCATGTGACATCAAATTAAAGAACTCGAAAAAAATTATTATGAATAATAATAATAATGAACAAGGGCCCTTAGTATAAAATGAAATTTTTACTTACAGCACTGGTCGCGTTCGTTTTCACCGTGGTCTGCTTCTTCAACGGGCTGACATCGAATTACGCGTATGAACTTCGCAAATTCATACCTGTGAACCTCTCCAAGTTGACGCACATCTGCTTCGGGACTGTAGCCTTTGCAGCCGCCTCTATCTCTCTTTGCTACGGGTTTGATAAGATCATGTTCAGGAATTGGGTGACTCCAGGACTGACTCCGACTGTCATTGCCTTCACCGCTGCTTTCACCGCCATCGTCATTCTCAACCCCTTGCTCGTTTTGGTGACCAAGACTAAGAATATAGTTAAAAAGTGAGGTGTTTAATTTAGAATTGATATGTCTTAATTTATTAATACTCTTTATCTTAGGCAGACATTAAATATATTTAACTTTAAAAGCAGTTTTATACTTTCAACCAACTTTTCCATCATAATGTGTTTTTAATTTAAAATTATTATTTTTAAATTATCTAAATATACATAACCGAGAAATACGCGAGTTAGTAGAACTTCTTGAGAAAAAGCTCGTCCGGGGAATAACTACCACCGTACCTATTTCTGCCGCCTAGCAGTAGTGCTCGCATTGCTGTTTCGGGGTGCCGGTGAAATTACAGGCACATGAAACTTTTAATCTTTTTCATTTCTTAGGGTTGGCAGCGTGCGTGTGATGCCTTTGGTGTTGCAGGTATCCATAGGCTATGGTAACTACTTTCCATCAGGTGGGCCTTATGCTTTTTTGCTTGCCAAGTAGTAACAAAAAAAACTGTAAAATACCGCTATTGTCAACTTATTTGGTGTATTTGGTACATAATCAGTACATCACGCGACAGATTAGTTATCATGCGTAATGACTATTCCTATCATATCATTCACCGATAGCTTTCCTAAAGCAATAAAATGTATGAGAAATAACTAAAAACAGAAAGTAATATATAAATAAAGGTTCCTTATCAGCTTAAAGTGATGTGTCCAATTGTCATTGTAAATTCCAGTCGAAGATAGGCATCAGTGGAATTAGCTGATTACAAAATTAGGTATGTCATCCTTTTTGGAGTAGGTACAAGTTGACAAACATCAATTCCAATCAAACTCCATTGTGACATCAAAAATGGCAGAAAAGACATATTATTTGATTTAATGATAATTGGGTACTGTTATGTAGGTGTATGTATTAGGCACTAATAAGGGTCCAAAAGGGAGGAGGAAAGACCCTGAGGAGGTGGGTTGAGTTTTCCCTCGGCACTACCAATAAGCTACGTCTCCCAGTATTTCCTTGGGGAATATTTTCCCTTCTGCACAGCAGAATAACACAAACTTCAGAACTAAACTTATTCTTTATTTTGGCCTATGAGGAAATTTTTTCTTCAATTTTGCCAATGTCATGTAATTATTTTGATAAAGTTAGGTCAAGTTGTTAAAGTCTCAGTCAAGTCATGTTCTAGCAGGTAATAGTTTTACAAGAAAGTTCGTGGTCAATTTCCAACCATTTGAAAAGACACGCAATGCACTTATATTTAAATTCACTACTATGTGCTCTTTAAGTTAGCTATATCGGTGAAAATGCCACCAAAATTACACGATATAACTCAAAAAAACACTAGTACCTACTTGAAATAAAATAAAAATTGTCTCTCGTTTCGAAAAAGCAGAACAAAGTCCCAAAAATAAACTTACTTCTAAAGATATGACAGATATGACACTACACTTCTTCAGATATGACACTACTGGTAAATATGTCATATCTGAAGTTAAATAACCCGTGTAGAAATCTCCAAACGAGAAGTCGTCTAGTCTAGTCACTAGTTTGAAATAATAGTCTAACAGAATAGAAGTAGTTGAAGTGAATCCTGAGTAAACATCTATTAATCTCCAGTTTCTCGAAAGCCGCGTTCCGTTACTCGCGCAATGATTGCATCTAAACGCAGCTTATCCGGGCATTGCTTACAGGCTAGTTCCACAGTCAATATAATTAGGTCTGCCAGTAGATAAAACGCACAAGATCAACGCTGCGGAAAAAGAGATCAAAAGGCAGGGTAAAGAAATACCTAAGATAAGATGAGAAATACACCGTAGGTAAGTGAGGAATTTCTGTTATGGTATATGTTTATATTGTATTCTTAATATAGGGATTTGTAAAATGGTCAAAATTTTATGAGGTATTCATACGTTTTTTGTGTCTCACAGGAATGTAGATAGATAGGTAGAAAATATTTAGTAGCACACCATAATATGCAAAAAAAAAACAATTTCACAAACAAAAACGAAAACTATTAACTATGTTATTTAATGTGCGGGCTTTATCGCTTTGCAGCGATTTCTACCAGAAATACCAGGAATATAGAATGTGCCGGGTCGTCTGGAAGGAAATTTTTAAGTCAAAGTGAATAGAACAGAAATTTGACTTAAAAATTTATCTGAAATTTTTTTGGATGATTAGTGGCTCCAAGTTGTCTCGACTTAAATACAATGTTTTTTTTTTTAATTACTGTAATCCCTTTGTGAGTGAAATTGTATGTGCGCATTTACACGTGCTTAAAACGGTGAAGAAAACTGGCATACAAAGCAACAAAAAATTCGAAAGTACGTGACATTAACAAATTGGGCTAGAGTGGTGGAAAGTGCCATTCACTCTCGTCTAAAGTAGGGCCTGAGATGCTATGCTTATGCTACGAGACGTCTAATAGCTAATGATGATGCACGTGTGTGAATTTATCATTTACTCGCAACTATTCTACTGCTTGTAAAACTATACCTACTGTGCTAAAGGCTAGTGCTCCGATATTTAATAAGTGTGGGTTCTAAGCCGTACATCACGCTACAGACAATTTAATTGATAATTGTGCATTGCGCATGAGCAGCAATTTGTCGTGGCATGACGAGGACCGCGGGCAGTGCAACGAACCTGTGTATTTGTTTTTGATAATAGTACCAATTAAATTTGATAAAATTATCGGTTTCAATTTGGGGTCATTTGCGATAAGTGCATAATCGAACCGAAATAAGCTCGCAGATATTGAGCAGCAATCCTAGCGAATAAAATACCTACATATTTATTCAAACCAAATGTGTCACCTGTAATTTTTTTATTTTATAAATGTTTTCGTTTTATTATGCTTTCTGTAATTATTTACAGAAAGCTAAATTAGATTGTTTTAAAATAGTTACAAAAAAGTACTATAAGCTTTGGAGCTTGATGGAACACTTGAATTCTTAAAAAGTTCTATCAGTTCCTTCTATGATAACATTAAAACGAAATACGTCTGAGTTAAGTAGATTAACTTTACTTTGCATGTAGGTTTGCAGCACTTTCAAAATAACTTTTTTACTTTAATCTAATCTTTCACTTTCTTATCACTATCGGTATCAGAGCGAAACGCAAATTTATCACATAAAAATTATCCGATTAGTTATCTATGACCCAATCATCGCAATATCTAAAAATAATATAATGTCTGTCGGAGCAAAAGAGAAGAGATTTAGAACGTAATTCTGACCTAATTGTATAAATTGTTTGATATGAGTAAATCAAACATACCTACCTAAATATTCCCTTGTTTTGTTAAACCCAAATATCAAAAAGATAACTATTTGTGATTGATCTAAAAGAATAAAGGGAGCAGTTAAAAAAAAATTTTTTACAGTAAAACTCATTTTATAATACCTAAGTTAATAATGGTAAACACTTTTCAATAAAATTCTAACATCAGATTTGTGTTCGGTGAACACATGTATCTACAGATATCGATTTTTAAAGCATTTAGTAGAGTAACTAAAGAGTCAAAATGGTGGCCACTTTTTCAATTTAACTAATCAAAGAAACAAAGATATCAATTTTTAAAGCAATCAATCCAGTAATAAAACAGGTGAAAATGGCAGTCACTTATTTATTTTTATAGCAGATTCGTGTTCTATAATCACAGGTAGGTTATACCATCAGATAAGTATTCATTTTGAAAGTAAATGGTCTAAAGGAAATCCATAATGGCCGCTTCTTTTTTGAAATTGTTCGTCAAACCCGTCTTTTAATTACAAAGTCACCAAAGAAAGACACTACAGTTTTGACTTTACATGACCTTTCAAATGACGACACAAAGTCGATATAGTCAGCGCAAATTTGTGTTTTGTGTACAAAGATACATAAATAGACGCTAAATTCATTACCCTTCCTTACTTAAGTTTTTTAGTTTACCTACTATGCCTCACTAAAGTAGTCTAGCAAATATGGATAAAGTCACGCGACATACTAGTAAAAAACAAAATTGTGAGTACATTGGTCGGCAGTTATAACGCCTTCGTTTACGCAATTTCATTTAGAGTCAAACACGCCGTTGCTACTAGCTTAAATTAGTCATATAATAAATTTTAAGTTAAAAATATGCCGCCAAATGTGGTAGATGTAGCAGCACCGCATGAAGAAAATGCTGAAGATGTCACAAAGCCCTCAACATCGGAACCGAATACAGCCAGAAATGAAGTTTCAGAAGAGAATGGCAATGTACCAAGACCAACAATGTACAATGTACCAGTTGATGATAGACTTTCGGCTAATGAATATAAATTAAAAACATTTATGTCGTCGATGAACTTGCTGGCTCATATTACCATTGGTGCAGTGACAGGAATATCACTTATTTTTGCCTTTAGAGCTGGTTTACCGCTTGGAGCTACGCCACTTCACATTGTACTTTGTGTTATAGGGGTAAGTTAAACTAATTTTTGTCTCGTTGTATAGCAATTTATTAAATTAAGTTGAATATGATTAGTACTATGTTTTCTCGAAAATTCTAAGGAATGTGAAAATTGATCATCAGTTGATTACGTTGCAACTTAAATAAAATCTGTGGCGCAATTTGATATTTTTTTAACACCAATACTGCGATCACTAATCCGCCCGCCAAGTGTGGTGATTATGGCAAATTGCATTCTATTCCCACCATTGCATTCTATTTAGGGAGGCCTCGTCCAACAGTGGACGTCAAACGGCAGATGATTATGAGTTAATTATTAATTTGTGTGCTTTGATACGAAATTATGTACATGTTATAGTTTAGTTTTATTATTTATTTATATTTTTGCCATTCCAGTATCAGCTATTGATGGGAGAAGCTATCCTGAGTCTCGCATCTCCAAACGGATGGTCCTCACATCTAAGACTAGTGGATAAGCGTAGAGCCCACTACATTCTGCAAATTTTGGGCTCAGGTTTGGCTATTGCCGGAAGCTTTATCAAAATTCTTGACAAAGCAGAACACTGGAACACATTGCATGGACAATTCGGTAAGTTAACTATCGATTATATTTATTTATGATTATTTACGCTTTCGTCTGGTAGTGATTACGATTTGGCTTGTATTAGTTGTATTATTCATTCTGTAAATAAAGATTATCAAATTGTCGATTGATTATTTACATATGAGACCAATAATTTAATGCTAGATATTGATAACCAAAGATTACATAATGAAGTTTCCGCGAAGCTTTGCTGTTTAAAAATTTTTCTTGCTAAATAATGAAACCTTCCACAGCTCTTGTTGCTCTGGTCTTCACATCGGTGAGCTTAGTCAACGGTCTCACTTCACTATGGGCATTTGAGCTTCGTCGAGTGTTGCCAGGAAATCTTTCCAAGCTCACCCACATCTGCTTCGGGACCGTCGGTTTTTCTGCAGCCTGCATCACTCTCTGCTATGGCTTCGATAAGGCTTCGTTTAGATCCTGGATCTCTGATGCGATAGCGTATACAGCAATATCATTGACCGCTACCTTCAGTTTTATTGTAATTCTTTCCCCAGCCGTGACTTTCTATCAGAAATCTAGAAGCCTTGTCAGACGATGAATTGGAAAATGCCGTGTACCTTACCTTAGTAGTAGTTATTGTTTTTGTTTAGTGTAAATGTTTTTAACCAAATTTTAAACCTAGTTATTTAATAAGTTATACCTATGCTATTAGCAAGTAAGAATTAGTAGTTACAGTGTATGGCGAAAATTAATATATCTACATATAAGAAATAAAAAAATTAAACTAAAAAGAACCCTTTTGTTCCTTACTTCATCGTTCATATTAAATTAATAATATCATAGATATACACATTGATATTACAATGCAGTATAGGTGTAGTTTATCTATCATATGGTAGATAATAAATATTGATAATAAACCGTCCTGTTATAGTATGACACTTTTGTTTGCGAACCGATATTATTTTTGACTAGTTGCGCCCCGCGGTTTCACCCGCGTGAATAATGATGAAAATTGATGATGATGATGATGATGATGAAAAGTAGCCTATGTGTTAATCCAGGGCGTAAAGTATCTCCATTCCAAATTTCACTCAAATCCATTCAGTAGTTTTTACGTGAAAGAGTAACAAACATCCATACTCACAAACTTTCGCGTTTATAATATTAGTAGGATGATTTGTCAGAATCTCAAGCAAAAAAATTACAAAATACATACACATACTCTGTATGTTTGGCCGTGGTGTGTCCGCCTTAATAATAGACCCCTCCGTCTCTCTTGGATGTCGTAAAAGCCAATTAAGAGATTCAAATAGAGAATGGGCAGCAGCATGCATCTGAGTACACAAAACCAATACTGCGATCACCAATCCACCTGTCAAGCGTGGTGTGATTATGCCAAACCCCCCAATAGGACCAAAAGGAATGTAGGTACGACCGACATACGTACCAATTGGTTTTGATCCCCTCTTTTATCATGAGGACAGCAGAGCAGTGGATTTCTCTTTTAGCGTCTATGTTTTCTACAACTTGGGGCGTCTTTAAAAGAAGAGTTAACAGTTCTTGATGATCATATCAGACCCAAATTGAATAAATAAATTGGACAAGTGTGTGATACACATTTGTTGTGTGTTAATACACCTTCCTACGATAATCTCTGGAAGAAATCAGACTCCTGAGTGAGACCATAAAGTGTTATTTATTCCAAACTTGGCACGAAAACAGGTAAAAAGGGCCATTATTCCATCAAGTTGCAATTTAATTGGGTTCGAGCGGCTTATTTAAATAATTGAGCGTTAAAGTTATTGGATTAAAATGGCTAAGCAAGCCTCGTTATAGCCCAGTTATTTTTTTTTGCTCTGCTGAAAATACAATTTGCTAACAAAAAAATACACGAAGGAAAAATTAACAGAGATGTTTTTTTCAAAGCTAAATCCTCCAACTAACTATATCACCAACATTAATAATTATGGTCTATGGAACGATAGGAACGATAGTAGGGCGCGAGTTATCCCAAGGGCAAGTAAGAATTTTACAAATATTTTTTTTTGTAAATGGTGCTTATATGGGGTTTTTATATTTTACAGGGAAAATAAAACAAAGCTCATCTCATTTTCAGATTTTAATTATTCCCCCGTATTTAACAATTAGTTACGGGGGAGAAATATATCTTGATAAGCTTGCCAAGTTGTTTATATTGCTAAACACTATTTGCCGCTAAAAAAATATCTCGCTGCCGCTTTAAGGTGTAGGGTAAGGTTATTGGGCCTAGGCCTAGTTAAGAACAAAGTAATTTCCTGAATATAAATATCAAGTTTAGTAGGTATAAGAACAAAAGGTGACTATATTGCATAGATTATAGAAGCCCTATCGTTAAATTCAGATTCGATTGAGAGAACAGGTAACAGATCACGGATAACAAGTCGAGCGCCACCTATCTTTATGGCATCGAAACATATAAAGGAAACTGCGGCGAAGAGTAATGGTTCCCGATACGAGCATTCTGGAATATAGTATTGTTGCTATTGCTAATGTTTGAGATCTTCGGTCGTATGGTTTGATAAATGCGACACTCCTGTGTGCAGACCTTTGACCAGACCCTACTGGGATATTATTCGCGTTCGATGATGCAATGGTTAACGAATAGCAGGATATGATGTAATGGTAATTTTAATGTTATCGATGAAATCATATACTTTTTTATGAATAAGAACAGGTTTTATGATGGATACTATTTAAATGATAAAAAGGTGGAGTCATACAATTCATAATGAATACTAAACACCAACGTATAGATTGTTTGAGACATCCGGGATTTCGAAGAAAATTGAATTTTATTCGTGTACCTAAAGTGTACCTAATCCAAAACTATTTGCCGATCAGAGTCAGTAGTACCTAGTATTGCAATTAATTATTGGCCTCATTCGCAAGCTCAGGCTGTGCATCGGGCTTTGGAGAGAGCTATGCTAGAAGCTTAATTACCTGATAAAATTCTGAATGAAAAGAAACACTTTGGACTTCTACGGCTGACGATACACATGTTATGTAGGCCATGTCTATGCAGCTGAAACTCTATATATATTTTGCTATGCAACGGCTTACTCAAGTGAAAGAATAGAGTAGAATATTGAAACATGTTTACGACCTTTATTTGTGTGGGTATCGCTTAGTCTAACTCCTACCTAAATCATTAGTACTTGTAAAGTTTCGTTAGTTATATGGTCATGAGTCATAGATTATGAGTCCTAACAAAGTCTCCTAACCTAAAAGTTTTCTTAGCATAACACATTATTACAAGCATGACTAGGTAGCTATTACGGATCATCATCAGGTATCCACTGCTAGACGAGGCCTCCCCCATAAAATACAATAGGGTGAATTGCCATAATCACCAGGCTTAGCAGGTGGATTGCTGATCACAGTATATAAGTAGGTACGTACTCAGTTGGGTGATGCTGCCCATTCTCTGGTGTAATCCCTTAGCCAGCTTTTACGACTTCCTCTAGAGGAGATGGAGGGTTTTATTCTAAGGCCGGATATATCACGGCCATTACTGATAATTAAGAAACAATAATAATTCATACATTCTTCGACGATGCCAAATGTAGATATCTAATCGTAAAATAAATGGAAATAGAGATGATAGTAATAACACACTGGTATATAGATATTGGCTATCAAATAAGATTATTAACGAAATACGTAATATCGTTTGTTTAATTGCTTTGTTTAACTGCGATTGAATAATAATATTCAATTGATACGTTATCTATCATTCACTTGTCGCCTGAATAAAATTTTGATAAGTTATGTAACTAATAGGTACCTAGAGTTTCTAAAAAGTAGCTCAGGAAGCGTAAATCTTAAGTATGTAATGGGCCAATAAGGCATCTGCTGAATAGTACACTGATATTATACTGAACTCTTACCTAAGCAGTCGTACAGAATCGGTTTTGAGACCCAGACAGAAGTAGTATATTGCTGCTTTAGTCATTATTCTAAGGTATATTGCTTAGAATAATGACAAACACGTATATTGTTATGTAAGCGATCAATTACACCCGATATATTATGGCGTTTGAACGAGTGAATGCAAGCGAAGACACTAAATAGTTTTGAGGGTTTCCCCGTTCCCGTCTTGTTTCCAGTCTGTGGCCAGTATTACTTTCAAATAGAAATAAGTATTTTTCATGGAGATTGTATTTCAATTGTTTACAATAATTTTTCAATTCTTTTATGATGATTTCGCCAGCATTACAATATCGAGGGCTAACTCTTTTAAAAAACATAGTAGAATAAAACTATCTGAATAGAAAGTAAAACCGACAAGTGAGAGTGAGACTCGTGCCCTGAGGTTCCGATTCCTAAACTATTTCGAAATCGTCAGAGCTTTTTTCTTACAAACTTTACCATTCCATTTTAGAGGTAAAAAAGTCAAATTCCCTCAATTTTAGATTTGTTCCTTTATTTGTGTCACAGAGCCTCCTTAGCATACCAAAATTCAGAATTTAACTACTCTAGAGGTTTTTCAGTTTCGCGATTTTCATACAAAGATTAGACATTCATTGCCATATATTTTTAATGCATTGAGCATTTTTTTTGAAGCATGATTTTTCAACGGCTCTATAAGCTCACAGAACTTTATTCAAGTTGATACCTTTAGCCGTTGCTGAGAAAAAGGTTATTGACAGACAGGCAGACGGACAACAAAGAGATCCGTTAAGGGTTACGTTTTTTCCTCATGAGTAAGGGAACCCGAAAATGCCTATTTTCATTTCCTTTTCAATGTGGTTTAAATTTTATTAGATCACAAATTATTCAGCATTCCTACAAATAATTAAAGGCTGAATAGGGATTTTGTGAAATTTTAAATTTTAGTTTGGTCTTTATAGGATTTTGTGAAAAAAATATTTCTTGAATACCCGTAAACGTTTTTATGAAATCCATTGTTTTGCGCACTGCCTGACGGACAAACCCGCGTGACGTTAGAGTTTTGCAACGCATACGCTCTTTTATGTAAAAAACAACCTTATGTAACAGGAAATAAGAAACAAATTTATGCAATGATAACGTCGAAACCCCTGATTCAGTTATAGAAGCGTGAAAAAACGGATCGCGTTCGTACACATGGCGCGATCCCCTTGTCGACCATGTCACGCGGAAAGGCAAACTTTGTTAGCATTTTTTAGATTTCTACCACGTTATGTATGACAACAATGATCAACAATGATTAAACATGTTTTATTCTAAAAAAAGTACTTGAAGTATTAATAGGCGTGCAAAAATGTTTAATCAATAAGACGCCGTCAGTGCATAATTTACTTTTCACACCACCTGCTCGACAATATCCACAATGTACAAATCATGCAACCTCAACGTAAAGTACATCATTGTCTTTCTAGGGATATAAAGTTATATGAAACTCCCTAGGGATTAAAGTGATTTGAATTTAGAACGTCAAATTTGTGTTGGAAACTCATGGAAAACTCTGAGTAAAAAAATGCCCATATGGCATTAGTAAAGAGTAAGTAAAGTAAAGTAAAGAGGTTTGTTCGAAAATCGAACTAGCCACTATAGCAAAACTCGAAAAAAAAAAAATAGGCGCGATTTTAAAGAATGTGAAACAAAAGAGATGATTTATGATTTTCAGTGAATTTTATTTTTGTAATATAATATTATGTGAGTGACAATATTAGTGTTAACAAAAAATGTCGAGCGATAATGATTCTACCCCAGAGTTTATCAAACCAGACGATACTTATTTAATGGAGCCCTGGCCTTTTATTGCCTCGCAGTAGGTGTGAAAAGTAGAGTATGCTCCTCTGGAATAAAGCCTGTCTTCGTCTTGGGCAGCTTGAACCCTTCGCTTCACTCAGGACTCTATATAACTCTTAGAGTGCCTCGTTACGCTCAGGGTTCAATATGCCGCCCGCGACATAAGACACTGCTTTATTCCCTTAGTGCATAATCTACTATAAACAAATTCAATATTATGTACATACCAAATTATTATCAAAATAACTGCTTATAACACCACGTCCTTAACGCGTATCAATAGAACCACACCTTATTTTATTTCAGAGCCATTCACACCAAGCCATCAATGTCTCAAAACATTAAACAAAACCACCTTTTTGATTAAAAATATTTAACCTAGAAAACTCTCTCATTCCCCCTTCATCCGATAAAGAACATTACGACGATCATAGTTGTTTTCCGGTATGATGCGGACTATTATTATTGAGTAGGGGTTCGTGCAAATCTGGCAGTTACCATAAAAAATAATGACTGCGACCATAATATCAATAGCAACAAATTGTTTTAGCCTATAATGAAAATTTTATCAGTGCATAAAATGGTAACCCTTTTTTTGAAGCACATTAACCTACCTTCCAACGTAATGTTCGAATTGAGAAATTTAAATTTCATAGTTACCATTAATGGCCTCTGAAATGACGCAAAGGTAGATGTTTCAACTTCTTTACTAGTAGACCGATCATAATGATTTATTACAAAACAGATTACTGACACTATTACAATTTCACTACCTAGCCAATCTATTAGTACAATACCTAAGAAACCAACTTTCGAACAACTCAAAGTTAAAAAAGAAAGGCAGCAAAATATAATTTTCCACAGACCAACTAGCAAGAGAGCTCCCAAATTGTTTTTACACCCGAACAAATGCTATAGTTCGAACAATGACCGCGAAAACCTTGTTTTTAATGTCTATTCAGGGATAAAGCTATAACCCTGAACAAAATTACTTTCCCTCTGAGATTCAGCTGTATACCTACTCCGACAAAACGATACCCCGGTTCGCCTACCACCATTACGTTTTATTACTGTAAAGGTACAAGAGTTTGCTTTTTTGACGTATAAATATAAGAAATTGTCGTAATAAAAGTGGATATCTTGGGTCACCTTAATAAAGAGAATAATGCGGCCCCGTATTTTAACAAATCCCCACGAAAATCCTTTTAAGTAAACAAGGGCCATAAAAAATTTACGCCTTTTCCATTATAGGTTAAGTTAGGTTTGGTAATGATATTTTCTTGTATGCTAATCACTTTTCCATCTAAACTCTTCACGACATAAATATTGAATTTTAGAACACCGACTCACAATCAGTCAAGACGTATACGTAGGTATCGTCGCTATGAAGAGACTTCAAAGATAACTTCACTATCAGTGGCGTTAAAACATCACTATCAGTGGCGTTAATAATACCATAGTGATCATTCAGAATCGTGTCGATATTACAATTAACTGTGAATGAACCTTCGTTTTATCGAATTTCGATATTTTTCATTCAAGAAATTACCACTATAGTTTTAATTCAAATAGAAAAAGCACAAGTCAGGGCGGCTCCTAAAGTCTGATCTCAATGCCTTGAAAGGTCTGTTGAAATGTACTTTTTACCAAAGTCTTACCAAATTCAAAACTCTATCAAAATAAAAAGCCAAAATTGCTCCCAAAACCTGGTCTTTATATAATTTTAAGAGCAAAACCCATCGACAGCATCTCTGTGGATAGTCTAACAAGTTTTTGCATTTACATTTTACGCTCCTTTATGAGCTTTAGCGTTATCACCAAATATCCTTGTGGGCTTCGAAATAAAGTGTTTGAGACATGCTAAGAAGACTTCAATTGTAGGTTCGATACGAGCTATCATGACCGTATAGCTTTAAGTACCGATCATTGATCCTGGAACGGTATTATCAGAGCGTCACCAGCACGATTGTCACTATAAATCTCCCACTGTTGTTTCAACAATAATTGCATCCATAAACTTCACGGTTCACATGCAAAAAGTAATAAAAATATACTGTTGCACAATTTTAGTGCACAGTAGTTGGACGGAATCGCATATAAAGCACACCATCTCGAATACCGTTACATTGTCAGCGCTGATTTGTGCATTGTTACATTTTATTGTTCTGAAATGTCGATAAATAATCACAACATAACCGAAATGCTCGTGAATTTTACTTTATTGTGAGAACGCTGAAGCTGAAAGTTCAGAAACAATCCGTTTATGGAATTTAACATTATAGTGCATAAAACCAGTAGCGGGACTGGTGGTTAACAGTTAATTGAGAACGTCAAAGTCAAAGTCTAAAAGTACTTTATGCATTGAAGTCACAAAGATTATGTATTGTTTAACCGTCTTAAAAACTAAAATTACCTACTCCTGTTTTAACGCGACCAAACCTAGAAGAATCAGGGCAACAAGCACGGCTTGCCTTCATTTGATGATCCTTCTTATAGGTGGGGAATTCACCTGGATCGGTTCGAAATGTAGTCGTCACTGAAAAGTCAGCAGAATAGGTATTATGTCCAAATTATTTTTCCATGGTCCTAACCTTATATTCATTTCCAAACTCGTTACAATTGAAATAAAACCATATAAACTTTTGGTAGTAAAATTATGCCCGTGTTTGGGTAAATGTTTCAAGCATGTTTCCCGAAACACACATGAGAGCGAAAGTTCGCAAACTTTAAGGAATCTTAGAACACTCCACACCCAAGGCCTAACATCTCATTTCTCGCGAAACAGAACAATGCTTTTAAGCGTTTCTAATGCAGGAGGGTTGGCAACTCATATATTACTTTTCTGTGTACGAGGAATGCGAAGTGTATAGAAAATTTCGTATGCACCCTTACGCAGACTTTTGGATATTGCATTTTGGACTTCTTATTACTTTTGAAAAGAATGTCTTATTTTGATTTCACTAATGTAAATGTACCACAAAGTAAGAAGCTTTTCAACTTTAAGCCCTTCCAAGGGTTGGTAAGTTTCAATTTTTTCAGGAAGATTTTTAACTGTTCATTAAAATTGTATCGATTTGTTTAATATTGCTTTTTTTTAAGGGCATTGCATAGCCTGAAATATTTACTTGGACTTACCAATCAAGGTGGTCACTGCAGCGTTGGTTGGTAAGTCCGTTTAGCCAGGAATATGTTCGATATAAGTTCGATGTTAAAAAATATTTTGCTATGAGCCGGTGACGTACAGCTTGAGCTGCTCCCATCCAACAACTTTCTGCGACTGTTTCAATGTAACTTTTCCATCTAGGGCCGTCCTACACTGCGTTTTCCGGTTATTGATCACCACTCGAGAACCTTTATTCCCTAGCGGTGGTTCTACGGTTGTTGCTAATTCTTTAAACTATTTTGGTAACCTTGATTCTTCTATGAAATATCTTGCATTTGTTACAATTCACTTAACTCATACTGTAACAGTAACAGTAATATTGACGACCTCTGTGGTGCGGCGGGCGAGTAGCCGGCTGAGATGCAAGAGGTTACGGATTCGATTCCCGCTGCGGGACAAATGTTTGCATGATCTGCAAATATTGTTTCCGGGTCTGGGTGTTGGTACCATGGTACTCGTAGTTCCCGATATCCACGACACAGGGAATCCTAGTGTGGGATCAAGACTACGTATGTGACTGTTGGGTGTTTTGTTATGTACTTATGTTATGTTATCTAATGCAAGAGGAACTTGGTCGTTTTTGTTCGTATCTAAAGTAATCTTGCTGTACTTCCAAGTGTCAAGATAGAGGGTGATATCGAAACCGAAAGTAAGTATCAGCATTTTAATATAGTTTGCATAAGTTCAGCGACTTGCATTATATTGCAAATTGGCAATAAAATGGGAGCACTAGCAAGAAGCTGTGTAACAGAATATGCATGAGGACCAATGCAACATTGTGTGAGGTTTATGAATTTGACTCCTTGGTTGAGACAAGAAGCACTCTATAAAGGGTTCTTTTGATTAGCATGCGTATAGGGTAATTAAGTACCTGTTATACCCGCAGATTATTTATTTGTTTCTTTTAAGTATTTTTGTAGTGTATTGTTGAGTTTTATTATAAATTTATTTTCTTGAATTGGGAAATTATTATGTACTAACTATTCGACATGCTAATGTTATGCAACTAAACGAAATAGGTAAATAAATGACTCCTTATGAATAATTAAAAACCTACTACTTACATAAACAAATATTAATCGGGGAGGTTGATTACATCATCATCATCATCCTATAAAAGTTCACTGCTGGACATTATATGCCTCCTCCATAAAATACCACGATGCCACGATGTCTCGAGCCTCCCGCTTTCTGCGTACTTTAAAAAAAACACCAAATTTGCATTGCTTATATAGATTTACAAAGTGTGCGTGGTTTTGTTTGTTTTCAAAACATTATTTTAGGAAGAGGTAGTGTTTATACTTTATATATTATATTTATATATAATACTTACCGTATACTACCATATGGGGCCAGATATGGCCAGTGATACGCTCCTCAATCCTTCAACCAAACCTTCGTACTTTTATTGCTGCCATTAGAGATTGTCAGTGCTCGTGAAATTACAATAAATCCAAACGTCTGATAAAGTTTTACGGCCATTTTTATCCGTGATGGAACAGAACCTTGTATGCGCTTGTTGCGGTAAGATGTTTTTTTATTTGATTATATGATGAAACTGGCAGGTTGCCCGCCGTCCTTGTGCAACTTACCTCGTAGATCAGTAGGTCGTACCCAGGACCTGCCCTACATGGCGAAGCATAACGCCTCTCACCCTGAGATATAAAGCTGAAAAGTCTCATGTATATACTAAGACCGGCATCTCATCCTCTTCAACCCGGTCGGAACAAAGCAATGCGAGCATTAATTACTGTTTGGTGGTAAAAATAGTTACAATAAAGTTGTAATTATCAGGCCGAACTTTTTGGAACGAAGTTCCATATCGCACATTACAATGAAGACACTTGAGCTGAGAGTTAGGCCGAAAAAAGCGTAGTAAGATTTCAACCGTCATGAAATTTTTGCTAAAAGTACTAGTACTTTACAGCCTTATAGTGCGATGTAATTAAATTCTTTATATGTTATGTTATGTATGATAATGTATATTTTCATAACTAAAAAACTATGAATTTTATTACCATTTCTTTTTTTTGTTTAATTACTCGCAAACGTTGATTTTTATTCAATTGTGCCTATATTATTTAATACCTAATATAGCGAAACGAACTTCGTTCCAAACGTGTACCCCACGACACCTCTCGTTTTTCAATTCTGTATGTGTTTGTGAGAATGTGTTTCTATTAACTTATTACTTTGCTAATTGGCTTTGTATCTCTTCGGAGCAGATTCTCATAATCAGTAGGGAGTGATGCAGAAGATGTATTAAAACTGTCAGGTATATTTTATTTAGCAAAATGAGTTGACAAAAGATTTATTCAGACCATACATGCTTTCATATTAAAATTTCGCATGTCCACGCACATTTTTATCGGCGCTATGTAAATTCACGCACCTGCCTACCACCGCTGATTTACTTATATTGTAATGAAGATCGTGAATCACTTGGCATCGTGACTGTACGTAATTGCATCGCCAATTGAATTAATTTCTTTGGTCCGCCGTATTTTATGGTATAGTTTTTGTAATTGATTTCATCGGGATATCAATAAGTTTGTTTATAATTGCCTATTTAAATTCGACAAAGTTTATGGGGTCGTTTCGATTCTTTGGCTCTATTGAGACTAATAAAATGAACATCATGGGTAAAACAAAACATATTTTTATAGCCTCTTTTAAACTTCATTTGACGTGCCGTTGTTTTAAAACTCTTAGTTCAGTGTATATGCTCTATAGTCAAAGACCTTCTCCAGAATATTTCACTGATATCTGTCTCTGACAATTCTCCTCCATCAATTGGTACCTTTACTGCGAGTTTGATCTCATGCTCCCATCTCATGTACCGTCCACCCAGGCTCTTTTTGCCATCCCGTGGGTATTCCGTGACAATTTTGCTCCATCTGTCTTCGACAGTGCGTAGCATGTGACCCTTCCATCTCCATTTTTACCCGACTGGCTAAAAGGTAGGTGCATCCTAAATTGAGATAACCAGCCAGAATAATTTGATATATTTTAGTTAATAAGGCGTATGAGTTTTTATTAACTTCAATATAATGAAGTGTCAAAAAAAAATCCAATATGGCGGGAAAGCTAGAAGTTTTATCTACTTGATGTAATTGGGTTTGTCTGCTCAAAAGCTGAAGCAAATATCAGCAACCAAGTTTGAAAATAAAGCAACTATTTTCAGTGTTCCATTAAAATTTGGATAAACGGAACACTACACGAAACGAAACACACCGTTACACTTAGATCCTCTTCAGCCTGTGCTGTGTGACACACACACTATGGCTTCAAACTTATAACACCCCTTTTTAGGGTTCTGTACCACAAAAGGTACCAACGGAACCATGATAGGATCACTCAGGTGTCTGTCTGCATGTCACAGTCTATTTTTTCCAAATCTACTGAACCAAATAAGATGAAACTTGGTACATTTATAGAGTTAGGTGACGCAATCACGGACGTCTAGCGTAAATAAACGAACTCTTATTTGGGGGGTTAATTTTAGGGGGAAAACTACATTATTTTAAGCTTTTTCAAACAGATGTCCGAAAATAATGAGAATTATAATTTTTTAAATACGGTATTTTGGGCTTTACTTAAAGTATACAGGAAAACCTTAATGAAGTCCTTAAATTCCCACGGAAACCGGAAAATACTCGACATGAGAAAATGCGTATAAAATTGTGTTGAGTGACTATAATAAATTAATTGGTCAAGTGGTTACTTTTTTAGCCTACTTGTATGGAACCCTCTCCACGCGAGTACGACTCGCACTTGTCCAGTTTTTTTTTTTTAGTTGGGGTAGAAATGCGTCGTACCTACTTGCATCACAAAACCCACAATTTGCTAATGCCACAAAACGTTTTTGTTTCATTAAGTCTGCTTGTCTAGACCTCGGAATATAGGTTCGCCATTGTGTTTCATTGTGAGGCCTCTGCCAGTCAACGAGCTATTTTCTCATTCCCCATTACTCAGTATTATTATCATTGTTTGAGACACATACCTACATATGATAGTCTTATTAAAACTCTAAAGCCTCATTGTAGCAGGGTTTAATGGAAAGCTCATACGTTAGATACCTACTCGCTTTCCTTGAATTTTCGTTTTATTGGTGTAGATAGGATGCAACTGAGTAACTAAGTAGGTACTCGATTTTTTGGCATATAACATAACATAACATAATGCATCCATGCAATGTTCGTCCCGTGATCATGGCGCATATTTATGTAACTATGTCGAAATATGGGACACAACAACGCACAAACCATAGTAAACATCCCGTGTTTATTTAAAATTATGTAACCACGATAGTTTCCGGTCTGGAAGAAATCGTTTATAAGCGATAAGACCGCCCATTGTTATTTTTATTATCATTTTAAGTACTGTTTATTTTTTATTATCTTTAGGTTTACGATAAAGTATTTTCTATTATATTCTATTAGTTTAAAAAGTTATTTATTAATCCATGCAAATAGCATCTGATAGATTTCTGATAAGAATAGATTCAGTGATAATTTGAATTGGCTACTATTTGATACACATATAGAACGAATTTAAAGAACCCCGTCCCCCGTTTTCTTGTATTAAGTATTTTAACAGTTATCCCCCTGCCTGGCCCGGCATCGTTAGACCCTCAGGTGGCACCTTCATTAATCTTATTTCTAGCGCGGAACTCAAAGAATCTTAATTTGAAGTTTCGACGCTCCTCTTTATCGGAACTATGCGAAAAGAATTCTTCTAAGAGATATTCATTAAACGAGATGAAAGAGAACCGTTTCTTTGTTCTTATGTTGGGTCCTATTTTTTTTATTTATGTGTTGGTAAACGTGCCTTGGTGGTTTCTTTTGTTTATAGACAGTTTTTAGCGCAGCATACAAGCGTAGCTAGAGAATTGAATACGGCGCTGAAGCCTGTGCCGTATTGACCCGATAAATCTAGGCTAGAGATAAAAGTGTGTATACACACGAGCGCCTTTATATAGCCAAGTAACAAAATACCAGAAAAAGCTATAAGTAGGTGACATAAGCTGGTAATGAGCAACAGGATTCATCATCTCACATTTAGTGGTTTGTTACAAAAAAAACTTGTTAACTTAAATGTCTTCAATGTAAACATTTACATCAGACTAAAAGTAACATGCTGTAAAGAGCAAGTAAATATGACCAACATTGTCATTAGAGGGTGCTGTTTTGGTTCAGTTACTCGAAACGGGTGCTAATTGCACTTGTTGGAGTTATATAACATTTCCATAAAATAGTAGGTCATACACATTGAAACTGACTATTAATGTAGATAAGTAGGTATATCTCACTTCAAAAGAAAAAAATAAGTAAATTTGTCTAGAAAAAAGCTCAGACATCCAATTCAATAAGAAAAGCCAACCTCCTAATATTAATCCGGAGATCCGACTTACTTCCGCAAGAACACTCAAGAGACCCTACACATTACAGTTGCGAAAGTTACCAACTTCCTAATGCAAAAGTCTGACCGACGCGGGATAAAACTTGCTAAGCCGAAGAAATATCTCAAGCGAAGCATAAGATAGGTAGGTACATCTTTAGTTAGCAACATTAGGACGGGCATCCAAAGGTGCTCGAGCATGTCTGAGAGCCTAACTTTGACCGGTACAAGCAAACCGTAGCGTCTTAATGAAGTTCTGAAGTTCCTCTTCACATCTTCACAGGATAAACCAAGCTATCCCCCAGATAATAAACTTTAGATTCCCGTGCACGGGTTAAGGTTAGGGTTAAATTCCGTGGTCAGTTCAGACTTGTAGTGGTTACATTGGTTTTAATATAAACTTGGCTGGAACAGGTTGTACATGTCAGGTGAATTTGGTTTCAAGATTCGCGTCTTTCAATTTGCGAGCTTGTCCGTTTTTCGTCGGATAAAATAATTTGAACCTCGCTTTTATTTCAATTAGCTTTTTGATTTAATTTAGTTAAAGCATAAAAATTAATTATTATTACTTAAGTACGTACCGCAGTATATAATAATAATGATTGTTGTGCCCTGAAATTACGCTCCTAGGCAAATCCTCGGCATTATGAGGTAATATCGTTAAAATTTTAGTAGCTCCACTTATAGTAATGTGATATTTATGACGTAGGAGAAAAGGCCTGAAGTTTATTGTTTCATGCTTGAGGAGAGACGATGAATAAACTCAACGATTTATGTTGGCTGTAAACTTTACAGTAAACGTAAACTCGAATAACAATCGCACAAATCTTCAATGTTATTCTGTTATATTAATTGTCAGAATGTTGGTAGGTATGTTATAAATTGTTCAAATTAATAAAATGTATTCCTGGATGTTGCTACTGAACCTAAACTGGGTAAGAATACATTTGGTAATCTTATATTGGTTAGTATATCTTATCTAACATTTTGCGATTCTTTTAAGGGTCACTTTGTGACAGCGATCGATCTCATATTTGGCTAGCTGTCAAATGAAGCGGAATAGGTGACAGATAGGAAATCTGTGTACCCTTGTGTCTACTTATTATATAGGTTCCTTAAAATAATATTGGACTAAATGTTAATTTATTTTGTGAATTAGGGGGTAATATTGTTTGCATAACACATTATATATTTAATAATATATTTACATAAATTCCCTTCCAGAAAAATGTGATGTGGTGAGGTATTAAGGAAACAATTTACTCACATATTGAGTTGGGCATACCTTCTGTAATTGAAGTAGTTATGAAACGTTTGGTGATTTTATTACAAGGTGTAAATGAAACCCTGGACGATGAAAGGAATAATAAACCCAAACGTGGCGTAGGCTTGCTGGTATCGTGGTTGCCTTCTACGGACCGATGTGACAAGGAAGGCTTCATCAGAGTGGAAAGGAAAGAGAGGTCCACTTACAGAAATCAGTGCGGAGCCGTCGGACGTGTCGAACGGAATTCAATGCTTGCTTCGTGCGGAGCATATGTGGATATATTATTATTATTCTTTATCAGCCGGTAGACATCCACTGCTGGATGGGGATTTGCCATAATCACCACGCTTGGCAGGCGGATTGAGAGATCCGTGTTAAGTACTTAGGTGGATGCTGCTGCCCATCCCCTGGCGTAACCCCTTAGTCGCCTTATACGACATCCGCAGGAGGAGTTGGAGGAGTCCTATTCTTAGGCTGAGACTACCACGGCATAATTCATTAAATTGATTTTAACCTTTTCTAAATATTGATTGAATCATTTTTCCGTGTGAATTAGACCATCGAGGCCGTGAGGTAATCGATTTGGGTCAATGCCGATTATCCATCATCGCGAAGACTATATATGCTGTTTTTATAGATATATGCTGTAAAAACTGCACGTACGGAGCGGTCGTTTATCATGCGGACACTCATCACTAAAACAGTCTAATGGATTTGTTTATTATGATATACTAGCTGCGCCCCGCGGTTTCATCCGCATAAGTCTCTATCCGGTGGGAATATCGGGATATAAGATAACCTATAATATTAATTTAGGGTATAAGCTATGTCTATTCCAAATTTTGAACCAAATCGTTTCAGCTATTTCAGCGTGAAGGAGAAACAAACATACTCACAAAACTTAGCATTTATAATATTAGTGAGATTAATGTAATAGACTACTAAATTCTTTGTTTATTGTTCCTATTTCGTGGCTGTTACTAACCCACCGTGGAGAGAAAGCAACAATTATCTGCTAATTCTATCTGAGGATTTTCTGTTTTCCAGAGCATTTCGTGCGTTGGTGTATCCGGGTGACCCCTTCGCCACCTCCCGTGGATGTCGTAACACACCAGGGGATGGGTAGCAGTATCCATGTGAGCACCACACTCATCTCAACACGAAAACTGTGATCACTAAACTGCTTACCACGTGGTGATTATGGCAAATCCCCCATTGTTTTTTTATGGGGGAGGTCTCGTCCAGCAGTGTACTTCTTAAGGCTGCTGCTGATGATGATGATGAGAGCATATCGATAAACGCTAAAATTGTGATGCATGTTCCTGAAGTATTATTTATCTTCGTTCGCACGCAGTTTCACTAGCGTATTCTCCCGGGAAACTGAATTTCAGTATAACAGTATATTTTAATCTGTGTACCAAGCATCATCAAAATTGGCCCAGACGTTTTGTCGTGACAAATTTATCGAAATACACGTGCAGAAACTTTACAGACAGATATTATTACGTAGCATGATTAACACTAAGCCAAATGTTATCAACCTAGACTAATCTATTGACGCAATTGATAATTATAGTGTAGCTTTTGCAAATTTCAAGTGCAAAACTAATGCCTAACACGATAACGATACTAAATTGATATGAACTATCAAACCTCAACGCCAAGGAAATCATGTTCTAATCACGAGGAAGCGAATTCCTCGTGATTAGAACGTGATTTTCTATTGAAACAATTAATAAAGAAAACAAAAAAAAACACATGTCAGGCAGGTTACACCAAGGAAGAAACAATTTATGGTGACACGAGAAAAGACGAAGAATAAGTAAAAGTAAATATCATATTACCTTAAAAATGCGCGAGTCTTACTCGGACGTGGTCGAATTTATTCTTTCAATGTTTCCTACATCACAGTATGATGAATGTAGTAACAGAAAAATCCAGCATTTACAGAACTGAAGAAAATAAAGAATTAAGCTTTTCGACAGAAGGTAAGTGATACCTGTTTTTATTTAATGATACCAAATTTAATCGAAATCGTTTCGGCGCTATTGAGAGACAAGCAAACTTGATATGAGTAGGATTCCTAACGATTAGTTTGAAGTGTGAGTTTGACCAAGGTGGACCCAAAAATAGTTCTGAGGCATACGTACATTTCATAAACTTAAGATTCATAAGAGATTAGAATTGCAAATGCTCACGCATTGTCGCCATGGGGCGGAGCAGTATAAACGGACAAATAAGATTACCATGCTAAATCCCTGATTGATGTTAAACCGCCCTTCCTGCGGTAGGTATGCACCGACTCATATTTCCACGAAATAAAGTCCAAAGTGCCTAGACATGTTTTACTTAAGTATTTTCCAGTTTTATTACGAAAATGCCAGTAACAAAGGGGACCAACGTGCTAGTTTTTATAGGCCTATTTTAGCATAACTAATGCTGATAACGTAAACAATGATGGAACACATACGTGTGGTTTATATAGCTTCTAGTCATGGCGTAACATGTTTTCGCTATACTCAAATTTAAAATAAACCTACTACACACGAAAACTAAAAACCTCTAATACTAATCAAATAGTATGCCAAAGTGACACAACTACACTCGAGAGCCATTGCTCTCTCCGGGTCACTTAAAGAATGTTAAAATCTCGGAAACTAAAAATGATAGATTAATGCAATAAATTGTATTTAATAGACAATGTAATACTCCTTAAATGAAGGTAAAAAAAAATATGAGTCACCATACATTTTATTAACACAAAATTACATAAAGAAAAAAACTGCTGATCTCTCCTTAAAACAAAAATAGGAAACATGAAATTTTTGAACTTTATTACGATTTTCTTGAATTTTAATACTTCGTATTGCCTCCTCGTGCTTTTTTAATTTAATTTTAATTTAATTTTTTTTATTATTAAATTTTAATTTTAAATTTTAAATTTAAATTTTAATTTTTTTTTAACTTAATTTCGTAGTTCCATCTTCGAAAGTGGCCCTTTTTCAAATTTGATTTTTTTATGATATAACTTTACAATAACTAAGAAGTTTTAATACCTTCATTTAAGGAGTATTACATTGTCTATTAAATACAATTTATTGCATTAACCTAGCATTTTTAGTTTCCGAGATTTTTAGGATTCTTTAAGTGACCCGGATTCATTGCTCTCGAGTGTATATCGTTAATGTTATACTTTGTTGGTGGACACCCAAAAGTCACATACATAGTTTTGATCCCACACTATCGAGTGGACATTGAGTTGTAATACATCAAGTGGGGTCAACTCATGAAGATTTAAGATTAGAGAAAACAAGGCACCTTTGTGGGCGCTATTTAAACTAAACAATCTCATGTTTTAACGTTTATTCGTTACTCCTTCAAGGCAATCGTATTAATAATCATTCTATTTATTATTTACGATAGCCTTCCAAGCCCTCTGTTATTTATTTAGCGTAGTTCTAGGCGTCAAAACGGGCGTGCGGTTAATATTTCACTGTGCCGACGTTAAGTCGACTTAGATTTATGACCGGTATAGCCCTTATTCTACAATTAACTGACCTGAAAGGATCTTTTGGAGCTAGCGTCTCAGGTAGGTCAAATAATTATAATGGGCACTTGAATTATTCGCAACTGCTGACTTACAAACGGGCGGGCCCGTTGAAAATGCAGAGTTGGAGTGCGGAACGTTTTGAGCTAAGTAGAGATTGATTTTTGCAATCGCATTTTCTTAAATAATGTTCTTTAAAAGGAATCCCCAGGACTTGGAAGTCTTAAAAACTTGAATATGTTAGGAATAATATAGTCAAAGCATTTTTATATGAAACCAATATTTTGGTTTCTTTGTATTCAACATGCGAGACTGCTCTGGGAAATCAAAAGCTGCATAAAAGCATTCTTATGAATATTTTCTATTTCCACACATGCAGATTGGGGAATATCCCGAGCTTCCTCCAGGGGAGTGCTGGCAAACTATACAAAACATTCAAACTAGATCGCCCTTCGGATAAGCTATAAATAAGGTGAGGTCCAAAACCAATTTATTTTTCAAAAGTCCAAGTTTTCCCGATAGCTTTAGTAGTAATACGGGGATTATTTATTTTTCCTATTGAGTCATGGCGACAACTTTTTAACCCTAGTTGACATGGGGTGAATAACTCGCGCTGACAGTTTTAAGGGGTTCTCGGGAACTTTCAGTCAGCCCTTAAAGCTTATTGACCTCGTGGGCTCGTGCCCCTCGTGAATGCATTCTGGAGCACTAAACATAAAGCCATATCTTTGGTAGAGCGATGGAAATTCCAATGGAAATCATCGAAATAGCATTGATGGAATGTTTTCTAGAGGGGAACGATGTTTGCATGGATCTCGACGCTATTTTACGTATATAGGGTGCCACATTTAAAATTTATTTATGTGTACTACCAAGAATAGACCCCTCAACCTCTTCTCGTGGATGTCGTAATAACCAACTGAGTATTCAACCCGAATACGCAATCACCAATGTTATGCGCCTGCTAAGAGTGGTGATCAATTTCCCCATTGTTTTTATGGGGGAGGCTTCGTCCAGCAGTGGACATCTAAAGGCTGCTGATGACTGTATTTTTTTGTTATTTTTTTATAGGTCTAATACTGACTCTGGTTCGGAATTGCATGAGTATAGGTATCACCCTCTTTTGATCTGGTTTTGCATTGCTTTATATTTTATTTTGTATAAATATACAGTTCTGAAATGTAGAGTAGGTATGTTAGTATTGAATCACCTAAATAAATAAACACATATTTCAAAAACAAAGTCAACTCTTGATTAATTATTTGTTACATAAATTCTTGATACCTTTGCTCTGAAATGTTTCCCAAAACTTTTAAAAGCGTAAAATACCAAATTTACGAATTCATACCGTGGATACGGTTAAATTAAAATATGTGTCAGGCAAACAGTCAAGAGGGAGCTATACAAATTAATGTGGTGCAACAGTGAATGTGGTCTCTTGACCTATTTCGGGTGTTACAGCTCGAACATGGATTCTGGCACAAATAGAGATACTGAACCAGTAAGGGATGGTCTTAGTTAGAGCATTGAAAGTCCTCACCCACCTTGAGATTGATGCATCAGGCATTGATGTTGCGTCAGGCTTTATTGTACAGGCAGTTGGTACGAACTACAAATATCATTTTATTGAACACTAGCATTTGCTCGCGTCTCCGCCTATTATAAATTATAGCTTATACGTTATATTATTCAGAAGTATAAGTTTCATCAAAATCCGTTCAGTAGTTTTTGCGTGACAGAGTAACAAACATCCATGCATCCATCCATCCATCCTCACAAACTTTTACATGGATTAGTGAAGGCAATCTCAACCTTTTTCTTCTTCATCAGCTGGTACACATCCACTGCTGGATGAATGGCAAAAACAGATCAAAATAGGGTGATATGCCCATGCAATTCCATGACATACCATACAATATTGTTGTGGCATTACTGGTGGTGTCCAGCCTAAGAATGGACCCCTCACTCTCCTCCCGTGGATATCGTAAGAACCGACTAAGGTACTATTTTAGGGGATCGGCAGGAGCATTCAGATGCTGCATTTACCAACCCGCCTGCCAAGCGTGGTGATTATAGCAATCTTTCCTCAATATGGTAAATACCGCAGACTGTTTCGTCGGGCATTCTATGAGGGAGGGATCGTTAAGTCCACTGCTGGACATATCGACTGACTGAGTGGACTTCTATAGTTAACGATGATGATGATGGCATACTTTTACACAGGTATTCTAACCTCAAATAGAATCGCTAAGCAGCCTAAGAGAGGTGTTGGAAAAATAACAAATTTCACACAAATCACCTACGCTAGACAACTACTAGTACTAGGCTAGTAACAACTTCTAGGCTAGTGGTATTTTTCGATCAATTTTCTATAAATACCTGTTTATGCTGTTATCAGAAGTAATTTGTATAACTACCAGTTTGTAATTTGGTATGATTATAAAACGATCCTAAAATAAAAGTATGTGATTAGTTTCAAGAAAAAACAGGTACTTAAAATATCTGATTTTCCGTGATTTCCTCCACGGTAAACACTCGAGTGGAAACTCGTGATGTTTTCCAAACAAACAAGAAATGCTACGTTTACTTAAAGACGATGTTATTGTCGACATTTTCCAGAAAATGGGTCCCGTTTTGATGTCGGAACAGGAATACCAAATACAAGCGGGTGAGTGGGCTCGGCATAAAAATTAAATAAACCGGCTTGTAACGTAGACTAGAGCATGCCAATTTATTCCAAATTTTCCTCGGTGCCTACACAACTTTTCTCAGATACTAAAATATTCATGGATAAGAAAATTAGTTCACGTTAAGAAAAAACTCCCGACATAAATTGTAGCGAAAGGGTCAAATCAGGTTTGCAGGATTTAACAAAATCTCTTGTAAGGCAACTTTTGCTTTACGAGTTCGCATACAACTCTGGTCATTCAGTTAGAACTTTCACGTAAATCCGGTGTAAGCCCGAGACAGTTCCTTATTTCAAAAGATTTACTTCATAACTACGTTCAAAGCGTTCTATAACTTGCCAGCTTGCATTCTGAGCTCGTTACCCCGAGTTGACGTGTGTCAAGTCTTTGCGCGTCCATGATTTCACACTTACGTTTTGGAAGTGCGACTTTTATATGATGATGTCGTGCGACTTTCATGATGGCTAGAAAAAAATCTAGCTACTACCCTCATAAAATTTCTTGACAAACTATGAGTATAGGTCGCGCAACGAGTTATGAGCGCTGACCTTCAATGCGCAGCAGTAATTCTTTGGGTCTGTATAGAGAGGTGCGACGGGAGAGAGAGAGAGGACACATGCGTAATCAACCCCACCACTTTCGCCGAGCGCTCATAACTCGTTGCGCGACCTATAACAAAGTAATTAACATACAAAACAAGATATTATGCATTGCTTCTGACACTAGTTAATTATTTTAGTGTCTCACATCTTACTTTATTTACTTACAGAACTCTGGAAATGTGGAGATAAACATTAAATATAAGCTCATCGCACAACCACAACCTCGCTGCAAGAAAAGTATTCAAATAGTATCCGCGTGTGAGGAAGGCTTTACTATAGCTGCGGTATAGTACGGCAAACGAGTCCCGCTGTCTCTGCGCTAATGTGGTGGACTGACTACTCTTGAGATTTATGAACTTGGCACATGTCTTTGGTAATATATTTATTGCAAATTTGTTACGTTCATAAGGATTTCAATTAGGACTGTTTTTTTTGTTTCTATGAACAAACGAAGACTTTTTGGGCCAGTTCTTTTTAATTACACCCATTACTAATATCTAACTACCGTAGGTACCTATACTTGTGATTGGTGTAATTACATATTTTGGGGAAGGTATTTTACTCTGGCGCTAATATCTCCGTAAAATCAATTTTGTTATGATAGGGGTTAAAGTATGAAGTTGCCGTTTTAACATTCGTAATAAAAACTTTTTTTTTTTTTAACTTTAACATTCTAACTGCATACACTTTTCGACATTCTGCTGTTTGACTTAATGGTGGAAGGCGATCCTTATCAAACAACCAAGGAATAAGTGACATGGTTTGACGTTAGTTTACCCACAATATTGACTCATTGCACCAAATTGGTAAAATAAAAAACTCGGTGTCTTATGAATTAACTCCTGCGTGCATAACGCGCGTTGAAGGCAAACTTTGATGATTAGGTACAGAAATGAAGGGATTTTGGTTAGAATTTTGACGTGGGATGAAGAATGAAATCTCTATCTACGATAATATTATATAGCCCCAATCGATTACCATTTTTCCGTAACTTGGGCAATTTCCTACAAAGAATTATTTTTTTATCAGGAAGCAGTACAAAATGCCTTCATAGACTTTGTAGAGTCCAGGTCCCCAGAGTGCTATCGCAAAAAAGGTTCTTCTGAGAGATGGCAGAAATGTACACATAATGAGGGTAAACAAAGTACAGGTGGAGCGTTAACAAAGTCGCGCGAAATTCAAATTTTATTGTGTTTTTGCTCATTACAGCTCATTAACGAATGTTTTCGGTTTTCCGTGATATTTAAAAGACTTACCCTCTTATTCATAATCAATTTGTAAACCTTTGATAGCTAAAATAGCATTTGTTTTGTTTTGAGGTATGTCATTTTACGTCAGAGAGAACAAAACAACAGCTATTTTAATTTAAAAAAAAATATTATGAATAAGGGGTTAGGATTTTGTTTAGGGTTTCCGTTAACTATGAGTAAGGCCTAATAATCCGTTTTTTTTTTGGCTCAGTAGATTCATAGATAAGGGGGAATAGTAAATTAACACTTCTTGAGATAGTGAACACTGATTTTGCGGGAATCAAGAGCTCTAACACACATGTTTTAATTGATAGTATCTCATAAATATCATTATTTTAGCTACGAATATTTTGTGAACCGAAACTTGCATTTCCAACGAATATCCAAGGACTCATAGAAAAGCATTCGTTTTAAATCAGAGCAGCATGCGTATTTCTAAAGCAGCGAGCCAGCGCGCGCCACGCATCGTAACAGGCACTTTATGCGACATCGGCGGGTGTTTATACTCCCATACAGCGTAGATTTACACCCTTTTGGTGAATACTTAGCGTGGGAATAGGCCCGGCTTAGTGCAGGAGATTTAGGAGGCTCTGGTGGTAATGTAGTCGATAATAGTACCTCTCACCTTAACAGATAGCTTTTTCATTTCTGTAAGGCGCACTGTAAATCTGTTCACCACATTCATACTTTCACCATTAGTTACAATATTTAATATTTAAGTAAGTACACCATCATCCGTTGGTAAGATGGATCATTTATGTAAGTCGTGTTTGTTGCCTGATTCTTCTAGGCTTGGTCGCGTTGAAAAAGGAGTAATTTTACTTTATAAGACGATTCAAAATTATCCTTGTGATTTCAATGAATAAAATTATTTTGATTTGATTTGATTTGATCAATAACCCATAGAAATTTATAGTCTATTTCATCCAAAGGTTGTCTAGTAGAAATCTCTGCAAAGTGATAATACTGTCCAGTGCATAACATAGTCAGTTTTCGTTTTTGTTTGTGAAATTGTTTCTTTATTTTTTTGTATATTAGTGCCATAAAGTATTTCCTATCTATTTATACGAAGTTGTACTTACAACTGGGACTACATCTCAACATGGTTTCCAATTAAACGAAAAATAACCAAGAAAAAACCAGTTGCACTACTAACAAACGAATAACATTATATATCCTAGCTATATACTTATAGCTATCTATAGAATCCACTGAATTTTATCTAAATTCACCACTTTGAAATATTTCTTAACTCGAAACCATTTTTATCAGAATTTAATCCACCGCGCCGTTATGAACATTCTCCAAACCTATAAAAACAAACTTGACCTTAATTAAACCATAAACAATTCTGTTTACCAAATAACTCTCCGAAGTTGGCTCGCTGAATGTTTAAACACGGCGAGCCAGGCTCAAAATTGGAAACTTGGCTGGAGTACCTATACTTTCAAAGAAATTACCTACTGTGGTTAATACACGGGAGCACTCACGTAAATAACAACTTAGTGCATTAGATCGGACGCGGGAACTAAAAGAAGGAATACCACACTTTTTAATTTTAAAAAGCTCTTCCACTGATTGGTCCGCAACAACTGGTTGCAAAGTAAACTCAGGTTTTATCTGTGCAGATAAATCTTGGGGCCATTTACTTTACAGCAGCTATTCTGCTGCTACTCCGCCCAATGACTGCGGTATTCGAACCCTAGGGAGTCGGGGCTTACGAGCAGTGATAATAAAAATAACTTGAACTTACGCTATTGTATCATCCTCATCCATCTCCGAATTAAACCCGTATGTCCGCGTAGTTTTACTGACGTGTCGTAGTGGAAGCTGTTAAATAACAAAATATTAAATAGATATTTATTTATAGAATTGAAACTCTCGTGGTTGGTCATGATGAAGAGGCTTCTGAACTCAGTCTCGAAACGTCAGCAAAAGTGACGAAAAACAGTGGTAATTAGCCGTTTTTTTTTCAAGATATTTATTTATGTTGATATCATGCCATTGATGTGTTCAAAATCAATAGTATTCTGTACCCTGTTCTGTTTTTGACACCTAAGTAGTACCAGGGACTTAATATTCTCGGACTTCAATCGAAAGACAAGACGCTGCTTAAAAAAAATACTTGTGCCAACACCATGCTACCTGCGAAAAACCAAATTAAATGAAAATAATTTATGCAACTCACAGCAATAGGTGTGAAAACTGTTTAGCGCAAATTGTGATAATTTTAATAAATGAGGCACATGTTCTCGTTTGGACTTCGGTGTCGGCCCGGAAGGTGGGTATCCGTAAACATTATATTTCGGTCATAAAACATAACAAGCTTATAAAACCGCAACATAATCGTGAAGGGTCCCCGATGGAGAGTCCCACTGGAACCATTCCGCGTGGTTCGCCCCGAAAATTACTCGCCCCACGTAATTTTGAGCTTTTTCTTTTGTTATTCTTTAAGGCCACCCGAGATTTGCGACGTTATGATCTCATTTTGAGTTATGAGAAAAAACTCTTAGTAGGTCCCGCCACGCGAAATTATTGTCCATAGGATTAGGTGCTTACGGGAATTCGGCCTATTTCGGTGGAAAATTATTCCGTCCCCTGGTCGTAACAATTTCCTTGTCTGAACGAAATTTTTCGTCCTCTAATTGCGTTGATTTATAAGACTTTTTAACAAAGAAAAGTTCTAGGGATGGGCACAATGAAATTATAATGATGTAGGTACGAAAGTAACTTACCTGCGATACGTGCCTACTCTAGTGTGCTCATAATGTGACAAGATAACTTTTCATTTAAAAAACCGACTTCCGCCATTGTATTCGACTAAATAATTTTGGATGAAAAAAAAAATAATTATGAAAGAACCATAGTGGTGAAAGGATTATGATACTTTCTGAATGCAAATGCTTGGTTTGTTGCTGAAAATATCAAAATCGCCATATGTATGCCTGCAATATTTGAGAAGTTCCCTCAATTCCTCATGGATCCCATCATCAGAACTGGATTCTAAACTGGACCAATCTGGAAGTATATCTATTCGAATAAAAAAAGAATTTTCCAAATCGGTTCATAAACGCCGGAGATATGCGGCAACAAACATTAAAAAAAAAACAAATCTCACCTTGAATAATCAATTTTGATAATTTTGTTTTTTATCGTTTAAACATAAAACAATTATTTAATACAGATTACCGCTAAAGTAGCGATCTCTACTAGACAATATTTGGATGGACATTCTACTTACCAAACAATAGAACAATAAATAAAGAGACTTTCCGTAGAAGTTTTCTAAGTTATTCTAGCGCCGCGTCAACAACACCTTTGGGCCCCATTCCATCTAGCCTTTATCCAATCTGTCATATTTTGGTTATGCAACTGCTTAATTTTCTGTCTCCTTGGTTTGTTCATGGTAGAGAATATAAGGTGAGAGATAATAAGGTGATTTCTATTCCAGGTGCGGGCAATGACTTTACTGATAAATATTTTGTAGAATGTACCCAGAGCTGTTTATGTCGGGAGGGTGGGTGCATCCATTTATTTTTATTTTATTATACTTTATATTGTTAGGTATTTCTTTTAGAATTTTATACTAAGTGTGCCCGACAGGTATCAAGAACAACATTATGGTTTTTCGCTTGGAAGGCTGTGTTCAACTCACACAAAAGGTCAGTTGAACGAGCGAAGAGAGTTCTCTGAGTTACAGTCAGTCTGAGTTAGTCTGGACGAAAGCAGCATTTGTATGTTTGCATAATAATATTGTACTATGTTTTCTGAGAATGACTTTCGAACCGTTATCCAATCTTCATAAAATTTCGTAGGTGGATCGATAGCATTAGTACAATTTGTAAATAAGTTTATGAGCTAAATCAGTCAGGGGGTTGTTGAGATTTGGGGTCCAAAAAGGAGGGGGTAAAAAAAGTGAGAAATTCAGTTCAAATCGAACAAGTCAACATGAACTCTTTTTCAACATGTCAAAACTATTTTTAATTTTGGACGTTTTAGTTTTGAGAATGTTTTGAGTCTTCCTGTAGGTAATACCACAATGTGACACCCTTTTATGACACAACAAGAAAACGTCCAAAATTGAAGAATTTACACAGAGCGTGTAGTCGTGATGTCCCAGTTCGGAGTGTACCACTAGTAATACTATTTTCTTCTATGAAATACCTGTCCAAAAGATTACTCGCTGTGCAAACATTAATCACGATGATAAACGTTTTGCCTTCATTGGTTTTAAAGCTCGACAAATTGAATAAATTTACGCTACTAAAATATTTTATGTTATCTAAATCCACTGTAGACTGTCACACATTTGCGCCGATTATGACCAGTAGGAATTAGGTCAGTGTTTTTGCCTGCATTCGCACAGGCCGCTGTCAGTGCACATCCGCGCGGTGGATGAAAGCGGCAAATCTGTTGTAACATCAGCTTAACATCCTGCACTACGGATCTGGTGTAAGCAACAAGCGTAGACAGCTTTAAATTAAAGCTAAAAGATTTTTTTATTTTGCTGATAACTTTTGTAGCACTTTCGTAGAGGCAGGTCAGAAGCCGGCTTAGGTATAACAAAGTCACGAATTTAGTTCAGTATGCTCGCTCTCTCGCAATAAAAACTAACGAAAACTAGTTAGTCCTAGTGTGGGATCCAGAGAAAAATTAGGTTATCTTCAATCGCACTGATATTTATTTTGCATTCGTGCTAGATAGTTTGTTAATGTTTTGAACAACTCGTCTCTATTTCGTGCCACGGCTCCTGAGTAAAAGCACTCTGCACTAGGAGCCAGTACGTCCACTAAAATTACAGGCCACTCAACAAAACTTTTGCCAACATATCTCGGTAGCAACTGTAAACTGTTGCTTGTTCATCATCATCATCAACCGTTCGACGTCCATTGCTGGACGAGGCCAACACTGGTAATGACAACGCTTAGAAGACGGATTACTGATCGTAGTACTCGTATTGAATACTTAGGGTGATGCTGCTGCCTAACTCCCTAACCCTGCCTAACTCTAGTGTAATCCCTTAGACGGCTTTCACGACATCCACGGGAGTAGATGGAGGGGTCTTCTCTAGGCTTTAGGCTAGGCTCGGATACACCACGGTACACGATTGCTTGCTGATAAACAATTTAAGAACCCCACATATTTGGGTAAGTTTTTCGATATTTTTGTTCCCTTCTTTGTAGGTCTATAAATCTCTTTTTAGTATCTATAAAAAATCACACACATTTCTAATTGTAAAGTTTTTAATTGAACGAGCGAAGCGAGTTCTCAGAGTCAAGTTGGAAGAATCGGCGTTTGTATGTATGTATGTATGTATGTATGTTTGTCCGATGAAAACTTCCAAACCGTTAATCCGATCTTCATGAAATTTGGTATGGGGGTAGATAGTATTGGTACAATTTGTAGGTAAGGTTATGAGCTATATCGGTCAGGGGGTTGCTGAGATATTGAGGTCCAAGAGGGGGTAAAACAAATAAAAGTGAGACAGTCAGATCAAGTGGGGTGTCTAATGAAAGCGCTTTAGTTGGACATTTCAAAACTGTTTTTAACAAGTATTTAAACTTAGTAGTTTCTGAGATATTAGGGAAAATAAAAAACACAAAAATCAAAAATTCTAGGGTACTTCCAGCTGTCCCACAATGCTGAAATTTGGTATGCTTGTGGCTTTTGTGTCACAACTACAGGGAAAAGTCTGAAATTGAAGAAATTAGAAACCTGAACCATAAAAAACAATAACCAATATAACATCCAATGTTGACCCCCCATTCCTAGGAATTTGAATGACATTGGAATTCTATGTTTTCGTCAAAAGGACGTTATCAATTAATTCGTCAAGTACTTTAAATACTAACAGGTATGTAGTATTTTCACCCTGTTGGTTAGTCCTATTCAAAGGCTATTTCGATGATGTGTAGAAAAATTACCTTTAGAGGTTAATTTTTTTTCTCAGTAAATGTTTTTAGAAATCGGTTAGAAGGGTAAAGAAAGTAAAATATGCAAAAAATATCTCGAAGATACTTCACGTTCTCTGGTAATGCTGAAATTTATTATTTAAGTATATTTTGTTCTATGGAGAGAAGTCGAAAATTGAAGATTTTTTCTTTGTAATATCCATTTTTAGAGTAGAAAACTTAAATCTTTAAAAATTAGGTAGCAAAACTACAACTAGATGGCACTGCTTAATTAAAAAAAACTATTTTTTTGCTTCACAAAATCTCTTTCATATTAGAGAAATTGACTCGATAGTTTTAGATTTCTGATGGATCATCCATACAAACATACTTACATAGCCGTTAAATACAAAACCCTTTCTTCCCCTCTTAAATTAGTCGGGCTGATAAAGGTGTCATCGCGAGGTCTCAGTTCGGGGCGAACCACTAGTTAAATAGAAGGATGTCGACTCTCCGTTTGAATTTACATTAAATTATAGTAGATATAATTTTAGTTAAAATTCAATTTAGATCTAAAGATATACTGCACTGACAAGATACCTGCGGCAAAGGACAAGCCTTTAATGCTTGCGAAAATTCTGAATTACATTAGTATTCATAGAAACCTGGCTAGAAGGTACGTGATTGTATCGAATTTGGAAACAAGGTTACCGTAATATTGTTTTAAGCCAGGCCGAAACCATCAGAGCCTCGAATAAACATTGAATTATATTTTGCCTAGTAATTCGAGTAAGTTCGATAAAAATAATAAGCCAACCCACATTTAAAAACCGGTCAAGTGCGAGTCAGACTTGCGTGGAGATGGTTCCGTATAAGTAGGCTACCATAGTAACCACTATACCTATTAAGTTTTAGTCAATCATCACAATTTAATACTTATTTTTACATTACGAGTATTTTCTTATTTAATGCGTGGTATGTCTGCATTTCTCATAACGAGTTCTTTTATTTGATACTAGCTTCTGCCCGCGGCTTCGCCCGCGAGACCTACAGGAAAGAAATTACATATTTGTTTTCCAAAAAACACTTGTTTTTTCCTATTAGCCATCCCCTATCTATGCATTGGACTTATTCCGGCTGACAATAATGATAGTTATGATAGAACTCGGTCGATATGTAAGTACGTGTCAATCGTCTCACAAAAGAGATCAAACACGACCAGGCGCGGTCACGGCCCAGGATTTGGGGGGGGGGGGGGTCATCATCAGGGTGTCCCTGACTTTTCCTGACCAGTTTTGCATATTTCCCTGACGAACTATTCGTAATTAAGAAGTGTTTTTGTGATTTTAGTAGCAAGATTAGCTGGAAATTAGCTGTACCAGAGGCGAAAATTTCGTTTTTCACAAGTGTAAACAGGCAAATTTCTTATTATTTTAGTATCAAGACCAGCGGTAAAAGTATCATATTATGAGGTAGAGGCGAGCGGAACGAGCCACGAAAATTTCGTATTTCAGAAGTGTAAACAGGAAAATTTCTTATGATTTTAGTATCAAGACCAGCGGAAAAAGGAACTGATCTGAAAACTGAGGTAGAGGCGAGCGGAGCGAGCCGCGAAAATTTCGTATTTGAGAAGTGTAAACAGGCATACTTCTTATGATTTTAGTATCAAGATTAGCGGAAAAAGGAATAAAACTGAGGTAGAGGCGAGCGAAGCGAGCCGCGAAAATTACGTATTTCAGAAACGTAAACAACTAAAGTTTTTGTGATTAGCTGAAAAATAACTATAAAACAGGTAGCGGCGAGCGAAGCGAGCCGCGAAAATTTCGTACATATTTACGAAGTGTGAATCACCAAAGTTTTTGTGATTTTAGTAGCAAGACAAGCCAAAAAGAACAGGCAAATTTCTTATGATTTTAGTATTAAGACCAGCGGAAAAATAATTAAACCGGAGGCAGCGGCGAGAGGAGAAAGCCGCGAAAATTTTGAATTTAAGAGTGTAAACAGCCAAAGTGTTTGTGATTTTAAAGATGACAAGATGATGATGATGATTTGTTTTTCAAGATTAGCTGAAAAAGAACCATAGAAGAGGCAGTGGCGAGCAAAGCGAGCCGCGAACGATTTCATATTCAGAAGTGTAAACAGGCAAATTTCTTATGATTTTAGTGTTAAGACCAGCGGAACATTAATTAAACTGGAGGCAGCGGCAAGAGGAGCGAGCTGCGAATGTTTTGAATTTAAGAAGTGTAAGCAGTCAAAGATTTTGTGATTTTAGTAGCAAGATTAGCTGAAAAGGAAACACAAAAGAGACAGCGGCGAGCAAAGCGAGCCGCAAAAATTTCGTATTTCAGAAGTGTAAACAGGAAAATTACTTATTATTTTAGTATCAAGACCAGCGGTAAAAGTTTCATACATGAGGCAGCAGCGAGCGGGGCGAGCCGCAAAATTTTCGTATTTCAGAAATGTAAACAGCCAAGTTTTTATGATTAGCTGAAAAAAAATTACAAAAGAGGCAGCGGCGAGAGCAGCGAGCCTCAATAATTTTGTATTTCAGAAGTGTTAACATCCAAAATTTTTATGATTTAAGATGCAAGATTAGCCAACAAAGAACTGCAGTAGAGGCAGCGGCGAGCGGAGCGAGACGCGAAAATTTTGTATTTGAGATGTGTAAACAGGCAAACTTCATATGATTTTAGCATCAAGATTAGCGGAAAAAGGAACAAAACTGAGGTAGAGGCGAGCGAAGCGAGCCGCGAAAATTACGTATTTCAGAAACGTAAACAACTAAAGTTTTGTGATTAGCTGAAAAATAATTACAAAACAGGAAGCGGCGAGCGAAGCGAGCCGCAAAAATTTTGTATTTCAGAAGTGTAAACAGGCAAATTTATTATTATTTTTTGGGGAAAAAATTTGGGGGGGGGGGTCTCCTTAGGATCCCTTTTCCCCCCTTTTCCTCGGACCGCCACTGAACACGACCCTTCTACTGTTACCGTTCGAAGAGGTGAGACGGCTGACAATACGTGACAGCCAGGGTCCGATAATGAAAGTGGAAGAGGCTTAACTCTCCCATTTTCATCTTTGGACCCTGGCTGTCACGTATTGTCAGCCGTCTCACAAAACCAATACAAAACAGCCCAAACACTACCATTCTACTGTTATTGGTTAAGGAGATCCGTTGAACATGCCCCCCTCCCCCCCGGCTTCATCATCAGATCATGGCCCTCGTCTACCGTTAAAGATAAAAAAAACAATTTAAAAGAGCCTAAGCACGACTATTCTAGGTATTGTAGGCAAATAATTGTTTATGAATTCAGTTTCCATCATCAGATCGACTTCATTGAGGTCTTCTTTAAAAATTAAATAAATAAATTAAAATTGAGTATTAAAAATTAAAACATTTTTGATTTCATTTGAAACGACACATCACTCATGTTTTTCAATTAGGGGTCCCATTTCAAACTTGAGGGCCTGAATATATTTTAAACTCAACAATACCACCGTGAAACTAACTTTTACCACGTTGAAATACACTAAAATCTAGTTACATCGTAACGTGTATTTTTTTTACAAAGAAAACGATCCCTTCCCTTTTTTCAGCAAAATTTCAGGTATCGCTGAAAAATTTGTGTGTTAATTTCATTTGAGGAATCTACATGTGAAATTTCATGTACCTACTACCAACGGTTTCTGAAATACAGAGCATTTTTGTTTTACATTAAAAGCCCTTTTTGGACCCCTTAGAGGGAGAAACATTCCAAATTCCTTTTTTGGTAAACCCTACAATCTAAAAGGAATATATTCTCCCAATTTCAAGTCTTTAGGTAGGCTCTGTAGGTGGCTGAGGCTAGGGGTTGTCTGTCTGTTAGACAGTGTCTCATCACCCCTATTAGGGGTAGTTTGCAAAAATACATATTCTTAAACTTTTATCATTTGTACTGAAGAATATTTATGCCAAGTTTCAAGCAAATCAAACCACGCGTTAAATAAATCCCATACAAACTTTAACTCTCTATCACACCCCTTGAAAGGGTAAGTTTAGAAAATATATTATAGCACACTTTTATCATTTGTATTGAAGAACATTTATGCCAAGTTTCAAGTTTGTAAGTCCAAGGAATACGATTTTTCATACAAACGTTTTCATCCCTTTTCATCCCCTTAGAGGGAAAATTTTGCAAATTCCTTTCTTAGTGCGCCATTTCATCCTAAAAGGAACACACCCTGCAAATTTCATGTCTCTAGGACCAGCGGTTTAGGCTGTGCGTTGATATATCAGTCAGTCAGTCAGTCAGTCAGTCAGTCAGGACTTTGAATTTTATATATATAGATGTTACGTTCATTTGACACAAGTTTTTATTTTTTATTTTCTTTAGTTTGCCCCTTAAATTAACCCCCGAAATAAGAATTTGTTTATTTGCGCTACACGTCCGTGGTTAGGTCTCCTAACTCTATATTATATGTACCTAATTTCAACTTATTTGGTCCAGTAGATTCAGAGAAATAAGGCTGTGACAGAGAGAATGACACCCGACTGATCCTTAGTGGTGCCGTTGTTTGTTGGTACCTTTTGAGGTAAGTATGGACCCCTATAAGTCATTTTCATCCCATCTATTCGAAAAGGACGACTTGGTTCGCCTTTAAGTGCACCCAAAGTTAGTGTTTTCTATAAGAAACTTCTATAAGTGCGCCGCAATAATCTTTGCCGCGCACTTTTGAATTTGGAACATCTTAGTGTTCAGCGCCAAAGAAATCGAACGAAAATAATGTTTGAATAAATACTGGCTGGTAAGACGGCCCATAGCCGCGCGCGGCGGCGCGCCGACGCCCGCCGCGCCGGCTGAATAAAAAAAACAAATTAAAAACGCGCGAACTACAGCCCGCGTTTTCGTAAATTTTCACAGATTGTTAGAAATTCATGTTTTTGTGTTGAAATAAAATATGAGGCGCCTTTTATTTTCTCATAGAGGGTGATGAAAAGTAGAGTGTATCACTCGGGCGCAAAATATATTTTTGGCTCGGGCGACGTACTTTGAATCCCTCGCTACGTTCAGGATTATACTAAAGAATCTCTCACTTCGCTCTGGATTCAAAAAAGCGCCCTCGCCGTAAAAATATTATTTTGCTCCCTTATGATACAATCTACTATTTTTGACTTAATGAGGAAAAATATTATTGGAACATAAATTACTTTTTCTTTCTTTATCCAATTCTACCTTGTCAGTACCTAACCAATTCCATCGGATTTTTGCATAAAATTTTATTTAACTAAGTTTAAAACTTTTAGAATTGCGTCATTCTTTGTGATCGAAATCCATACAATTTTACAGTGAGTGAGCCCGGATTTCTTGAGATTTCTTTGTGTACCTTTCCACTATCCAGACTTTTATAGTCGGCTAGTGTCAGGAAGAGCCTGCCAACACTGTGCGCGTTATCTTTGGATTTGCGAGGAAACGAGACATAAAGCCCGCTTGAACTGAGCTTGAAATAAGGATTTTCGGTGACACAGAGATTCCATGTAGGTATAGATTGCGTATCAACGACAATGTATGTAGCGAATCTTTAACAGAAATTGCACTCTCAAGAAATTGAGGAAAATCTTTACATTTTTCGCGCGGTTCTGGAGCGATTGGCTTTTGATCAAATAGGATCTAATGGGAACCCGATATATTCTAATAATCGGCTGATACGTTCGCGTACCGTGGAAATAAACTTACTAAGATTTCCCATTATACCCTCTGGTTTGGCCTTCCATAACCACTATCAGAGCACGAATATAATATACATAATGGCTATTCTACCTAACAAAGAATGAACGTTTAACTTCGAATTTCTTGGTTGGTAAAATAAACTCAAGATTTCGTATTCGAGTAACAAAGTTTGATCCAATGTTGACATTCGTATTTTTAAGGCAATTAAATACAGTGATACAATCACCTCATACCGATTCAGAAGTGACTCCTCGCGAAAACGCGATTCCCGCGTGAATATGAAATAGCAACTGGCGCCGAGTTAATATGTATGAATGTAACTTGTTAACTCAAACGTAGTCCTGCCAGATGGCACAGAGTACCAAATGTCCCACCTCGCTCTGCTTTATAATTCAAAGATTTGTTCGCGTCAAATAAAGAGACGTTGACGCTAAATTATTCACACGACACGACGTATGCACTCCACGGCGTCTTTGAGATTGAAACTAAACTTTGCGCAATTCAAAGCAAATAATTGCGTGTGCACAAAAGCCGCTGAAAACTTGAATTTTGCTCCGAGCCCTGCGCCCCGGGCGGTGATTTGTTCGTGTAAGTTTTTAAGTAGTTTCAGGTCTTTCACTAATTCCTACCACCTTGATGTAAATGTAACGCAGAATAATAAGCCCGAATATATCGTATATTACCAGCACCCCCCACTTTTTCGGCCCCATTGGGGGGCGTTGGGAGAAAAAGTGTCATCGTCCCCCACTCGTGACAACGCCACTATATCGTTTTCAATATCTTTATGCTCGCAATGCAACTAAGGTTTTTTTATCTACATCTCTAAATTGCAATAACATCATACCTCTAATAAAGTCTAATTCAAGTCAAACACTTCAGCAGTAAGAATCAAATCAAAATACGATTTGTCCCCGTTCAACAATATCGTTTGGTGTTGTGTAGGCGTCGTATTTTCCGAATAAGGAGCTGTGTAGCGCCGAGGCACGATAAATCAGGCTGTATTGTTGGGGAAACTCTCAAATCGTAAGCAAAACCATCGTATATTTTGAGAGTACTCCTTTAGGTAACCCTTACGCACAAAAATCTAACAAATAATACCGTGCTCAGAGGTTTTTCTTGATATTTATTCACGTTAAGAAAATGGCTAACTAAAATGAGTCTCGGAATGAAGCTAGCTGTATTGTGTTGAAGGGTAGTATAACTACAGCATCCTGATAGTTGTGACGATCACGATTTCACAGGTGCATCTTAATTCACCAAGGACCTGTAACTACCAGGAAATCACTTATTCGGGGACTTTTTTATACCAAAAACCAAGGTGCGCCAGGTCTGATTTACCATGTATCAGATTTCTACAATCAACTTTATTATGTATCCAATATATTCATCGGATGTATAATAGATTGTTCGTCAGATCGTTACTATAGCGGTAGGGTGATTTGGCGGTATAATGTGTAACAACTTGTGGTGTGTATGTGGCATAACTTAGGATGTAATGTGGTATAATCAATGCCTGATTCCTGTGATTTGGCACACAGCTCATATAATCCAAAAATACTCGCGATATTTTGATATTCACCCCTATCTCAATGAATCCTTTACCGATTAAGCTCATTACACAAACTTGCCGATTGTATTGCATCACCTACCTACCTACGAAATTTAATAACGATTGGATCAACGGTTCGAAAATTATCGTCAATCAAACCCCATCAAACATACACATATCCGAATTTTTGCTTCTTTGGAGACATTTTTGACGTTGATTGACTTTGTTTTCGTTTTACATTAAATTATTTAAATTTGTTATTGCCTCAACAACAAATGTCAAATAATAATATTTATAAGCTCATCAAAATCCGTTCAGTAGTTTTTGAGTGAAAGAGTAACTAACATCCATCCATCCATCCTCACAAACTTTTACATGTATAATATTAGTAGGATATGATTTTCTACGACACTGCTCACGCAATTTATTCCCGACAAAATTAAATTATAATCACTATTGACATCAGGTTGGTACATCAACAAACAATTTTTTTGTGAGAATCCCCGCTTTCCACGTCCAACAGTCCGTCTGTCTGTATGTCACAGAAGTAATCATTTTACCTTCGAAACTGGAGTCATGGACCACTGGAGGGAATAGTGTCACCGCATCGTTATCGCCAAGATAGGAACGCAGTGCCAACCCGTACGCTATTTTGTTGTGAGTTGCTACTTGTACTGTCAAACTGTGAGTTTTATTTACAAGTGCGATATCATCACATATTTAACATAATGTGAAATCTTTTTTGAAAACGAACACGTGCTTATTCTACTATAAAATATAGGTCGTTGACACAAAATATGATGACCTGAAAAGCAAATACCTTTGTGATAAGCGTACGGGTCATCATAGGTAGGGCAGTTTGTTCATAAAACTATGTTTTTTCTTGGTTAAATTACATATTTTCCATGGCGTTTTCAACATTCATTCATTTGTGAAAGTATGTTCTAAGAACTTTTACAACCAACCTAATTCGTGCTGACAGTTTCAATTACAAAATAATTAATTTATTAGACTCTGTTTTACTTTGAAACCTGAAAACAGGTCAGGTCAGGAACAGAGTTTTTATTTAAAAAGCCTTTGAACTGCAAAACAGTTTTCTTTTCTGTTCTCTGAACGTTAAGGTCAGTCCACACTAGCTCACCGAACTAAGACTTCGTGAATAAATTCGAGGAATCCAACCTACTTTTTACGATCTAAATGAAGTATGAACTCTGTACGTGCGGAGTTTCTTTTTACTACGCAGGAAATAAAAAATCTAATGAACCCGACTTTACTACTCTTAATAAAACGTTAAGTTGCCGTCCGACTACTAAAGGTTAACTTACTAAACATAGTGTTACAGATTAAATATACATAATAAGTTACTACAGTGTAATCATTTGTAAGACCTTCAGAATATTTTTTTATAGAATATCTTTTCATTTAAAGAACCGACTTCCGCCATTGTATTCGACAAAATATCTGGATAAAAAAATTTATGAAAAAACCATAGTGGTGAAAGGGTCATGATACTTTCTGAATGCAAATGCTTGGTTTGTTGCTGAAAATATCAAAATCGCTATATGTATGCCTACAATATTTAAAGAGTTCCCTCAATTCCTCATGGGTTCCATCAAAAAGCATTCTGAAAGAAATGGGACCAATCTGGAAGTATATCTATTCAAATAAAAAAAGAATTTTCCAAATCGGTTCATAAAAGCCGGAGATACGAGGTAACAAACATAACAAAAAAAAACTGAATTGAGAACCTCCTCCTTTTTGTGAAGTCGGTTAAAAACAAATCTTATTTTCGTAGCACTTGTATGTACAGATACTAAAGCGGCATCCACGTGCGCGGCTCGCTTTCCATCTCTACATGTCGTTATATAAATAGGTATATATTTTACTGGAGTAAACCCAAAGCGTTGGTTGTGAGACATTCCACAGGATTGCGATTATACGGAATCCTCACACCTACCCGCTATCTACCTGTGTATTAATTAAGAACAATAGCGGGCTTTAGCACATCCCTGGGAAAGCTACCAATTTACCGAAACAAAAAATCTTATTGCGCAATTTTTCTGGGCGAAAGCTCTCTAAATAAGGATCATCTCATTATCCTCAGTGGTGATTTAGGTAACAAGAATTCTCAGGTAAGTTTGTGGCTACGAATATTACATAGACAAAGAACTTGTATGAGAGAAGTAAATAGTGTAACATTATCAAAAGATTTTTAGTGAATCCACAAAATATTAGACGACTGTGCAATCTGATAAAAAGTACTTTAATTAGACTAGCGAAGCGAGTTGATCTGAGTTAGTTTGGACGAATCGTTGTGGCATTTGTATATATGTTAGTCTGAGGATAACCTCCGAACCTTGTATCCGATCTTCATGAAATGTGGTAGGTGGGTAGATAGTAGTAGGTGAAGTTATAAGCTAAATCAATCGAGGTGTTGTTGAGATATTGGGGTCCAAGAGGGGGTAAAAAAAAGTGATACCATCCGGTCGACTGTTAACTGGCTTTGTTTCGACATTTCAAAACTATTTTGTTATTTTGGAAGTAATCCCACAATGCTGAATTTAGCTAGTTTTTGTGACACGTATACAGAGAAAAGTCCAACATTGAAGAATTCCGAAATTTGTACACGATAAAATAAAACACAAAATGTTTTTGAAGTCGGTTAGAAAGTCAAAGAAAGTATATACATACAGCGTGTGTATTTGCGAAGTCTCGCAATTTGAATTTAATTAATAAATTAACTTCTCTATGTTACAATTTATTTTTAATTATTTTTTTTGGAAAAAAATATGACTATTAAGTATGTTATTGTTATCAATCTACTTAACCGACCTGTATTCATTGATTATTCTGATTGTTCTCAGTTCGGGGCGAATCACCAGTTTATCTCTGCCAAATAACAACAAGAATCTGCAGCCAAACCGGTACAAAGAAAGTAGCTATGTATAGATTTTTTCAAATGAGCTAAGTGAATCAGTGCTGCACAGGAGGATCCTGGGACTTGCCGTCAATTAGACACATGGGAGATTTATAAGGCTATCTATCTTGTCTCTTACCCGGGGTACGGGATAGAGGAAATTGTTTTTCAAAGGTTCCGTAACACCGGTCGCCGGCGGTGAATAAAAATAGAATTTGCAGGATAAAGCGGGTTTGGACGAAACAATATGATAGTACAGCGTGTTGTAGATTTATGGGTAATTTTGCGGCGACGAATAAGTTTCGCTTTATTTATGGGATCGATGAAAATGGCGATGTATGGAACTTAATAATTTATATACGTGGAATAATGGCTGTTAAAATAATATAATTAATTATAGTGGCTTGGTATCATTTTAGAAAAATTACGACTACACACCATGTACTTTACTATTCTCCTGCTGACGTTTCGTTAACGGGAACTACTACTTGAGTTCCCGTCTCACGACCTTAGATCGTGGTCGGTGCTCATGAGGAAGGACCTCTAAATGGTTAACGAAACGTCGTAATTTTTCTAAAATAATGTGGACTGGGACAAATTTAAAACATTGTTTCCGTTGTCTTTCCTTTGTTCTAAGCACATTTTTATAACGGACAACTTAATAAAAAGTTTTGTGGACCGATCTCGATTTGGGAAGATAATTGCATCATCATAATAATAAGTGACTGCGTGACTCCTAAGCATTCTAAAATACCTAAAAACAATCCACTGTGTATAACTTTTTTCTTAACAAGATTCAGTTCGGTTTCTACTAAAATTATTATTTCATTTCGAAGTCGGCAAATTCATAATTACTAGACAACTCTTATGTACTCTGTAAGCAGCTTATTATCTTCTCGAGTACCTCATAAAATCCTCCTATTCAAATTCAAAAGAGTATCAGACAACAAAATTAAAACGCTCATATGAAGGATTAAGTTAATGAGAAAATATAATCCATGTGGGTAGCGCAGAGCATGATGAGAATTATTAATGAATCAGGTTCCGTCCTGGATAAAGCATATCCTATTCTGTAATCCCTGGCTCTTTTACTTATTTACCATTTGATTGGATTGTTTGAGATAATCCTCCAGGTATGCGGATTATTTATTTACGAAGCTTTATAAGCTAAACTACACTTGCGTAGGTTAGGTACCAGAGCTTACTAGATATTCGATGATGTAGTGGGCACTGAGCGAAGGATTATTTTAACGAGCTACTTCAATTATTAGGTAGTCAAGTTCATTTGTTTCATGCTGATAAATTCATAGCTCTTGTTGTTCAAGACCGTAAGAAATGAGAAGGTCCTTAAAAACGTCTAACGATTAAAAGCGTTCATATTGTTTTATCGTTAATATTGATGTTGTTAATAGTATTAATACCAAAAAATTCACAAATGGCTTCATCGTGGCCATAATCAAGTTCATCATTGGCTCCTTCATCATCATCATCAGCAGCAGCCTTTACACGTCCATTGATGGACAAGGCCTCCCCCATAAAATACAACAGAGGAATTTGACATAATCACCACGCTTAGCAAGCGGATTGGTGTTCGCAGTTTCGTGTTTAGTAGGTATTCAGGTCGTTGCTGCTGCCTATCCCCTGGTATAATCCCCTAGTCGGCTTTTGCAATATCTATAAAGAGATGGAGGGTCTATTCTTAGGCCGTACACACCACGGCACTATCATGATGTTCATCATTATTTTCTATTTTTGGACTCTAAATTGATAAGTGGTTAAAATATCGTACAAATGCTACTACCAGAAACATTGTGTTTCCGAATGCGTGCATAACTCACGTGTTTACCCCTTATTAATCATCGTGAAAGGGCAATAAATCCTAATTACACAGCTTATTATTTCGAAAAAGGGCCTGTAGTTGACTTTCTGGAGGCAGGACAATACGGCTGTGGTAATATATTGGTCTGGTATCCTTGTCTGTCACTTGTAGATCTAGTCAAACAGAGTCGACTAACTAAGCATTGTTTGCCCAGATAGATATTTGAAAGAAGACGTTTGATGGAAGGCAGCTCTCTGATGAAAGGAACAAAGTTGCAAACTTGACTACTTGCGCTGTGTCTAAAACATGCATGGATCAATGAATGAGCACTCCATCAAGATTCAGAAAATAAACTAAAATCTGGAAAACAGGATCAATCCCTCTAACGCTGGGGCCACATTAGCGGGCTACGGCGAATGATTGCTATGTGCGTCTCTGTTTGTAGGTCATTCGCAAAACGACAGACAGAGACACAAAACTCAAACATTCGCCGTAGCCCGCTAATGTAGATATATAGATGACTAGTTGCGCCCCGCGGTTTCACCCGCGTGAATAATGATGAAAATTGATGATGATGATGAAAAGTAGCCTATGTGTTAATCCAGGGCGTAAATTATCTCCATTCCAAATTTCACTCAAATCCATTCAGTAGTTTTTACGTGAAAGAGTAACAAACATCCATACTCACAAATTTTCGCGTTTATAATATTAGTAGGATGTATAGCCGGGCCATAACAGAAAACCTTTGATTTAGAAAAGAAATAGTACAGGCAAATTAGCAAAAAGTGTGGAACTAAGTCGTGTAGTCGTGGATTCTTATGGAAACGTTAGATGACACGAAAAGAAGCTTATCCTAAGTTTGCACCGTTTCTGGCGCTTACGGAACCCTTTTAAATATTAGGTACAAACTTAATAAGGCCGTAAATTTAAAAATAGAAAAAAGTTACTTGATGCAAGTTAAATTACGTATTAATAGACTGTCTTAGTGCATTATGATTTTAATAAAAACGTGCACAGTGTTGAACAAATGCATCTTCCGTAAATTAATACCAGTATAAAACTTCCGGCGGATGTAGTACTAATTAAATGAATAAGTTTAAGTCAATTTCCAGAACTACATTTATTTTCCCCGAAGTAGAGCGACAATAAAATATGGAAAAGTGCCTTCCGTGAGACGCACCAAGGTGCAAACCTGGTAATGTATTTCGAACATTTTTCTGATAAGTCTATCAATTTACACCGACTACCTTACTTTTCCCGGAGCCGTAATAACCACAAAAATATTTTTTTGTAAATGTTTTTTTTTGTATGTTCCGTATGTCGGATTTAAAAAATAATTGGTGCAAATGTAGATCATAACGGTTCAAAGTCTATGCCAAATTGCACCGACTACTTCTATTTCCCCCATTAAGTTACGGATATTATAAGGTTTTCAGCCTATTTCACCCTGTTCCGGAGGGTGAAATTACTGATGCTTATTATTAGAGGTGATTTTTAAGCCATACAAATCAATTAGAAATGTTTTCATGACTACATCTAATTAGTTCCACACTTTTGCAAAAAATCACCTAATTTGACTGTACTAAAATGGAATGTTGACGACCTGTGTGGCGCGGTAGGCGAGTAGCCGGCTGAGATGCGAGAGGTTGCGAGTTCGATTCCCGCTGCGGGGCAAATGTTTGTATGATCTGCATATATTTCTTCCGGGGCTTGGTGTTATGGTACCATAGTAACTCGTAGTTCCTAATACCCACGACACAGGGAATCCTATTGTGGGATCAGGACTATGTATGTGACTGTTGGGTGTTATGTTATGGTATGTATGTAAAGAGAATGTTGTAAAGCCAGAGCTTAAATTAAAATATTCATGGATCAATGAATCAGCACTCCATCAAGATTTCGAAAATAAACTACAATCTGGAAAACAGGATGATGCAACAGTCCCTCTTTCAGAAAACCTTTGACTTAAGAAATACATAGAAAGAAGAAAGAAAATAAACTACAATCTGAAAAACAAGGTCCATCAAGATTTATAAAATGAACTACAATCTGGAAAACAGGATGATGCATCAATCCCTCTTTCAGATGACTTGATATTTCGTAAAATTTCCTAAGTACATCTATCCCTCATTGCTCCTACAACTCCTGATTTACACTGCTCATTTAATTTATACTTACCTACGTCATTTTGATTTTGTGTTGACGTCCTCTGACGCGTCGGGTGAAGGTTCGCCATGCGACGCAGGAGGTTGCGGGTTCGATTCCCGCCTCTGAACAAATATTTGTACGATCTGCAGATAATTGTTCAAGGTGTTCTGGGTATTTTTCTATGTATAATAAAAAAAACTATCTAAGTAATGTATGGTTGAATTTCACCAGGTCCATTAAAATCTTCATTTCCGTAATTTTTTTTATCTTAAAGTTTTCTAAAAAAATGTTTAACGTTTTTTAAAGTTTTCGATAATGTGTGTATTCCTGCTTAATATCTAGCAGATATCTTAAAAAACTAAAGAGATATACAAGATTAAAAATTTCGTGCCACGGCAATGAAACAAGTGGCCACGGCAATGAAAGAACTGTGCCACGGGAATGCACGAGTCAATCTACGAAAATGATATTCCATATTAAACATAATATTTTATACAGGGTGTTTTTTGAAATGGGACTGTATGGGCATATCTGAATCCTTAAGAGATACGGGAAAACTGTCTTTGGAACCATTTACTCATTTTGTATGAAAACTATTTTGGCATAGTTATTTTTTTTTGGTCAAGCGTGAGTTATCAATAGAAATGAGTTGTTTTAATAAAAAAAAAAAATGCGTATCGACTCAATTTCATGTAAGGATTGTTTCATCGAATGGGAAGAAAAAAATCTGAGCAGTAGAAGTTAGTCAAATTTAATAAAATGTTTTCTCATACAATTTGTATGTAATCTGGTACCTACGTTAGTAAAACTATCGCAATAAATTTTCAAACTGGCCTCCCGCTTGCTGTTTCCAGGTACGGGCACGTTTCAGAACACCTCTAGTGGCATTAGACAAAGATGTTTAAAATGTTGAAAATTTATTGCGATAATTTTATTAACGTAGTTACTGGATTGCTTACAAATTGTATGAGAAAACATTTTATTAAATTTGACTAACTTCTACTGCTCAGGTTTTTTTCTTCCATTACAATGAAACAATACTTACATGAAACTGAGTCGATACGCATTAAAAAAGATTTCATCATAACAAATCATTTTTATGGAGAACTCACGCTTGACCAAAAAAAATAACTATGCCAAAATCGTTTTCATACAAAATGAGTAAATGGTTCCAAAAACAATTTTCCCGTATCACTTATGGATTCGGATATCCCCGTACTGTCCTATTTCAAAAAAACAACCTGTATACTAACCTGAGTATTATACTTACATACTATAGAGACACGCCTGTCTCCGAGAGGGAAAGGCATACCCAGACTATGTCTCTCCATCAGATCCTATGAATTCCTCCCATACCACAAACAATGGCTTAGTTCCACCCCTATCCTTAAGTCTTTTATTGTATTGCAGAGAGTTAACATGATGAGTTCTGTACTGTCAGTATTCGGTACTACCTGTATTACAGGTAATGATGTTTTCTTTGCCTAATCATACTATGGCGATGAAAACCTAAAGCATGGAAATGAAACACTAGGCCACGGCAATGAAACTACAAGGTTTGGCAATGATTTTTTTATCATTGCCGTGTTTTTTTTTCATCGCCATAGCAAATTTAGCCCACGGAAACCATGGCAATGAAAGCACGGCGATGAAAAACAAGGCAAAAATATAAAATAACAAAAAAACTATTAATTATTCAAAGTAATAAACACTTCACGAATAAACATAAGAGAAATGGCGTTCTATCCAATGCTTAATCAAGAGGACCAACTTATTCAAATAGAAGTTATATTTATCCACGGTGATTAAAGAAAAAATGTCCAGTGTCAAAAAAATGGAATACTTAAATTTATGGCGCGAAAACGCAGGCATGTGTGTACGTCCTTCCACGTCGGGTGCTTGGTCGGCACAAATGTGCAACGTTTTGAGCACAGAGGGGGAGACGCAAGTCGTTAGTTAAGACAATATTCTTATAAATGTTTAGGACACGGCGATTAAAGGTAGTTCTGGGACAAATAAATTTTTAGTAACCATTCGTTGTATTGTTTAAATATTTGAATAAATGTATTCCGTAACAATACTTTAACTATTCACGTATCAAATAAAATTAGGTTTTAATATAAATAACCAATAGATTTTTATCAATGAGGTATAATACACATCAAGGTGACGTGTGGACAAACACGGCAATGAAAGATTTCGAGGTTTAAATATTTTTTTTAGAGTAGGTACCTATTAATCCTATTAATAAAATATTTATTGCTCCACATAGATAACTATTTCATGTAACCAGAAAAAAATGTTAGAAAATTATAACCATGTTTTTTAGTACCGATTTCATCGATGCCACGCAATTTTTGGTCCCGGGAAATTCACCCGTATTTGTATTAAGTATATCATTTATCTAGTACTCATAACACAAGCTCTGCTTAGCTTGGGGCTAGATAATGTTGTGTAAAATTTCCAGCATTTATTATTTATTTATTTATTTTCTTGAGGCATACAGTTTCGCAACCGATAACATCGTTGCAATAAACCGACTACCACGGAAACGTTCAAATAACTATCCCAAATAAAAACGTCCGCCTGAATTGGGAAGAAACCGCACTGATTGCACAAAGGTCTCTCGCGGGACTGAATTATCGTCACGTACTATACGTAGCCAGGGCGAGGTATTAGGGGCACAATTCCCCCTTGAAATCACAAATCACCATGAAGTTCGCCTATTGGCAAAATATCGTATTTGTTTTATCATAACTATAATACAAGTATTATTCTATTACATTACTTTATTATACAACTATTAAACTAAAAAAAAAATTAAAATACAAATGAAACAGCTACCTTCACTTAACAGCTCTCTTAGCATAACAGCTATCTTAAGACTATCAAACGATCTAAAGATAACTTAACTAACCTAAATTACCATGAAATTAAGTACCGCTTTTCCAAAACATAAAAATCCACTTAAATAATATAATGAGCTTCTGCCGAACACATATGGGCTTGCTTCGTTTTCGTGTGATTTGATTACCATTTTTAAAGATGGTATATATCCAAAAGAAATGTTACAGAACTGCGGAAGTCGTAAGGTAGGTATGGAATGAACAACCAAGCGATCCTCAAACATTTTCTTAGCGATAGCGGTCTTCCCTTCTTCGACTGCTTCTTTAGCCCCCCTCGCTACGACCCTGTCAGGTACTTCGTTAGACCCATCGATGAAGTCACCCTATGTTTGAGATTCCAGTGGTGCTGTCGACAGGGTATAGTGATATTAACAAAACAACTGTCTTTCTTCTATGACAGCATTTTTGTCTGAACTTCATTCTTAGCCGATATGGTTTTTTTTACCCCACTCTCCACAACAATATACTTCTAGTAGGTAAACGCCATATTCTATTCATGCTCATCATCATCATCATCAGTCGTTATACGTCCACTCTTGGACGAGACCTCCCCCTATATTGTAATGGGGGGATTTGCAATAATCACCACGCTTGCCAGGCGGATAGGTGATCGCAGTATAGGTGTAAGGTACTCAGATGGATGCTGCTGGCCATACCCTGGCGTAATCTCTAAGTTGCTTTTTACGACAGGAGTTGGAGGAGTGCTATTCTTAGGCCGAGACCATCAACAGCCATCCATGCCATCCAGCTTTACCTAAGTAATCAGAATTAGCCAGTTGCATTGGCAACGGACAGAGAGAGTTGGGATTTGCCAACCATCGTAACGATAACGATTATCGTTACGATCGTTCGTGTATTACGTAGTAACTAGCCATTAATCTGTGTCATTTATATCGAGCGCGCGCACAGATTAGCTGATAGTTTCTACGTTATTCACTGACGATCGTACAATGGTTGCTACAAAACTCGGACATTGGGCTCAGGTCACATAGCTCGCAGAACCGACAACCAATCGGAATAAAAGTTCTCAAGTGAGTACCATGTGGTCGTCACCGGGAGTGCACATCTCGATGTACTGACGACATTTTAAAGGTCGCAGAAAGTCAGTGGATTGAGGTGGCTCAAGACAGTTCATCGTGGCGTTCTATGGGCAGGCCTTTGTCCAGCAGTGGCCTTCTACCGGTTGATGATGATGATGATACCTAAGTATAGCGTTACTGAACGATCGGTTTAGTAAGTAGTTCAGAAAAGTGTTTAAAACAATTTTGGCTTGCATATTAAATATGCAAGCTAAATTGTTATACTGAAACACAAAAAAGCAAGGCAAATTGTTTATGAAACCTCAAAGGGCCAAAACAATACTTTGTTCTGAATAAGCAAATATAGACAACCCGGCGGAAATGATGAGGAAATTAAGCTCAATATACCTATTTCTTTTTCGGACTTTGAAGTTTTTGTTCGGCTCTTTGTAACTGTGCGTGTTAGCCGTATAAAATTATAGACAGATAATCTTAGTCAGGAATATGTATAGCATTATGTGTAGTGTTCATTACTATAAATTATGATGTGTGATCAATAAAATATCCGCAAAATATCAAGACAAGGCCATTTTATCCCAATGTTTCAAGTACGCACCGTCGCAACTCGCAAGGCAAGTTGTTTGGTGCTAATTAAAACAGCTGTATTTAATTGAAAAACCTTTTCGAGAATATAATTACTTGCTCGTACTATATAGCGACGGCGGCAGCCTAAAGTAATAATACAGGAAAACTCGTTTGAAGAAATTTGTACGCTTACGATCATAAGTAGCTTTATAACATATGACTAAACATGCTTTTAACTCGTAATTACAAATAACATATTACTTTAACAACCAAAGAGCTTGCACAAAGTTCAAAAAGTTCTGAGACAAGCAATTGACACGGATGTACGGTGTAGTGTGACACTGATTTTTCGTGGTACACTATACTGTACAAAATGAGGTTCACAGTGTACGCTATGGGGGCGCTGATCATAACATAACACCCAACAGTCACATACATATTATAGTCCTAATCCCACACTAGGATTCCTTGGGTCGTGGGTATCAGGAACTACGAGTACCATGGTACCACAACACCCAGACCCGGAACAAATATATGCAGATCATACAACCATTTGTCCCGCAGCGGGAATCAAAACCACACTTCTTCCGTCTCAGCTGGCTCGCTGACTGCGCCACGGAGGTCGGCGAGCGTTACACTAAATATTAAATGTAATACACGGACGATCGTCGTAATATTTTTATCGTTACAATAGTTGCGAAACCAAAACTATTGGGTTGGCCAACAGTGATCACGTGAATAAATAAAAATAAAATGTAAACAACAATCATTATACTTACTCAAAACAACATAGCAATTACTAATGATATAATAATTTACTTTAATGTTTAGAGTAAAGTTCCATTCTGTGCAGAGCCATTTACTCCATTTAGATGTATAAGTATATCTGTTATGTATGTATACTATCTATAAGTAAATAGATGTAGCTACGCGACCATATTACGCGTGTAGCTCCCCCGTCTTTCTGTCAACACCTCCGTAGGCTTCCTATATAATAATATCTTAATACCTACACTTGGAAAAGTCAAATACAGTACACTGTATTGAATAATCATTTTGAAACTAAAGCCGTATTTGGCCACTCGAATTATAAAGCTATTTCTATTGGCGAATGAAGCTGCGTTACTTGTGTGTGCTTTTCTCTAAAAAAATCTCATTTCCATAGGCATGAGGGCTGTATTTTCTTAATTAGAAGGGCGGGTTTTAAGCATTGTCTCGTCTTTGCAAAGTTCCACAATGCGCCTGGAATTGCATTTCATCGCTCTGTTATTAAGAATTGTGCATAAAGGCGGACAATCGCAGCGATAACGAATGAGAGGGATCGGAGGAGCTTTGTGCAATCAGTGTGATTTGTACGAGACGAGAAGAAATGCCCACAAGACAAGTAGCCGTGGTAAATTAATCGCCAATAAAATGTGTTAGGATAATCTTGATTATACAGTGAGCATTGCATTTGTGGCCCACCTAATGTTAGCCAACATCAGTTCCGTCATTTATTTAAAAAAAACAGGCCTGATTGCACCATTAGATTCGACTGCCGAAAATGTATTATCTCTATCCTATTATCTGATCACGCATACTTTACCACCTAGTCAATCAATCAGCCCCCCTATATATCACGATACGGAGGCAGGTCACCTGTAAGCTCTTCAGAGCAGCGGGTAAGGGCCTCTGGTTTTCGCTATTCACCCTAACTTCAACTCAAGAAGCAAGTTCTAGGTAATGTGGTTTCACCCTTAGTTTATTTCCTCTTTTTGTTGACCTCATCTTGTTTTCACTATTCACCTAAGACATCCCCATTTCATTTCGTAAAGCGATTCGTATTTTCGACGGCTTGTTGTCTAGAACTGCACGACTCTTGGAGGGTAATTTTGATATTGCAGATCGCCAAAAACGTGCTCGCAATCGTGATCGCGATCGCTATCCTCTGTCCAGGGGGCCAGGAATAGATTTATGACTAGTGACGCTGGACTTCTATGACTTTGGCTTTACGTGCTTTCGTAAGTGCTATATGGTTTGAGTCGGTTTTTGGTATTTCTGTTTGAATGCAATCAAACAGTTATTTTTTTTCCGTCTTCGTAATTTATCACAGTTCTTTAGTTGTTGATTTGACTACTTTTAAGGGTTCCCTACCTTAATAGGGAAAAACGTGACCTTTCAAGAATTACATTGTTGTCCGTCTCTCTGTCTGTCAAGACTCTTTTTCTCAGGACCAGTTAAAGGCTTTAAATTTGTACCAAATATAAAAGTCTGTGATTTTACAGTGCTATAAAAAACAAGTTTCTGACTCAATGCATTAAAAAGATATGGCAATGAATGTCTATTTTTTTTTCTAAAACGCGAAAATTAAAAATTCTCTACGGTATAGGTACTTCCGGTAACCTCACAATTTTGAAATAAGATGGTTTGTGTCACAAATAAAGGAAAAAGTCTAAAATTCAGAAATTTCAACTTTTGTATACCCCTAAAATCGTATGATGTTTGTAGGATAAAGAAACTTGAAGAGAGGTCAGACGATTTCTAAGTAATACACGGAGCGGAACCCTCAGAGGGTGATTATCGCTCGCACTTTTCAGTTTTTCTATGTCACGTGTGTTTTGTGTAGGTACTCTGATTTTTATCCGACTTATTTAGTCACAATGGCGGAAGTCATAACTTTGTTTACAAAAAAATGTCTAAAGATTAAAAATCAGATTATAGGTAATGTTATTCAACAAACCTACCATTATACAATAATAATTATAAAAATAAAAAATATGTTGACACCTCACTGGGATAAGGGCAAGGATAATGATCATGATGACTTTTGTTATTGATGCACAGTGATTTTTTGAAATAAATAATGAAGTATGAGTAACTAAGATTGTAAAACAGCCTTTACAATTTCATTTAGCACACAATGAAAAACTAATGCGCAAGGCAGAAAGCAGGATTCTGTGTCAAGCACGCGCTAAGATGAATAATTAATTTAACCAGCAATACCTAGTAAAAGTAGTTAAAAACATCGTTAAGCACATTGTCGGGGGCGTTTGGAGTGAAAGTTGCCACGTTAGGAATACTTGAAAAGTCCATTACACGGCTGACGGCACTAACGTCGGCCTTACCACAGAAATAGGTCTTTATAAGCAGAAGGAAAGGTTGGAAAAATTTACAATTACAGCAGAAGAGGTACAATGTAGCGCAGGATCTAGGTGACTGGCATAAACTATGGGATGCCTATTACCCAGCAGTGGGTAAAGTCAGGCTGTGGATGATGATGATGACGACCTCATCGCTCACGCTGTGGGCGAGTAGCCGGCTGAGACGCAAGAGGTGTGGGTTTGATTCCCGCTGCGGGATACATGATCTGCAAATATTTGTTCTGGGTTTGGGTGTTGTGGCACCATGGCACTCGTAGTTTTTTGATACCCACGTCACAGGGAATCCCAGTGTTGGTTCAGGACTATGTATGTGTATAGGTATGTTATGTTATCAATTCCACGTCCAACCGGATCTCGTAGCGTAGGTCCCACTTGGCTCTGCGTCTTTCCCAGTCAACCTGCAGTCTGCTCCCACAGACAAGTAGCAAAATGCAAGCGTTATTGTTTTACCAAAGCGCTAAGGAAAATGTACTGAGTTGGCAAAAGCGATCGACAACCGCCCTGCCGCGCCACCATGCCGCCGTTTCCTTCATAGTATAATACATATAATAATATCCAGCGCTTGGATTCCTACTTGTCTGAGCGTCAGATTCTGTAAGTTTCATTTTGATTTGACCACGGATTTATCGATCGACACTATCAAATGGTTTAACTTTTTTTCAAGTTCAGAATCTGCTTACTAGAGTACCGGGCAAGTCCGTCAAAGGTTTGCAATGTGTGGAGTTTAAAATAACAAGTCGTCCTAATCAGCAGTTTCTAATTTTAGTTTCCAGTAAAGCTGTCTAAGCTTGATAATGGAAATCTCTTGGTGAAATCGGCGGTAGTGTCCCTACTGTTAGTTAAAGTAATATCGTTTGGTAACCTTACGGAGTTGTTTGTAATAATTACAGAGACATAGCCCGAGATTCAATTTAAACTTTATGACAGCCACCCCTACAACTTGCAAAAGTCAACTTCTTGGAAAAATATTATTCTACTGATTCCAGTCCAATGGAGTAACGATGTGACGCCTGGAGGCGAAGCATGTTTATCCAAGTTGTAAAAACTTTCTAGACATGCAGCAGATTGTCGTATAACTTTTGTTTTAAAAATAACATAAAATATTCAACGAAAGCCTTAGCTTCTTACACAATGATTTTTCATCACAATTGTATGTTTGATAAAAATGATAATGATAATGATGATAACGTCGCAGGAAGTCGGTGGATGGAGGCGGCTCAAGACCGTTCGTTGTGGCATTCTAAGGGGCAGGTCTGTGTCCAGCAGCTTGTGACTCATGTGAGTGCTACGAAGTCCGCAAAAAGCTCTACAACATAGTAGAGCTTTTTGGGAAAGCAATATTGATTGGGTTATTATAACTAATGGGATACGCAGATAGGTTAGTAACTAATACCTACATTGAACACTTGAATATGAGCCCTTACGAGTCCTGCCTTATGTAGTTATAGGTATACATTATGAAAATGAATAAATACTTCCATGTGCGGTGGATACGCAACGAGATGATTTTACTATATCAACTTCTCTGTTGGTATATTTTAATATTATACGTTTATTACCTATAAAATATATGAAATATCTATATATTAATATTTTTATTTAACATTTTGAAATGATTCTCAGCCTCGGATTTCAATTTCTCTTAAGGTTCGAAATTCTCTGTACATTTTCCATCCAATATTACTTGTAATGTTGTTAAGTGAATTCCTCTATACGACATAGTTGTGTAGTGAATTAATAAGTTAGCAGTTCATGCATATTGAGGGAGAACCGCGGCTCGCTACTCGCTACATATTCATACCCGCAAGCCACAGGACTTCGGAGACACCTTGGATACATTGAACTTGGGATGAGAAGATTATAGGATTACGGAGAAATTATACAATCATCCTACCTATTGCTATACCTCCATTTATACACGAATGGCATTATACACAAAAAATATTGGGCTCAGTGACAATTTGAGAAAATCTCGAGACGTCGGTCAAAGGACTAAAAAAGAAAAATATTTCCTAAACTTGTTTAGAACCTACTTAATTTCATACATATATTATTGAGTACATTATTTCGAAGTATTTATGTTGCAAAATAAATGTGTGTTTTTTTTTGTTTGCCTATCGTTATTTATTATATATATCCGGTATCATCATCATTATCATCAGCAAATAGACGTCCACTGAGGGACGGGGCCAAAAAAATTAAAAAAAATAACATACAATAAAAATACTCAATTTTCAAAAACAGCCTAAGCTATGACGCATTTACAATCGGTTCGTAGCTCGCCCAAGGGACGAAATGTAAATTTGTTTTACACTGTCTGAAAAGTTTGGTTGAAACCACACTGAAACGCATTCAAATCCTCGTGGTCTATATAATATATGTATAGTTTATATATTCTATATAGCTTACCTATATAGCTAGGTATTTAGTATTACTGCTACTACAACTTCGTTTTACCGGCTTTTTCTTGGTCACCCTGCGTTGCCCTAGGGTGCCCTAGGTCTCAGACCCTGAAAAGGGTCTAGTAATTAACTGTGAAAGAATCGGTGTGGTGAAAGGACAGGTACGCCTCGCTGCCTTTCATGCACAGTAAAAGATACACTACCTACTAAAAGATATACTCAAATAAGGCAGGTATTCATTTACAGTTGCAAAACAAAGTTTAACAAATATGTCAACATTTCAGCACAATGTTACGCATAGCAATTATTCTGTAACCTATGCACACGTCGTATTTTAAACAGCGATACAAACGCGCCGTTTTTTTTTATTCTTTTATTTATTGGCTTTTGAACATCATATTCATGTCAGCTCATATGAAACTAATCTATGTCAAATCAAGGCAGAATAGACCCTTCCTTCTCCCGTGGATGTAGTTAAAGCTTTACTAAGAGATTACACCTGTTGATGGATAGCAGCCGATTATCACCAATCCACCTGCTGATGATGATGACAAACGCGCAACAGACGCGCGTTAAACGGGTGGTCTTTCTGGAACGAAGAAACATTAGGCCTCTCCGTGGAATGCGGCCGTCTTCAGTATTGAATCGACCTAACAACCAAATAAAGTTTTCTTTTTGAATTCTTATTTTACTTACTCGCTAACATAAAACAGAAACATAAAAAGAATTTTGTTTTCTTCTTGTAAATGGATATATATTTATTATTTGTTTCTCGTGAATGCTATTTTTTTATATTGGTATATTTCTTTTAATTCAACGAATTTATAACGCGATAAAAACGCGCCGATAATGTGCGTTTTTAAAACGCGCTGATAAAATACGCCGTGTGCATAGACTCTTATTTTATGGTTCCTATGTATCCCCGAAGTTGCCCCGCACATCGTAACTTTACTTGAGGTAACACGCAAAGGTAACTTCTAAGGAACTTGGGTACTAAATAAGTACCTATATACGTACCGCAATTTATGAACAGTCTTATAGGTTTAATCCTGACTTATGAGGGATTTAATTCTACAATTCATATTATTTCTTGTTTATGTGATATTGAGTCTTCACAGGTGAACCTAAAAATTAAACAAAAGTGGAGAAAATTTGTCTGTTTTTGCGCGTTACAAGACTGTCGAAATTTGTATGTAAGTACATATATTTAAGCATCATCATCATCATCACCATCAGCCTGTAGAAGTCCACTACTGGACATAGGCCTTCCCCTTAGAATGCCACGACGAACGGTCTTAAGCAGCCTCCATCCATTGACACCCCGCGACGTTTATAATGCAAAAAAGATAAGCAAATAATTTAATAATTTAAGCAATAACTTTTCATTTAAAAAACCGACTTCCGCCATTGTATTCGACTAAATATTTGGATGAAAAAAAATGATCAAAGAACCATAGTGGTGAAAGGATTATGATACTTTTGAATGCAAATGCTTGGTTTGTTGCTGAAAATATCAAAATCGCCATATGTATGCCTACAATATTTGAGGAGTTCCCTCAATTCCTCATGGATCCCATCATCAGAACTGGATTTTGAAAAAATGGGACCAATCTGGAAGTATATCTATTCAAATAAAAAATCAATTTTCCAAATCAGTTCATAAACGCCGGAGATATGCGGTAACAAACATAAAAAAAAATAAAAAAAACAACAACAACAACCGAATTGAGAACCTCCTCCTTTTTTGGGAAGTCGGTTAAAGTAAATTTCGCCATAGTGTGTCCGGCCTATAGAATAGACGCCTCCTCCTGTGGATGTCGTGGGATAACACCAGGGTATGGGCAATAGCATCTACCTGAGTACTACCAATACCGCGATCACCAATCCGCCTGCCAAGCGTGATGATTATGGCAAATCCCCTTATTCTATGAGGTAGGCCTCGTCCAGCAGTGCAAGTCTATACCGGCTGATGAACAAAAGAAGAAGTAAATAAATTGAATTTAATGCAATCCATCAATTTGAGTCAATAATTGCACGTAGAAACATTTTAAGGGATGTAGACAGACATATCAAAATTATGAATCCCAATACCTAGGCACATCAATCACTCACAAATTGGTCCCAATTAAAATTTGAGCGGTATATAGGTATAAGTGGGAGCGCAGCGCTATAAAACCTAGGATCATAATTGCGAAAGTACACCTCGTGGAAATTTTCGGCTGAATTATGCTTCAACTCTCTTAATTATGATAATGTCAACCGATTAAATCTACAAAATCTTATGAATATTTATAAAAGTAGTAAAACTAGTAGTTTTTAAACTAAACTTAAGGAAACTACAGCCAGACTAAACAAAAATAACGTAGTTTGTCATTAATGTTAAAACTGTTGTCAGATCGTCATACAATTTTGTATATAATATAATCGGAAAAAACTTATCAAGTTGAATGAATAAGAAAAAATTAAGCGTAGTTTTGCCGAAACGTTCGGCGACGCTTCGTGTAGGCTGCAAATTGAGGCTCTTCACTTCTTCAGGCTTCTTCAGGCTTCTTCAGGTTTTTTAGAGAAAAGGACCAAGTTATATTTGAAAAAAAAAATTGGGAGTGCTACTAGATTTTACTACTTTAAATACTTAATATTATTGGCTTATTATTTCTGAAGAAGTTGCTCTAACCAATTGATAAAAATAAATCAAATTAATTGTAAAAATGTTGCACCTCGAGCATGCCTCGAGCACACATTTACTTTGTATTTAGTATTTTCGGCCGTTCTATAGAACTTATCACAAGATAAGGAAAAAATAGAACTTTGCTTGGAACTTTTACTAAAGTTGGATTAATAATCTCGAGATGAGGCAAGGACATTTTTGTCACAAACACGCAGATGTATGTGGCGTTCCATCCAAACTTCCAAGGTGACGAATAGCGGAAGGAAACTACAGAAGCTTTTGGATCTTTTTGTGAGGCCTTCCACTGCTTATTAAGTTAAGGTGTCTTGTAACTTATAAGCCTTTTCAAGCGGCGATTTATAATTTCGTCTAGACCCTTTCATTTTAAAAACAACTCAGATTTTAACCAAAGTTAATGAATACAATTCGCTCACGCTAGGTGAAACAGCAGCAAAAAGCACGAGATCCCATTTTGTAGTTCAACGTTGATTCCGGGGAGCTCCAAGTATAGACTCATTCTGTAACCTGCGTATAGGTGGAATAATTTGATTGAACGAGGATACAAAAACTTATGGAAATATTTGTTTCAGCACTTTTCAAAAGTTAATGTCATGTAATCACTTTAAGTGAACTTCCGAGCGATGCACGTTGGAGCCTCAAAAGGCCAACGAGATGCCTTCGATGATGATGGGTTCGGTGGCGCAGATGTGTTGGTTTATTTTTCTTTATTTACACCAGTCGTTCTCGAATTCGAATTCCACTCATTAATTAAATTTTTTCAGCCAACTTTGCTGAAACCGCCCCCATTACCATGATTGATGGGACAGTGTCCTAATTAGGACAGACGACGTCAATCAACTAAAATCCGCTGGGAATTCAAAATGAGCTCGCCCCGGATCGGGTCATCTGTCTAATGCCCCGGGCCAGCTTTATTAACAAGGGAAAATTCTCCCAATCGAATATGTTCACATCCAGGTACCTCATTATTAGCCACTGGAAGTCCACTGCTGGACATAGGCCTCAACCATATAGAAAGCCATGACAAACTGTCCAAAATAGCAGCCTCTAATACACCGACTCCCTGCTAACTTTAAATAATAGTTAAAAAAAAACTAAAAAAATACGCTTTTTATAGAAAATCCAACAAAAAAATAGAAAATAAATTTTTAAAAATTTGAATTAAGAATAGTGTAAATAGGAAAAAAATATTTTTTATTGTAAAAAAAGCGTGGGGTGCATGGTGTCAATAGTTATAAATATTTTATTGACAGATATGAGTAGAAGGATTATCATTTTGATAATATCTTAAAACAGCACCCCACGCTTTTTTTACAATAAAAAATATTTTTTTCTTATTTACACTGTTCTTAATTCAAATTTTTGAAAATTTATTTTATATTTTTTAGTTGGATTTTCTATAAAAAGCGTATTTTTTTAGTTTTTTTTAAAATATTGTTTATTTTTCATTTTTTGGTCGAATTTTTTATAAAAGCGTATTTTTTTGTTTTTTTAAACTATTATTTATTTTTCATTTTTTAGTGATTATTTAAAGTGGAAATCTTGTTAAAGGAAGGTGCAGATGTTGAAACGCTGAATGAATAAGGATGATGAGACACCGCTTCATGATGCTATTAACAACGGACGTGTCGAAGTTGTTGAACTTCTTGTTCAACATGGTGCGAATGCTAATTTAGTTGGTCCAAAATGGGAAAATGGGTTCACCCCATAACACTAAAATATTTTGAATATCGATAAAGAAATTACAGGGATACTAATATCTGGAGGTACTAATATTAATACTGACACCTGGATGTCACCAATTCATTACGCTGCTTCGAAAGGTAGTGGTGAAAAAATCAAAATGTTGCTAGATAATGGAGTCTACGTTGATACTTTATATCAGAAATGCAGAACTCTAAATATTGCTATCAATGCAAACAATTTACAATCTGCAGAATGGGTTTTAAAATACTGCAGGTTTCATTGAGTGTGGTAGAAATACATAAATAAGCTCTTTTAAATTCGTTCGCTGTATCGTTCGCCTATTCAATCGCTGTACAAATTAATAGCTTATTATTGATTTAAAAATTAAAAATACATTCTAGTAATCTGCCATCGATTTACTAGAACATGACATGACAGATTACTTGACGACTGGACATTGTAATTATCATTGACGCAGACCTTCCGGGTCTCAGGAAAACAAAAATCGCTGATCCTGATTATCCTAGTAAGGATAACGGGTCAAAATGTTTAAAATATTAAATTGTCATCGGTCCTTAATAAGTATGCCGAATTTCGAGTTAATCCGACGTTTTGAAGGGGGTCAAAATCATGTTCAAAGATTCCGTTACATACTAACATACGTCTAAAGCTAATAAAAGCGTATTAATATTAAAAAATAGCGTTGGTCCATCGTGCAACGAGCCGTCCTACGCTGATGCGTTGTCCTGTTCGTGCGTGGTCGCCACTCGAAAAGCTTTGACTCAGCGATTGTCAGTTCTGCGAGCTTTCCCGTTGCCAGTTCAACTTCTCCAGTCTTGTCAACTAGTCTCAGCTCTAGGTTGAAATTAGCAACCCGGATATTTTAGTTTTCCAGAAAGGTAACGCTGCCCCGCCACAAGATTACCAAACTGCATAGCATATTAAGAACCATATTCTTTTCATTTTAGCAATATGAATGGAGTAAAATGCACATGAATTACGACCTAGTTGCCAGTTCCCAACCGTTGCGACCAGAATAATCGCTTTTCTGCGAAATGCAAACGAATTGTGGCCTGTTTTCTAAAGGAAACAAGAAAAAGGATTTCTATTTATGGAACACAAAGGAATAGTAAACATTTGAGCTAAACTTATAGGGAAGTATTAGGTAGGTACCTGGGCAAACTAGCTACACTTGCCCATATTTAAATGGGTGGTTCATTTTGAATGTTCAGGCATTTGTATTGTTTTAAAAGTGTAACTCTCTTAGGTTAAATTACCAAACAGTTGTGATTTAAGACTATCGAGGTGTGTAGGTACCTATAGAGTGCTATCAATTCTATCATGCTTATAGGTCATGCTGGACCAGGCTGGTACACGCTACCGAATCAAGACCTGTCAATCAAAATTATTTTCAATACCCACTGCTTGTTGTTCGCTGGTACCCACAATTTATGGATCATTATTTCCAAATCATCATCATAGCACAGTCAAGTGTCATTCAATATTTCATTAATAGCTACCGCATTGTTTATGCACTTTCGTTATAGACAATTGATTCCATTTAGGTAGATACCTACAGTAAATACCTCTACAGGCTGTGTTACAGTTCAGCGTGCCTAAGAGATGAGACACACCAGGGTTGTCATTTGTCACAAATTTGTTTACTTGTCCGGGCCAAATTTCTTATACCCGGTCTGTCCAACCATGGTCCAACCTATCCGATTACAATGAGCCAAGATTTCAAAATGAATTTCGCGTAAACGCATTACGTATACCTATAGGTACCTAATATGTGTTTTACCTACCTTCTCTACTTTCCCGTATAAACGGGAAAGTAGAGAAGGTAGGTAAAACACATATAATAATATAATATAATAGCTTTGAAAACGGCAATAATGCCGTTTTCAAAGCTATTAGGTATTTGCATATAGGCCCATGAATCTTTCTACTTAGGCTCGTCTTTATCGTCTATGATTAGGTAATAACCTACTTAGGTGTATCATTTTACTGCTCTCTTTGCGACAGCTAATCAACAGGACTCCAAACCACAGTTTCCTCAAAACCCTGTGTGTATACCCTTTGCATACAAGCCCTAATACACACGCTCAACCTATTGCTATATGAGCCAGTGTGTAGGTAGGTATATTTCGCTTTGAGACCAATAAGGCTGTTTACAAACACGCTTTGTACTTTGTGGTAGGCTTGCAAACAGGCTGTCCCATTATTGCACTATTGTGTGCCATCCACTGTCTGGAAATTTTGTAATTAATACCTCACTGTATGTATACCACTTGGCTGTGTTAAGCAACCTGTAGGTAGGAACTGTCGATTAATCTGGCTAATAGTAATTCCTGGGACATCTACTTCATTGATGATGTCCTACGGAGCGGTAGGTATTTGGTAGAGCTGTATATAGTATAATTCTCGATACGAATTCTTAATCGATAATTCTACTATACAGCTCTACCAAATAATAACATTATTATGTATGTATATTCAAATTTTTTTTGTCAACATATCGTGAATAAATTACTTTTCTTTATATTCTTCCCATGCACCAGCCATATATTCTTCCTCTGGTGGGAATAATTTACACATTACAAAGAAACCAAACCATTCAACGAGCCTAACCAAATTAAGTTTCAGGAAACCCGTCAAAAATAACATACAATTTCCAAGGAAATAATAAATTAGTGCAACAGAATTGATTGGGCAGACAGAGAGAAACCGCGGGCCGCGGAGTGGAGCGAGTTGGTCTCAACTTTCTTAATTAACTCGTTATTTTGCAGTGCACGAAATACGCCGTAACGATACAATTACAGCTGAAACTGGGTAAATATGGCTGGAGTTTATTTATTGCACTTCGTCTGTTATTGCGAAGTTATAAGCTGTTATTGCAGGAAGGTTTCAGGATTCATCGCTAGATACATCCTCTCGGAAGGTGGGTCCTACCGTCTTCGTGCAAATATGTCATCCTATTAACAATCACTCATTGTTCAATTGCAAAGCATAGGCGTTGGTACCTATAAGTCATTTCAAGGAACAAAATGCCAATACTGTCAGGTCCTATCCTGATCTTGACTCGTAAAAAGTCTACTATATCAGAACATATATATTCGTGATGTGAAGATATTATACTTACCTATACTTACACAACATTTGTCTCCATCATCATCATCATCATCATCACCTGCATGTTTACGTCCTCTGCTGAACGAGGCTAGTCGAACGGGGGAATTTTCCATGAACGCACCGCTTTGCAGGCGGATTGGTGATCGCAGTTTGGTGTTGTGTACTCAGGCAAATGCTGCTGCCCATCCCTTGGTGTACCCTTAGTAAGGCTTGCTTTTACTACATCCACGGGAGAAGAGGGGGGGGGTATCACACCACGGCACGTTTACACGCATTATAGGTAATTGTTTTCCAGACCTACCGTACTTAGAAAATGTCTTTTATTTAGCAACACATTCTTTTCACTTAGGTTCAATTTTAAAAAGATGCTATCAAGAGCTTCTCAACGTCAGTTTTTCTAACGACTCCTAGGTACTTATACCTTGGATGCGCTGTCACATACGCCTTGATGTGGCCATTAATGACTAGGGTCCCAGCACTCAATTCCTTATTAAGGACCGGTCACATCTCCGCCATACAGGCAACAACTGCAAAAACAACTCATGCAAGTCAATTGCCATTTATCAACAATCAATTCTCGTTGAAAACTGTGATCAGATCAAGCCATAATGAATTACGGATTTTTTTATAGAGCCATTAGTCAAAGTCAAAGTCATTTATTTCATAATCATGTACTTATAGGTCACTTTATTACAGTTGTGATATAGATCGGTGACAATAAAGCGTAGTGATTTAATCATACAGAGCCAAATCTGCACATTAGGCACTTTTCATTTGCATATTTATTTATATTGACAACAATGATTAAATATGATACAAAATTACCTCTATAATTTACCTTCATTTAATAAATAATAATAATAAATGCTGGACATTTCACACAACATTATCTAGCCCCAAGCTAAGCAGAGCTTGTGTTATGGGTACTAGATAACTGATATACGTAATACAATACATTACATAGATAGATATTTTTTATTATACATAGAAAATACCCAGAACACCCTGAACAAATATCTGCAGATTGTACAAATGTTCGTTCCGAGGCGGGAATCGAACCCGCAACCTTCTGCGTCTTCAGAAACTTCGCCAGATAGGACATAATTTTACAAGTCTGTTAGTAGGACACACAGGTAAGTAGATAACTATAGGAGGTACCAACATAGTACAGGATCAATTTCATCGCCCACCAGCGAAGCCGTCTACACAAGTTCAAATCAAAAGTCACGACAAAGCGCAAAAACCCATTCCATTAAAACGATAAGTTTTTCAATGAGGGATATTAGCGAGGGCTTGTTTTTTTTTATCCTATCCGCTCACCCATAAACGAAGTCTGTCAGCCGTCGCCATTGAAATCGGTCTCCTTTAATTTTGAAGCCAATAAATTTCGTAATCCGCCAACGGAATTTATATCGGCCATTTAATGTCAATAAGAGAGACTCGTCGTGACGCCATTTGAGGCCACGTTGTGTGTTTGCTTTACCTACTCACTAAAACTATCAGGGAACTCATTTTATAAGCAAGGATGACAGACTTTAGTTACTCTGCAATTTCGTAGAACTGGCTGGAATGAAATATCTACAATGAACAGGAATACGCAATGTTACATTTGCTTGTGCTATTCAGAAGAGCTCTATCAATCAACTCTACCATGCATAGTCAAGTAGTAAAGTAGTATTTACACTTAATTGTTCACCAGGAATACATACCTAATAGTATTTAATAAATTAGCAGTGCAATGGGCGGCCTTATCGCTGAAAGCGATTTCTTACAAGCAACCTTTCAACCACTTATATACCAAGTTTAATTATATACGAGTATAGTTAATAAAGAAGTTCATCATCATCAATCATCAGCCTGTAGTTCGTATGCCACGACGAACGGTCTTGAGCCGCTTCCATCCACCAACTTCCTGCTACTTTTATAATGTCTTTGATGTTTATATGTGATATTATTATGGGGCTGAAATGTTGTAAAACACGCTTTCAGACATTTGAACTAAATCCTACTTCTGATACACTGACACGTAATGCCTACAAAGCTGTTATTGAAAACCGATTAAGCCCAAAATTATGCTAAAGCAATCACATCGCAGACGACGGCGACGTGTCAATATTTACACACCAATATCGTTATTATGCACGTACCTATATCATACCTACCTCAACATAATATATAGGTACATAGACTTCTCTTAAAAAAACTTGAAACACTACGAAGATTTTCTTTCTGGCGTCAAATATGGTTACAGTAAAACAAAAAAAATTAGCAAATATTTATAATGATAGCTTTTCTTAAAGAAATAATCTTCTTAATTGGTTAATTAAGAAGATTATGTCTTTAAGAAAGCTATCATTATAAATATTTGCTGGCAGTTCGTAACCTTGTACTACCTACTGTTATATTATGATTTTTTCATATAACAGTACTTATAGGTAGTATGTTCATAACAATACTTTTCAAATAATCCATTAAACACATTAACTTGAAGTGTTTCGATTTTTTTATGAGAAGTGTATAATATCATGACTCATCATAATTATACGAGTTATACTTATGACCTTATTTTTTTTTATTTGCATTATGCAGCTTTAATTTCACTGCGGCCATGTAGGCATATTGTGATCGCCACAGGTTAATATCGCCCCTGGACAGTTCATCTTAAATAAATTTAGATGCCCAACTGCTTTGCTAACACGTTTAATTACGTTTACATAAGCATGTAGGTATAGACTTCAATCAAGTTCGATTAAACCGCTCTAAGCTCCATTGAGTCCTTGAGCTGGTTTCGAGACGTACCTAAATGACAGTGTGCCATACCACAGGATACCTATAGATCCTATAACTGTCATGCTTCGTTACCGAAGACAAGACGGTGTGCATCCTTTACACTTATACACTCGAGAGCAATGAATCCGGGTCACTTAAAGAATCCTAAAAATCTCGGAAACTAAAAATGCTAGGTTAATGCAATAAATTGTATTTAATAGACAATGTAATACTCCTTAAATGAAGGTATTAAAACTTCTTAGTTATTGTAAAGTTATATCATAAAAAAAAACAAATTTGAAAATGGGCCACTTTCGAAGATGGAACTACGAAATTAAGTTAAAAAAATTTAAATTTAAATTTAAAATTTAAAATTAAAATTTAATAATAAAAAAAATTAAATTAAAATTAAATTAAAAAAGCACGAGGAGGCAATACGAAGTATTAAAATTCAAGAAAATCGTAATAAAGTTCAAAAATTTCATGTTTCCTATTTTTGTTTTAAGGAGAGATCAGCAGTTTTTTTCTTTATGTAATTTTGTGTTAATAAAATGTATGGTGACTCATATTTTTTTTTACCTTCATTTAAGGAGTATTACATTGTCTATTAAATACAATTTATTGCATTAATCTATCATTTTTAGTTTCCGAGATTTTAACATTCTTTAAGTGACCCGGATTCATTGCTCACGAGTGTATAAGTAATTTATATAATATATGTAAGAGACTAAATTCTATATCTTCTTCGAGAGAGAGAAGAGAAGAGGCGTCGCGCGTCGCCCATAGCATATCGTTCAATGAGAGGATTTATCACCACGCTTGGCAGGCGGATTGGTGATCGCAGGGTGGATGCTGCTGCCCATCTCCTGACGTAATCCCTTAGTCACCTTCTACGATATCCACAGGAGTTGGACGAGTCCTATTCTTAGGCTGAGACTACTACGGCAAATTCTATATCAGACTAGCACTCGGAGGCCTAATCACGTCAATTTGGTGCTTTTTAAGCGCACCTACCCTAGATGTCCCTGACGCCACAAAATATATATTTTATGCTGATGCGATCAACAGGCGAAATGTGGTGCGAGCGGTATGTGGGCCAGGCAGAGCCAGAGCCACAGCCGAGAGCCATTATTTTGTCAGCTTGTATAGTTTCTCAAGGAGTTGCGCTACTTTATTGGTACCTTCAGCAACTATGGGTACGAGAAAATTTCCCGTTTCACAAAATTAGTTGCTATAGTAATACGCTATTACTATTATTATTTAATTGATGGCTATACTATAACCAGATAAAAGCTTCCAGTGCGATATAAGTAATATAAGTAATAGCGAAGTGTAGGTACTTACTCAATTTATTATCAGCATCAGCCTGTAGATGTACACTGCAGGACGTTAGGCCTCTTGGGCCATCCACCGACTTCCCACGACCTTAAAAATGTCTTCGGTCCATCGAGAGGCCCTCGCCTTAACTTATACGTACTATTATAGGTACCTATACGTAATTGTCGGTAGGTATAGATAGAGGTAAGGCTTGCTCCAGTTTAATCGGCTGACGGGATTGTGTCGACACGTTGGCAAATTGCAGCGCTTGTTTACCACCCACTAACTCAATTTGTCTATTCTATTGTATTGTACCTACCTACCTGCGTAGGGCTTGTATTGTGGGCGTTTTTGATTAGCAAATCCATCAACTTTACTAACTCTACCTACTAGAGACGGACATGGATTAGTCAAACTTAACAAAAAGACCGTGAAAGCGAAAGTACCGTTCTGCTATACCTTTCTGCTTTTATATTGGTTTGCGAATGTGTCGTTTTGATACGAAGAAAAACGAAAACGAATGAAAAATACAGAAAAGTAATCTACTTTAACACCTATCTATTTTAAGGGTTTCGTTACTTAATGATAAAAAGAAACCCTTTCTTATAATGAGACTTTCTTCGGCTGCCTATACTTCCGTCTATGTCTAGTCTTCCGTGTCTGTCCGAAGTAGGCAACTTAGGTAGGTTGGTACGTGTTTCTGTTTCTTAGCAACTAAATTAGTTACCTATCGATTTGTTGGCACTGAACTCTGCCGAAACCTATTCCAGGTAAAATAAATTAAAATATTTTTATTTTCATAAAATATGGGGTACAAAAACTTTGGAAAAATACAAAGTCCGTCAGTAAATCAAGTGTTCCCACTAAGAAATCATTATTGGCCGAGCGAGCAAAGTCTTTGCAATAACTTAGTTTTTGAGAAAAAAATAAAAAATAATAAAAACCAATATAACGTGAGCTCTCATTTGTTAGAATTTCAACGACTTTGTGGTTCAGGTAAGATTGGGAATTTGCTAGATCGTGCTATGGATGCAATTCATAGTTTATCAAAAAACAATAAGAAAGTTTGCGCTCACAAGGCACAAACTTTATTATTATTATATAATTATTCTGGCATTAATTTATTTAAAATCTCGTTACAAAAATATATTTTTCACTATAAAGAAATACCTACTATCTACAAAAACATAATTAGTATAAAAACAATAAAGTAAAAATATATATCTAAACGGGAAACCTCCGGCCGCGGAGCAAGGCCCAAGCGGTCGGAGGCTAGGGCTGCAGAGAGAGGAACCTCCTGACTATGCGTGCCGAGTCCAAGAGTACAGCCTTCGCTGAATCTGACCCTGACCATTTAGTGAGAGCCTCTTAAGGTGTTGGTCAAGGCTCTTCGCTATCAATCCATTCATTGAAACAACTATCGGGACGATAATCGTTGAATCCACATCCCACATGGCGGTAATCTCGTGGGCCAAGTCAAGGTACTTGCTTATTATTATATTATTATTACTTACTAACAAAAATGAATTGATTTTCCTTCATTCAGTTTTTGAGAACGAATTCAGGTTTTTCCCCCATAAACCGTAGGTTCCGCCAATCCGACAATCGGACAAGCAACAAGCAGCAGAAGCCCGATTGCCGAATTGTTGTGGATGTTAGTGGAAGGCGTGCAACGAAACCCTAGGTGCGTGAGTCTGACTCTCACTTAGCCGAATTTACCTATTGCGAATTGCGCCAAATGGCATTTCCATCCATTGAGGGATGGTTGGCGGATCCGTGCCGCTTTGTCGCCAGCCCGCTTCGAATTTAAGGTAGGTAGGTCTGAACTGAATCCGATATCACATAGAACAGCTAACTGCCGATCGCAGTGAATGAATACAAGAACATCGAAATATAGCGAGCTGTCGAGTTGTTGTATGACGCTCGAAATGGAACGTAGGTACTTATGTATACTAGATATACCTACCTACCTACTCAAGTCCAAAGGTTGACTGGATGATATTGCTTTCAGCGATAAGGCCGCCCATTGAATCCTATGTATTCCTGGAGTACAATAAAGTGTTAATTTATATCGAAATCTAGGTAACATAAAGATTTTAGAAATTCATTGTTTCTAAACATGGACGAGTTCGTTCACTACCTACTGAATGTTATCTATCAACGTAGATTCGTCCGATTCTACACTTCACTTCACTTCTTAGTTTATGGCATTTGTGGGTGGATTGATAGACATGGTAAATAGGTAAACATTGACATATATTTACTAATGTAGGTATACCCTTGGTAAACCAAAAAAATACTCTGGACCTACCAAATCATTAGATAGGGAGTGGCACAGAAATCAGATTTCTATGGGGCATAGAATTCTTCTAGGCTTGGTCGCGTTGGAACAGGAGTAATTTAATTTTATATAAGACGATTCAAAATGATCCTTGTGATTTCAATGAATAAAGTTCTTTTTGACTTTGACTTTGACTTTGCATAGGTAAGTAGAATATTACCTACATAGAATATTAAATAACTTACCTAAATACGTATAGTCCGAGAACCCGGTTTAGGCCCATCCGCTCCGGTGGCCCAGCGTGCCCCCGGTACAAGTCTTACGTATAGTATATTGCATCCTCTTTGGGTACAAGGGCGAATGAGAAAATAAGTTTCATCGGCCCCAGTCACAACCCCTTACGTAGCATTGGTAAATAAATCCTCCTTTTGTTGACTGAAATAATATCTCTTTCTACTCTTTGGTTGCAGTCATGTCCCATGAAGCGTCACAAGTCAACAATAGTTATCTCACCAACGCAAACAATCATTTTTCGAAAAATATTATGAATCAAATTTAAAGTTTTATAAAAAAAATATCCAAAAATCTATAAGTATCAGCTATGTATCTACAGCGCTTCTGTTGTTGCGAGGGATGCTTCAGGCCAGCCAAGCGGCGGATGGCCACATTGCCGACGCAAGACTACGAATGTTACGCGGAGAGCTACGTTAAGTGCTTTTGGAACCTCTGCGATCACCAGAGCAGTACTACTAGCTTTCTTGTAAAGTCTAAAGACAATGGTAAGACTGCTAACTTCGAGTTGCGCACTTAAAAATTATTCTGTATGGATTTGTGCACTTTGAGGCTGTTTATATGTGAATAATAAAAAAATAAAGTTAACTTTGAACCTCCTTTTGGAAGTCGTTTAAGTATTTGTTCTTGACAAGAATACCTACATTATCAATACATTATGGAATTTTCAAACGGGAACTTTCCTGTCTCTTGGCGTAGGACCTACACAGTACTATACTTATAAATCTGTGACCTACACCTACGTAGGTACACTACATCAGACCAAGCCTCTGTATCGTGTAACTGGATCTTTGCTGTTTTTGACACAACATGCATTCACATCAATGTGTCTCAGTCTAGCAAAAGTTGGGTGAAAATTATGCTTCCTCAATTCTCAATACAATATTATCAAGTTCGTGTTTTCTTTGATTCTAGTGATAACAGCCCAGCCCCGGCACGGAGAGGTCCCATACTAATCCACTACTTACGTCATCAAATATTTATTCAAAACGAATTTTATAAAAATAGAATTATTGTTTATTCACAACAAAAATCGCTCAAACTATTCTGTTTTTTATATAGTACTTGTCTCAAATTCATGTTGATTCTAGATTGTGAAATATAGTTTTGGAACTTTCGCCACTCAATATTATCGTAATTTCTATTGATAAGCTCTATGATATTCTTTTGTTCTGATATGTATTTGAATTTAGGTATTTTACAGTCCACAAGAGTTGGCTCATCATTCCAAGGGGAGGTATTTGATGGTAGGATTTTAGGTACCGCATGGTAGCATAGTCTAGCTTCTTTTGACATTATGACAATATCTCCACTGTTTAACAGTATTGGTGATGGTTCTATGTTTCTACTCCTACCTCCAAGTAGGAATATTGCTGATTGGCCAAAGCTGAAATGAGAAACAAAATTAGGTTAGCTGTGAGAGCATTACATAAAATTACATTCTAAAGCTTGTGGCAGGACACATTACTAGTCTGTGCGGAAACAATAGTCATGGCAGATTAATAGTTATACAGTTATACATACCGTTTGTTTTCCGAATAAAATTTATTTATTTTATTTTATGTTAAATAAATAAATAATTCGATTTTCACATTGTACATTATAATATTTTAATTATATTAATATTTAATTACAAGTATCAAGATCTTGTAATCCAGCTACGAGACAGTGTCGCTAACAATACGTACATATGCTAACATGCATAGGCATAGGCAAGTAGGCCTTATGCTTGCTTGCTAGCAAACAAGTACAATTTTTTTTTTTAAAGTAATCTGGTATTTAGCACTGCCACTCCCTCATCCCTCACGCCTAGTCTCTTTCCATGCAGACTAAAAACAAAAGGGGTCTAGGGAGTTAAAGAGAAAAAAAACTGACTAAGGAGGGAAGGAGGCTGCATTAGAATTTAGATCCTCATTGGATGTTGGCATTTTGGAGTATTATGCTCTGTGTGCTCTTTCAGCTAAATAATGTCCTTCTCAAATTAATAAGTGTAACATGTTACAAGTTATACTATCCTATATCGTCCCGCTGTAGGGGAAAAGTTTCACCCAACTGTTGCAACATCCTCTTCCGGAGGCATCGTGATTGTCTGCCAACACTTGTCTTTTGACTTAGAGGTTATCAGCCCCCCTATTCCCTAGCTGAAAGTCACTCAGTGACTAACGTTTGACAAGTAGAATGACCATCATAAAAAAAAATATTATGAAGAATTCTCAATTGATGGTAATTTTACTTGTCAAACGTTGGTCACTGAGTGACTTTCAAGATAGGGAATAGGGGGGCAGGTGCCCACCTATCGGATATCATCTGGTAAACATCCCTTATGACTCATGTTTTGCCAGGCTGAGCCCTAACTAGGGATTTTTTTACAAAGTTCAACAGATTAATTTTAAGTTAGTTACCTAAAGGAAAACAGAGGTGCTTCCAAATTCACTTCAGAATGGTCAGTATGAGCGGAGAGTGTAGAGTTCATGTGATAGTAGTTTACTATGGCTGCTTCTGCCTTGAAGCCATCACAGCCTAGGTACTGTGCTATCACATCGGAGAGCTCAGCTAAATCTTCTGGGAAATCATTTCTGTTTTCTTCCGTGTATTTCTGGAATTAAAAATTCAATGATAGTGTAATTCTAAAGGAAGATTCAAAATACACAAGCTTAGCTGTTTTCTTTACTATCAACGAATCACTCAATTGATGCCAAAGTTTGTAAATAAGAGTTCCACACTCGATGGTCCAACAACATTGAAAAGGTTGACCGTACATCATGGCATTCTAATCCTATGTGCAGTGTTAGTCAACTGGCTGATCGTAATGATAAGAATACTTCTTTACAGTTCAAAAAGCTATGCAGACAAAACAAGAAAACAATATTAACATTTTACTTTTGTGTCCCAGTTGTGATGGTATCCTAGAGTAATCCATCGCATTTTCTTCTGTAAGAGCCAGTTACATACTCCATTATCATAACATGATTTCCACCAGTCTTTATATTCCCCATCAATATCAATGTTTGACTTGCCAGGTTTCCTGGGGTACTCTTCTAAGCATTTCCGTATCCAAAACCTTTGACCAAGGGATGTGAATGGATTCCTGATTAGAAATAAACCAGGACGATCAGGAAAGGAATACAGTGCCCATTCCGTCACGTTTCGCAGTCCTAATGCTTCAATTCTTGGATCATCTATTAGTTTTACTGGAGCTGATAATGATACCTGAAAGTCTAATAGAAGGTTACTTAAACATGCACAGAAAAAACAAAATCATTGGAAAGTAATGAAAACTGATAAAGAATACGACCTTGTCGGTAGCTATTTCTGTTGATAAAACTTTGTCTAGAGATGGTTTCGGTTTATTACTTTTGTAATACTTGAAGATCTTCATAAAAATTTCATCTTCTTTACTACCCGGCGATTCGCTATGTTGATCCATTTTTCATCATTTTGTTATTTGATAAAAAATATTTTCAAATCCGTTCAATCAAAGAAAATTAATCATAGAACAACATTACAAATTAATACTCTAGCTAGGGAGGGAGCGCCGAGCGTTCAATTCGCGCCCGTCAATAGTTTCATAGAGAAAATAAATATTTTATGCTTGGTTGGAGCCATGGAGGAATAAAGTCACAGAATAATGAGAGTACAATAAAGTCATGGAACCTTTATACTCTCTAATGAAACTGTCATGTATCGGACACTGGCAGAATTGTGACAGTTAGCCACAGATCCCTAAACTAAACTAAGAAGAAGTGAAGTGAAAGAATACAAAAACAAACAAATAGGGATGCTGTCAACGGACTCGTGCGAAATTCACGTGTTTTTCGTTTTCTGGTTAATTCTAATTGATTTTATTGTATTTTGATCCTGAATCTGTATAGATTTTTCGAAATTACTTGCATGTGATTGTTTTGCTTGCTTTCATATATTATTTCAGGTTGCTTACGTTGCTATTTGTATATATCTGCGGTTTTGGGGTGAGTTGATCGTATGTGTGACTAAATATGGACGTCGAGCTTTTGGACCCTGGGCCCGATGAATTTGAATTAGATCCTCCTATAGGGTTTACTTTGGCTTCATCGGATTCATATTGTGAAATTGCTTCGGATTCGTACGAGGATGCTTCTGTAACTTCGAATCCTTCTAACAGAAGAGCGGAATTTCTAAGTAAGAAGGATAAAGATGACGTCATCCATTATAAAGATGTAATCTCTAAAAAAAAACAAAAGAGAAAGATAAAAAATGAAAGGTTGCAATCTATTTCTAAATTGAAAAAACCAGCTGAATCTCCAATCAACAAGGCTTTTGCCAACCCAAACCTCAAAAATGAAATAACAGCAATAGCCCCGATCTTGAACAACAAAATCACTCCTACAAATAGGGTAAACGATTTTGAGATGGAGGTTCCCTTGCCAGTGGCTCAGAATCTGACCTCGGACTCCTTGACCCCGAATATGTCCTCAAATCTCATGTCCCAAAGCTTCACTCCATTTACTAGAGAGCACTATGAGGTGAGTGACTGTGGTCCTTTCTTAGTATATGTGGAAATTGCTGAAAACAATAGTCTTTCTGGAACATCTCTCCACCCCTTGAAGTTTGGTTCATTTCTGTTCCGAAACAAATTTACATCAATTTTAAATGATGGAATTAAGAAAATAGGTCGCAATCGCCTCGCTGTCAATTTCAAAACCGCTGAGGAGGCTAATCAATTTTTGAAAAACGAGTTGCTGACCCAACATAAATATAAGGTCTACATCCCCTCTCATAATATCTCTCGCATGGGAATAGTTAAAGGTATTCCATCGGACTGGTCTCATGAAGAGATCTTAGAATCAGTTCAATGCCCCGTTGGGACAGGAAAAATAATAAAAACCCGCCGCCTGAACAAAAAAATTACGACACAAGATGGTAGTAGCTGGACTGCTACCCAGACTGTAGTTTTTACCTTCGATGGTCAAGTTTTGCCTAAAGAGATAATATGTTGCTACACCATTTTGGCTGTAGAACAATATGTCTTCCCGACAATTCAATGTTTCAACTGCTGCCGTTTTGGGCATATTAAAGCTCAATGTCGGTCTAGTTCCAAATGCTACAAATGCTCTGATAATCACACGGGAGATTCCTGCCTTCTTGAAGAGGCAGATGTAATATGTATGTACTGCTCGGCCCACCACTTTGCAATTAACAGGGCTTGCCCAGAGTATATCAGGCAAGTTAACATTAAGCATTTTATGGCTAACCATAATGTATCGTACCAAGAGGCCATCAAACTTGTCCCGCAAGTCAAAAAATCTTTTGCAGAAGTCCTTGCGTCCTCACCTGTTCGTTCTCAACAAATTTCCACCTCTCCTCAACCTCCTCAACCTTCTGTTGTTCCGCATTCATATCGGAAAACCATTATTCGCCCTCCCCGACCTCGCCCTGCCCCAGTACAGGGTTATGACCAAATGGCACATAGAGAAGTCATTCAATCATATGACATTCCTACTCCTACTAATGGTTGTGCTATAAATTTAAATAAAGAGTCTGACTCTAATGATAAAGATGTCTTGTCACTTGAAACAATTAATAAATTACTTTCTTCGTTGACTAATATAATCCTACACTCTGATCTACCGAACAACGTTGCCATACATATGATCAACACTATATCAATTGCTATTTTAAATGCTTTTAAACATGGATGTAGTCCTTCAGTGGAATTGTAGAAGTGTGGTTCAGAATAAATCTGAACTACACCATTTATTAAATCATCATAAGCCTTTCATATCTGCCGTCTCGGAGACTTGGTTGGTGCCTGGTTCTATCTTTAGAATCCCTGGTTACGCCATTCTCCGGGACGATAGAGAGGATGGCAGGGGCGGATGCGCCCTTTTTATTAAAAATAATTTATCATTTACTCAAATTCCTTTTAATAACTCAAGCAAGTTGCTAAATATTGTTGCTCTTAGGCATAATAGCATTTCATATGTTTCTGTTTATATCCCAAATAGAAATAGTGCTGTTATTCCTATTCTTCGCTCTTATCTTTTGGCTGTTCCTTCTCCCTTGGTTTTATTAGGTGACTTCAACTGTCACAATCAATTATGGGGTGCCCCTAATAATCACCCCTTTGGACGTTTATTTTTAGATATTTTAGATAATCTAGATTTATGTGTTTTAAATGATGGTTCTCCCACTCGTAGAACTCCCCCTGGTACTAATTTGAGCTTTGTCGATGTTTCTTGTTGTTCTGCCTCTTTAGCTAGCCTTCTTTCTTGGTCTAGACTTTCTTACACTTATGGGTCAGACCACTATCCTATTGTTATCTCTTTCCCCTTTCAGAATACCTCCGTTCCTAACTTACCCCCTCTACTTCCCTACATAATTAATAAAAATAAATGGGATACGTACTCTCTCCTCTTGGATGTGAAAATAGAATCTCTCCCTAGCCCCAATCATTCCAATATAATTGAATGTTGTGAATTGTTCAAAAAATCTATTATTGATTCTGCTGATTCTTGTTTTAAAAAAAAGAACTTATTTGTTGATAAAATTCCGTCTCCTCCATGGTGGGATGCTGACTGCACTAGCGCTATTAAACTTCGAAAAGCTGCTGAGTCCAACTGCGATCAATTAGTTACACTAGTGAACTTTCTTCAATTCAAAAATATAAGTGCTGCTTCAAAAAGGCTTTTTAAAAAGAAGAAATTTCAGGGTTGGAGTAACTTCTGTTCTTCTATTTCCCCACAAACTCCTTCTTCTATTGTTTGGGACAAAATCAGACGTTTTCGATCATCTCGTAGACAAGACTCCCATTCATCGTATTCTACTGCATGGGCTAATGATTTTATGTGTAAGTTAGCTCCTCCATTAGCTCCTAATAATTGCCAGCTACCTGTCCCTAACTTTTCTTCGAATGATATCCATCAGACTACTAATTCTGACTTTTCACTTGATTCGATCTATACATATCAGGAATTAAAATTGGTTTTGGACCAGGTTAAGGATTCTGCTCCTGGACCAGATGGTATCCCTTATTCCTTTTTATCTAGTGCTAATGAAAGTACTCTTAAATATTTCTTAATTTTAATTAATATTGTCATCAATTCTGGGCTTATTCCTCAATATTGGAAACATCAAATAATAATTCCCATATGCAAACCTGGCAAAGATCCATCAGATTCCTCATCTTACCGCCCAATTGCTCTCTCATCTACGATTCCCAAAATAGTTGAACATTTAGTTAAAAATCGCCTGGAGTGGTTTTTGGAACATCATTCTCTTCTATCGAATTCCCAATATGGATTCAGAAAAGGTAAAAGCATTTCTGATAGCCAAGCTATTTTTACCACTGATATCCATCTGGCATTTTCAAGAAACGAGTCAGTTGTAGCTGGTTTTTTAGATATCTCGGCTGCATATGATAATGTTGATCTTTGGATACTCAGGCATAAATTGCTTGAGCTAAGAATTCCGAGTAAAATTACCTCTTTCATATTTAATTTATTTTCTGGTAGACTAATTTCATTACGACTTAAAGGCGTGAATGAGGCTGACAGAATCATCTGGAAAGGTCTCCCTCAGGGTTCTGTTCTAAGTCCCCTGTTGTACGATGTGTACACAGTCGATATTGAGAGATCTTTGACGGCGGTGTGTAGATTGTTACAATATGCGGATGACTTACTTATTTACTCTGCTGATTCCTCTATATTGCAAGCGGCCAACAAAGTGGAAGAAGGTATTACAATTTTGAATTCTTGGTTGTTCTCCAATTCTCTCTCCCTTTCGGCATCTAAAAGTTCTATTTGTATTTTTTCTAGGAAGAGACAAATTCCTGATGTCTCAATTGCCTCTAATGGTCTTAATATACCAGTAGTTAAAAAAGTAAAATTCCTTGGAAAATATTTTGATTCCAAACTAAACAGTGTGGATCACGTTAAGCATATGTTGGGTAAAAGTGAACGAGGTATTAACATAATGAGATGTTTAGCTGGTGTGTGGTGGGGTGCTCACCCATTCTCCCTTAGAATGCTATATAATGCTATAGTTAGGAGTCACTTTGATTTTGGTTCTTATCTGCAGATTCCAGGTAATAAGGCAATAATTAAAAGGCTTGATGTATGTCAATCGAAAGCTCTGAGAATAATTATTGGGGCTATGAAGTCTTCTCCTACTAACGCTCTTCAAGTTGAATGTGCGGACCCTCCTTTGAACTTAAGACGCCAGTATCTAGCAGACAGGTTTCTTTTCAAAATTTGCGTTTTTGCAAATCACCCTTTGATTCCTAAGCTAAAATTGTTGAATTCTTATATTCGAACTAAGCCATACTGGAGACATAAACAAGTACCTCCCATAGTGAAAAGTTACAGGAAACTTGAAAATATTAAATTCAAAGTAGAGAGATTTCCGATTCACCCATTATTTTTCTACGACTTTAAATCCAAAATTTTCCAACCTGATATAAGGCTTTCTGTAGGAATTGACAAGAAGACTTCTAATGCCAATTTAAAATTTGTTAAATTAGTCTCAGAACTCTGGCATAACTCTGATATATTTTTCACTGATGCTTCTAAGTTAGATTTACAAGGCTCCTTAGGAGCTGCATTCTTACATTCCAATTCAAGCATCTCCAGGTTATATAAATATCCTCATTATTGTTCAAACTTTTCAGGGGAAAGTTTAGCCATTCTTGAATGTATAAAATTTATTAGAAGTCATAATATTCCGGACTCTATAATCTTCTCTGATTCTAAAAGTAGTTTACAGTTATTACAAACTAACCCTTTTGGAAAATTAGCCTCCTGTCCCATTTCTTTATCTATTAAACATATTCTAAGACTTTGCAATGATGATAACTTAAAGGTCACATTGGCTTGGATACCTGGCCACAAGGGTATTGAAGGTAACGAACGGGTGGACCTCCTGGCCAAAACTGCCATTGTGCATGGTAATAAAGATAATTTTTCAACATATGCTCATGACATTATCGCCATTGCTAAACAAAGATTAGAAATCTCCTGGAACTCACATTGGACTAGTTCCAGTTGTCTTAAGGGAAAACATCTTTATCAGATCCAACCTTTTGTTACCTTTAGATCTTGGTTTTCCAAAGTAAAGCTCAATAAACAAATTTCCTCATCAATCAGCAGGTTGCGAATTAGTCACTGCTCTTCTCCAGTTCATCTTCGTAGATTAAGGGTAAGAGACTCGTCCCTTTGTGAATGTGGTCTAGATGATGGGTCTATTACACACATAGGTACTGTTCAACTGCCCCAGATATTTTGTCCCATCCTTATATATTTTATCCCATTATAAAGCTCCTCTTCCTTCAAATGTATCTTCCATTTTAGCTCTTAGTAATAAAAACTCAACTCGTGCCCTTTCTAAATTTCTCACCCACCATGCTATTAGATTATAATTTTCATACTGTCATAATAATTTATGTATTGGTTCCTATATATATAGTTGTATTTAGTTTTATTTGATTTCATTTGATCAGAATCAAAATATTTTGTTACCTATAATTTTTTTTTTATTCGCTTTATATCGTGTAACGTGAATTAGTACTAGTCCAGTCAGTGAGGGGGTTTGACCCTGACAATAATTCCTCTGTCGCTGAAACTTTGCAGTGTGATAAAGTAAAGTTCATAAATTACGGTTGACGAGTTATCCATGATTTTTTTTATTTTTAAATGTTGTATTTCTACCTAAACATGAAAATCACTAATAACTTTTGGTGGAAAATTGCTCTGTCCAAAATTCCTTCGGTATATGTTAGTATACATTAATAAGTATACATATGTAACGGTATCCAGGAATATTTCGATTTCAGTGAGACAGAAATTTAAGAATATCTGTATTTTTATCACAACTTTTTCAGGAAAATTGCTCCGTCAGTTTTAATTTTTTTGTACTTGTAAGATTGTTTAAACTAATCGCCTTGCAGAGTTATCCAAAAGATTTGCCTTTTTGTTCATAGTTTTATGGATTTTTGGAAATAACTTACGGCGGAAAATTGCTCCGTCCATTTTTATTCATTTGTTAGTTACAGTATACTTTATTATAATAGAATTTTAAGTTATCCAATAAAATTTCGCCAAAACACATAAACACATAAACTTTTAAATATCAACATTTCATACTTAGTCAATTTTCGTACCGCGCGGGGTTCTGTGGGCTCAGCACGAACAATTAATGTTACCGAGACGCAATCGAGACGATCTCAAACGTCAAATATTGGCCAGTGACACAGGAGTGACTTGAAATTTTCAATATTTGTGAGTAGATATTTGAAGTTTACTATCGTGTCTTCGTAACTTTAGATGTTCGTGTTTGGGCCTCTGATAATACAGCGGGGCACCGCACCACGCATGCGCTCCGCGCAAGGGCTGCCAGATATACCGCTTTTCCTTTTTTGACACAGCTTTTTTGCTTAGGGATCCGCATTCCGTTTTTGGTTATCGAGGTTCTGTTTTTTTTGGATGATACTATGAGCAACTTTTTTATCACTTTTACACCGAAAAAAAACGCCTAAAAGTAGCTGTCCTTAAACTTATCTCCAAAATAACGTAAAAAAGATGTGGAAAAAATAAGAATATTGAGAACACGATGAAGAATTAAACGAAAGTTATTGCGAGTGACTGTTAAAACAATCAAAACTATTACGCTATTGAAAATTCTCCCAGGGACACTCAACTCGTTTTTGAATAAAAAATTAAAATAAATTACTTACTGAAAATATATCAAAATCATGGAAAACTACCACATTCAAAACCGTCAGTCAGCACACCTACTCGAGTACTTACGACTCGCACTTGGCAAGCTTATTTTGTATGTAAAGTCGTACTTTTTTTAAATCTCGTTAGAAATCAATTGAAACATACTGGCCACCTAGAAGTTGTCATAAAAACAGCCAACGCATCGAAGAAGAAATGATCCACGTTACAAAATTTGACAGTTTAGGTAAGACCACAAAATATAGAAATAGACAGAAGGTCCGCTCCCACCGTCCTTGAAAATAATTACCTAAACTTGCCTGACTCACTAAGGTTGCTACTGTATTCATTCAGAATTTTGAAAAGGAGTAGATTATTAGGAGTTGGAACAAGTTACAAACAATCTCGTTTGGAAAGGTGAAGAACGTTTGCATTTGGTTGTATTTAAACAACCAAATACACTGCAAGCGTAATAATACCGCTACTCATTTTGTTAACAAGTGACAAATGCCTGCACTCGCTATTATAGTCGCGACTGAGCTCTGCTCGAGATTGCGTGAGAATACATGTAAACGTAAAGTCAATGTGTGCTTACCAGAAATGGCGCTATGTTCTGAGTGGACCCTCTGTAGCTGTTTGTTCACGACGACTCTGTCTCTAATTTTTTTTCGTCTGAGAAACTTTACGATTTTGCTTCGGCTTTCAACTTCTATGTGATGTCATATGCTGTAACGCGTAGGCGTTAGGTTCAATTTGGCTCTAACTTTTTTCATACAAATATTAAACTTACAAGCACTTAGAAGCCGAAAGAAACATTATTTATTATTATTTCGTTCTTGAGATATCGTGATGAGTCAGCAAGTAGGTGTATATTTGCCTTATATATATATTGATTCTCATTGATCAAAACTATTGTCTCAAGATGTAGTAAAAGTAGCTCCCGGCGGCTGTGCGCGTAATGTTGATAGTCTAAAATGCGTATGCTACGCCGAAATTTTATTGGATACTTTAAAATGCTGTTGTGTTTAAGTGTACTTTAACTAATAAATGAATAAAAAAGGACGGAGCAATTTTCCGCCGAAAGTTATTTCCAAAAAACCATAAAGCTATGAACGAAACGGCAAATCTTTTAGATAACTCTGCAAGGCAATTCGTTTAAACAACCTTACGCGTACAAAAAAATAAAAACTGACTGAGCAATTTTCCTGAAAAAGTTGTGATAAAAAAACAGATATTCTTTAATTTCTGCCTCACCGAAATCGAAATATTCCTGGATACCATTACATATCTATACTTATTAATGTATACTAACATACACCGAAGAAATTTCAGACTGAGCAATTTTCCACCGAATGTTATAAGTGATTTCCATGTTAAGGTAGGAATACCTAATTTAAAAATAAAAAAAATCCTAGATAACCTGTCAACCGTAATCTATAAACCTTACTTTATCACACAGCAAAGTTTCAGCGACAGAGGAATTATTGTTAGGGTGTGCATACAAAGAATTGCCTCGTTCATCGGACTATACGTGAAGTTGGCAAAAATGTTCCACAACCTCCAAGTGGAACCAGTTGCCATTATTTAAAAAAAAAAAAAAAAAAAAAAAAAAAAACAAACAAATAATGCGAGAAATAGTTACATATAGCAATCTATTAATTATTGTACTGTGAAACTCATATTAAGAAAGTGTTCACGTCTCAGACCTGAAAGAAAAAGATACCTACACAATTTTATTAAGGTCAGGCCGAGATAGTTCCTAAAAGAGTACAGTAGGTACAAACAATATGAAAATGAGTAACAGTGCCATGTCGGAGCTTACACAAAGTTTGAGTAAGGTAACATCAATATTATTGTTTATTATTATTATTATTCGTTTTTCGACACAAGACTGTTTGTAATGATGGCTCTGCCTTAACCTGTAAATACGATGTTTCCAGTACAGAAACATGAACATCATCATTTGCCGTTAGATATCCACTGCTGGAAATAGGCCTCCTCAACAAAGAATAGCTCAAATGGTCTTGAGGCGCCACCATTCCGAATCTTCCTGCAACCGTTACAATGTAATCAGTTCATGAAGTGGAGTGCCATCCTGCTGCGTTGTTTGTGGCAACATTTCATCGGATCTATCAAATAAAAATGGTTTTTTAATTGAGCTTTGGGTAATTGTTTTTTTATTTTTACAGGATCTGCTGGTGGAAAGTGGCAAATCAAAACTGAGGAAATGGCTTAACATGAATTTCCGAATTGAGATGACAGATGGGAGAATACTAATTGGAGTATTCCTTTGTACAGATAGAGATGCCAATGTTATTTTAGGTAAGTAAAACCCTCTTCCTCCTCTCCTTGGTCCAGTTAGACCAGTTCAATCCTGAAAAGCAAAGTACTACTACAGCAGAGTCCCTGAGGTGCAATTAATCCTTTCACCGTTGGTCATAATGATCCTTTACAGCCACTCAATCTTGTCACTGAACTAATGCAGGTGTCCAAGAAAGAACAAGTGAAACAATAAACATACACCTGTTTATGTGCTTGTGAACTTGGCCCTTCAGTAGGTTTATTGTAATCAATACCTAAGACTGGTTGGGCAATTTTCGTTGGCATGAGATTTGTCCTGACTGCTGGCTTATTTAAGAGTGTGTTATTACTGGGAGAAAGTGTTAACAGAGTTTGTTGCTGAAACCAATGGTGGTGATGAGTTATATTCCTGCAACTGTGCAACCCACAGTTAAAAGAGGCCCTTTGAGGCCTAACCTTTCGGGGAAAAAGGTGTGTGTTTGTGTGTATGTGTAAGAAATTAAACAATCCTTCAAATTTTATTCAAATCCAATTATATTTTCTCTGCCACTTTTAATAATGATTATATTTTAAACAATTACAGGTGCCTGTTCAGAATATGGCAAAAACAGTGAAGGTGAGACGGAAGAAACTCGAGTGTTGGGTCTAGTCATGGTGCCAGGCCGTCACATTGTAACCCTCAAACTGGATAACACCCAGCCAAAGTACTACTATGAGGAATGATCTCCACTGTGATACTTGGTATAGTAACTTATTTCATTCAAAATAGTCTAATTTTAAGTGTGATTTAATTAAAAGATTGATCATTGTCATAAATTCACTTTTATTCCAATTCTACGTTTTCAATCAAACTCTTTAAGACACTAATTTCTAGGAAGATGTTTTTGGAATCATTGGCAAAGGGATTATCTTCGTCAATGCTGTGTAGTTTTCTTGATACAAAGTTTAATATATCTTCACATAAAACCTGTATCATTTGAGAATCACTAAATACTCCTTGAAGTAATTTTCTGTCTAATATCTTATTCAAACAAATGTTAGGGTGCACTGCAATTCCTAATTTTTTGATGTTTTTGTAATAATTTACACATAAATTTCTAATATCTTCGTCTTCATCTTGTAACAATAAAACTGCAGTTTTTATTGAAGTCACTTTAACTACATCAGACAGTTTATCAAAGTTGTTGGCTACTTCATTGTTGGCTAATACTGCTATATATCTCATATCAAAATCAGCATTTTCAAAATCACTCAATTTAAAAATTATATTCTGTAAGACTTTCTGTTGCTGTTCTTCCACACTCGTACTTAATACTCTCGCAACAAATGGAATAATGTATCTCAGTTTGTAGGAAACTTCTTCCAATGTTTTCATTGGCTCGGTAACATCCACATTGGTTAGTTCTACCTTCAAAGATATTTGATACAGTATCTTCCAAGTTGCACTGCTGTTGTACTTATTTTCAAAGGAGAGCAAGATGTTTGCAATTTCTATTAAAACTTCTTTAGGGATCGGACTATCATTTTCTAGTTTTTCAAACAAAAATTCACAGTAACATTCATAATCACTGTGGGTTAAAAGAGTTCTTAGATACTTTGGCATGTTTTCCCAACTGCTGTTCTGTATACAATGCTGAATGCTAGTTTTGAGCCAGATAGCAATCCCTAGGTCGTTTGAATTGTTTGCAGCTTCAGAGAAAATATTCTCTAAGTCCATGAAAGTAACATTGAAACATGTTACAGTTCTTTCAAAGACCTCCCTAGACCAGTAAGAATGCTCTCTTGATTTCAACATGGCTCTGAATCTTTCTTCTAAAAATGTAATCTTAGCAAAGACACTAGTGGATTGATAGTACTGAAAGCAAAGATTGAACAGTAACAGAGCTCCATGTAACAAATTCTCTGATTGGAACTTCATGCTCACAAAAACATCATGAATCAATTCAAATGGGAATATATTAAAGATGCATTTAGCAGTTAGCCTTCTGACTGTGTGTATTGGACTATCCAATATTGCAACTAAACTTTCCAATAATTCTTGATCTGAAACCTTGTGATGCAGCAAGTCAGATGAAAAGTTATATCTCTTTGCACAATTAGCCAGCATGTTCAGAATAGGTATAAGATTTGAGTGAGACTCTATTTTGTGGCTGTCATTTTCATTCCTCAGCTGTTCTGTAATGTAACTCCATAGTTTTGGAGAATGTGTCCTCAATTCATCACATGCTACAGTGGCTATTGTCTCATCGTCTGTCCCTGAAGCTTTCTTTTGGCCAACAAGTTTCTGGACAAGGGCACCATAAAGTTGTAGAGCTGCATTCCTGAAAACAATTTTGTGTAAAAAGTAAGTAAGTTTACTTTTACAGTGAACAGGGTAGCATATTATGGCGCCACTAGCAACCTGGTTGGGTTGATCACAAGTTATCTAAAATAATGGTGTTGATTATGTGCAGAATTATCTAAAAATAAACCGCGTTAAAATTATCGCGGTCCTTTTTTAATAGGCTGTGAAGGATCTTGCTTTAGAAAATGGAGAATCAAAAACGGATTTCAGCAAACTATGATGCTGGCGCCCTCTTCACAAGATTTACCTTATTTGCCAATGAGGACTTATAAGATTGCTAAAAGCTAGCTCTGCTAATTCTGCTGAGTAAAACATCATGTCTGAAGCTAGACTGCTGTCTGTGACGATTTTTGTCAGAAAATGAATCAGTATGGCTTTGGGTAAGTCCATTTGGTTTTCAATGTTTGTCTCATCTTGAGTATTTGGTATGTCTTCTGTGTTTTTACAAGTGTCCAGGATTGTTTTCATGAAGTAATGAAACAGGGGCTGAAAAATAACAGTTCTTTAGGCTTTTTAATATGGATTTCAGCCCATGGTTAACCAAAGTTAAAAACACTATCAAAAATCCAAATCAAAACTTGTACAAATTGACATTGATCTTCATACCTTCCCCTTTCTCATGTCACTTGACACAATCCTGTGCACCATTATCGAAAGGCCGGCACCTCTGCGAGTGATGGATGCCATCTTACTAGCCTCTGAGATCAGCATGTGGAGTTTAGACTTGAGAAGTGTCTGGGGTAAGGTTGATGTCTTTGAGTCTTCTTCTAAACTTGTCAAGTATTGAATGGCTTTACCTGTAAAAATACACCCAAAACATTTCTTAATTTATTTTGTTCATTATCAGGCTACAGAGTCCACTGCTAGACTTTCATAGGCCACGGGTCTTGCTTCATATGAACTTTCGCCAGTCCGTCAGCCGTCCTACCTTATGAAAAAATATAGGCCTCGTTAGCAACCCATTAGTTAGGAGAAGGAAACTCTGTTGTCAAACCAGCCATCAGTGCCTATTATGGGGCAGCATATTATGTCAGAATGCATGGTACCATAACACCCAGACCCGGAACAAATATTTGCAGATCATACAATCATTTGTCCCGCAGCGGAAATCGAACCAGCAACCACTTTTATCGAAGCCGGCTTCTCGCCCGCCATATGCACACACACATGACGACGGCATGACATGTACATGACGGGCCGGTACGCCGGTCCTTGTACTGCGGTGCAGAAAGCAAGGGGAAACTACTGCACTCTCTCTTAACGTAACTGATGCAAATGGTTGCATAACTTGCGCCGACAAGAGCAAAGCTCTTAAGTTTTTAATAGGTACCTACCTAGAGCTACTCCAGCAGCTTCTATAGCACCTTTATGGCGAGAGGTTTCCAGGACATGCGTGATTATCATCAGGCATTTGCTGCATTTATCAACATCTTCTATATTGTATTGAATCAATAGGGATGCTAGTTGACAAGACGTCTGGAATAAGCATTGTTGTTATTGGTAGGTATATTTAAAAAACCTAAGATTGAGTTACGTGGGACTTTGATAAGTACCTTTACATTATACCACAGGCAATTCAAAACCATTTGATGTAATCCTGAGATTTTTGACTCATCTTTTTCATCACTAGACCTATGTCCATACTTTTCAATTATATTTTCTACCATATCACTCATTTCAGAGAAATCGGAAAGTGCAGAGTGACTCTGTTCCCATGAAAACTGATTGGCAATATCTTGTAGCATATCCAACAAAACAACCATGGTTTCATTTGGTATAATAATTTTCTTAGAGTTAGTTAAACAAGCCTCTAAGACAACTTGCAAAATACTGATAAAGGAATGTAATTGTTTTCCTTCTTCAATAGTTTTCGGGATATCTCTCTTCAATGCGTACTCTGTCATCAGCTCATTATATCCAAAACGGAAAACATCTTCAACACTTTTGAAAATAGTATCCTCACGCTTTTCCCCCAATAACAAGTTTACTAACAAGTAAAACATGCTCTGTCCACAACTAATATCATAGAAGAATTTACTCTTCATACACAGCAAAGCTTCTTCTACTATGATAGAAAAATACTCATTCTCCAACTTTGGTCTTCTCAATTCAGCATGATAGTGCAAAAGTAAGAACATGGTTACGTTAACCCTTATGTCATCTGAAGGGTCTTTCATTAAGCTTATAAGTTTCATCATAAAGGGTTCTTTGTTTAGTATCCAGTTTTGCTTTTCTTTTATAAAATCTATCAATATTATATTGGAATCTCTTATCTGTTGCCTTCTCTTTTTAGGGATCTCACTAAGACATTTTACAAAAGTATTAGCCACTTTAATGCTGGTAATTTTCCTTTGATAATTTCCATTTGAATTCAAGGAGCACACAATCAGTTTCTGAATATTTTTACAAAAATCCATTAGATAATCTATGTCATTGTCCTGATTGTCTTTCATACTTCTAAATGCAATATGCAATTCACCCATAAAGTGATCAAAACTTTTCAACATACTTATTCTCAGTACAGTGCAATCAGAGTTGATATTATTTTGCAAATACTGCAAAATGAGAGCATATTTTATCTGGCTTGGCATTGTTTTGTGCTGTGGAATGCATAGAATATCAAATGCTAACATTCTGATTTGTGTATTGTAGTATTCTAAACCACTCAACAACATCTTTTCAGTTTTTGATGAGCTTTCTTCATAAATATTTGATGTAATGCTAATCTTACTACCTTGCTTCACAAGGAATAGAATGCTGTGTAACCTTTGCTCTGTTTCATCAAACTTTTCCAATTCACAGATCAGAATATCTAGGAGATGTGGAAACTTCTTCAGTGTGGTCAAAACCCAGTAGTTATTGAAATTCTCAATAGCTCTGCTTGAAGATCCATTCAGAATTTTCAGAATATGATGAAGAAATATTTCACACCATTGAACTGGTGATTGAATCTTCTCCAAAACCGAAAAGTACATATCAGTGAGTGCAGACACCAGTCCAGGTTTATGCAAGTTATCTATAAGTCCTTCATCCCATTTGTTTTCAAACAAAAGTCTGGAAATATTTTGGTGACTATTCTCAATGACTACAGTAAGCATTAGATATTTAGCTTTGTTCCAGTAGAATAAATTTATCTCTGCTACAATTGATTTTAACATCACATCATCAATATTGGCTATGAGTGTTTGAAATATTCCTCTATTCAAATCCCTTACTCCAGTTATTGGATTTTCCCAGTTATGATTCACAAGGTTTAGTAGAGTAACCTGATTTTCTTTACTGAAAATGGTTTCTTGAAATTCTGTTCCAACTATTTTCTTGAACGAGTTCATTGTTTTGAATATTGTGTAAGTGTATTGTGAATATTCGTTTCCCATAAAAACCAGTAAATTGAATGAAGAGCTGAGCAATTCTGAGATCCGATATTTATCAGTGTCTTTGCTTATCAGGAACGATGATTGAAACATTCCATAGATCATGGACACAACTTGTAAAGTGTTCAAGCCCTCCTTGATGTCTTGTGATCGTAAAGAGACTTCATTATCAACCATTTCTTTCATTTTCTCTAGGTAAGATTCTAGTTTGTCTGTTAATGTGACAGTTGAGAAGAAGCAAGTAGCACATAGCAATTGATCATCCATTTTAGTTAAACCTGTCTCCAAATGCTTGATCAATGTCTCTGTCATGTTATTCCAGTGCTCAACATATTCTTCTGTGTTCTTTTTGTGACGCTTTGCATTGATCAGCACTGCCTAGAAAAACAGTTTTTTCCCCATTAAATACAGTTATTAAATGGTGTACTTACTTACACAAAATTCAAGAATATAGGAGTACAATTACAGAATACCAGATAACAGGTTTCAATGTTTTTTATACCTATCAATCAAAAACATTTGCAACTTAAAATATTTTACCTGTATCTGATGTGAACTTAAATGTTTGGTTTCAATTTTGATGTTAGAGAGTATTCTTACTAATTCCTCCATTATTTACTCACCTGCAATAAAGAAACCGCAAAGTTAGTTTTGAATTATATTCTTAAGAATTTCAAGTCTATTCAAAGAACCTACCTATCAATATCGAGTAAACCAATTCAGCTGAGGACTGGATGATTTTATTGAATTAAATGAAAGGCCAATTTATATTTGAATTAATTTACTACATCAAAACTATATTTACAAAAATTAAAATCAAATTAAGTCAATTTGTCTTTGTTTCATCTTTAATAGGCTCGAAACCCTCTTTCTTCATTTTCTCTTTGAAGACATTAAAGTCCCGTTTTCTATCAAAATGTGTGACCCATTGTGTAGGACACGATTTCTCGAATAACCTTCTAAGTTCGGCGCAAGCCTTGGGCTTTAGTGAACTGTCTTTTATATTCTGATCATCGAGGCAAGCCCAGTAATGGTCCCTGGAGTCCCAACAGACTTTCCTCTGTTCTTTATCAGGAAAAGACATCTTTACGTATCAACTCCTTAGTAATACCTAAAACGGAAAATAGTGTTTTAAACTTTTTATACCCTGGGACTTCCTTGAACTGCCTATGTGTATATCTTCAATGATATTTGTTTCTAAATGTGATAGTCATACTTACGTAAATGTGATGCGAATTATTTCCTTGCAAAATCAGTATTATCAACAGAAGTTAACAAAATTCGTAATTATTCACGTAAACTGTAATAATAACCTACAATATTTCATTGATTTTCGATTCGTTCGTCCGTCGTCTGTCACTTCACCGACTTCAATTTGACAGTGGCAGTGGCAGATAGCAAGACTGACAGCTGAAGAGTTGAATGACGGCCACAAAATTAAATGAAGAACTAAAAACAAGAAGCCACAAATAAAAATAACCGATCAAGTGCGAGTAGGACGCTCGTAGAGAGTTCCGTATAGTATGCTAGTCTATAGTAACCACCAGACCAATTCAACTTATTTAGTCAATCACCATTTATTATGTATCTAGTTACATAGGTTTTCAACTTTTCTGGTCCAGTGATTCAGTGAAAATATCCTGTGACAAACTGACAGACAGACACCTGAATTACCATATAGTGGTTCCGTTGGTACCTTGTGAGGTAAGGAACCTTAAAAAGAAAAAGAAACGAATAACCTTGAGTACTTTACTGACTAAACTAAAATAATGTTCTACCCGCGACGAAAGTTCTACATATTTTTGCCAACAAGCAGTAGTGCTCGCATTGCTGTGTTTCGGTTTGAAGGGTACGGGTGCCGGTGAAATTGCAGTCTATTCTAATTAGCTGAACATTTTCCAAAGCATAGAATCAAGATAACTTTACATCTCAACTTCTTTTATTATCCTACAAACATTATTCATCTTGTTCAAAGTAAAAAAGTGGAAATGTGTCGATGGTAGCTCCGAGCTGATAGTTTGAACCAAGTTTTTAATTATTTCAGCGCCCACAATTTCGCTTCCTTCATATTTCTTCACGTTTTCCAGAAGATCATTGGAGACTTTAACTTTGCACATATTCGCAAAGTTGGTCAACTGTTTGTAATTTTCAAATGGAAAGACTCCTGGTAGGACAGGAACGTTGATGCCCGCTCCTTCGCATTGTGTAATGAAAGTAATATGTCCAGTAAAACACCATATTTTAGTAACATAGGTTTATTGAGCTTGGTAGCAAAACACGTAGTAATCAACCGAACCAATATAAACTACCCTCTACTTAGTCAACCTTATTATTGCAAGAAGGTTTGACAAGTACCCACATTTAGTATACAACATACCTTTCCCCCCAAGTATGTAAGCTGTACACCATTAACAAACCAAAACCAAAAATAACAATAACTTCTAAGAATTATAATAACTAAGAATATAACAGAACAATTAACTCAAACAAAAAGAAAATCACAAATCTTATTTACAACATAAAGTTACATTCACGAACAGGTCTTGTATAGGGAGACCTGCCGTGGACAGTGAGTTTATTTTTAACTTTCCCACCTGAATAGCCAGGGTCAGACTCTACTGGAATACCTAGCATTTCGGCCCATTTGTCTGAGCTCGGTATCTCAATTATTTGTTCCCTATCCTGGCTAGAGGAAACATCTTCCATTTCCTTCTCTTGTCCATCGCCATTACGCTGCTCTACACTTTCCTTTTCCTCATTTTGATCAACTTTCTCATTTTTCTGCTCTGTTACAGTAGTGTCAGATGTCTGTTTCTTGAATAACTGGTCTATGTGTCTACTGACCACGGTTCCTTCTCCAGTTTCAATACGATAACTGGATGGACCTTCTTTGCTGACTACTGATCCAGGCAACCAACGTGGTCCACTACTGAAATTTCTGTACATAACATTTTGCCCTTCTTCTGTCTGTCTGTTCTTTTTTTGGTTATTTCTTAAAACTTGACATTCCCTATTTTTACGCTGTTGATCGTGTGGATTTATTGTGTCTAGTAATGTACGCACACGTCTATTAAACAAAAGTTCCGCTGGACTTTTGTTAGTAGCTGCACATGGCGTCGCACGTAGTCCTAAAAGTAAGTTTGGAATTTTTACATCCCAGGACATGCCGTCCATTTTGCGAAGCTTGTCTTTTACGGTTTGTACCATGCGTTCTGCCAATCCATTAGTAGATGGGTGAAAAGGTGCAGACCTAACATGTTTGATTTTATTGGCTTCTAAAAATTGTTTCATCTCAGAAGAAACGAATGACGTGCCGTTATCGGAAACCAAGGTCTCACACAATCCGTGTATAGCAAAAATCATTCTCAGGTACCGAATCACTGTCGCAGACGTCATGTTATTGACGATGAACACCTCAGGCCACTTAGAATAAGCATCGACAATAATCAAAAAAGTTTTGTTCTGGTACGGCCCCGCAAAATCAATGTTCAGCCTGGACCAAGGTTTTGCTGGCATGACCCACTCGTAACTGGTCCTAGGCGGCATATGTCGATTTTCCAGACTTTTTTTACAGCTCTGAACTAAAGTCTCAATGTCATCATTTAATTGTGGCCACCAGACATAGCTTCTGGCCAGTGCTTTTGTTTGGACAATACCACTATGCGTTTTGTGTAAGGCTCGCAAAACAGGTTCACGGAGTGATGGCGGCACCACCACGCGACAGCCCAGGAGGATACAATCCCCATGTAACGATAGTTCAGCACGATGCAACCAGTATGGACGTAGCTGATCGTCTGATTCCTTGGCTGGCCATCCGCATAAAATATGATGACTTATTCGGTTAAGAATCTTGTCACGCTTTGTGGCGGATGCTATTTGGTCTACATCAATCGGAAAATCCTCAGGAGCCTCGGCCATGAGCAATATGTCACACAGTTGTGGTTCAGGTTGCTCTGGAACCGGCTGCGGCCAGCGACTCAGCCCGTCAGCATGACCTATCTGTGGTCCTGGCTTGTATGTTATGTCATAGCTGTAAGAAGTAAGTACCAGAGCCATTCTCATAAGACGGGGTGACAAAACATTTGGTATAGGCCTTTTTGGATCAAAAATTCCTGATAACGGTTTATGATCCGTGACAATCATAAAAGACCTGCCCATTAAGTAATTGTGGAATTTACTTACTCCAAACATGATGGCAGTCGCTTCTTTATCTAGTTGGGAGTAGCGTCGCTCATGCGTATGCAGTGTCCGAGAGCCCATAGCAATAGGACGCTCCTGTCCGTCGTCCATGACGTGAGCCAAGACTGCTCCCGCCCCGTACTCTGAACTGTCGCAGGTGAGTACCAGCGGCTTGTTCAGGTCATAGTGTACGAGTGTCAGCTCAGAGGACAATAGACGCTTAGCAGTATCGAAACTGCTCTGCTCTCGGTCAGTCCACAGCCACTCCCGAGTTTTGTCGAGCAATCTATGTAGAGGCTCAAGTACGGTGGCTTTATGAGGTACAAACCTCTCGTAAAAGTTATATAAGCCCAGAAACGCTTGTAGCTGTTGAATATTTTTAGGCTTCGGTGTTTTCAGTATCGACTCAACTTTACTCGGTGCCGGGTGGATACCGTCGGCGTCGATAACGAAGCCTAAAAACTCCACTCGCTCCTTAGCGAACTTACATTTGTTTCCGTTGAGACGCAAACCTGCCTTCTCGATCCGCTCCAACACTGTGTCTAGGCGCTGTATCATCTCCGGCATGGTGTGGCCGCTGATGATGACGTCATCGATCAGCACAGCGATGCCGGGCACGCCCGCCAGTAGCGCCGTCATCAGTCGTTGGAAGATACCTGGGCACGCCTTTACGCCGAATGCCAACCTGTGTACAGTGTAAAGGCCTTTGCACGTGTTTAATGTTAAAAGTCGTGCAGTGGCGTCTGTGACAACCACTTGAGTGTACGCCCTATCAAGATCGAGTGTCGTGTAAAATTTCCCTCCAGAAATTGCTGCGAAAACTTCACTAGCAGTAGGCATCGGATATGTATCTGACTCTGTAGCCTGATTCACCGTGCTACGATAGTCGCCGCAGAGACGGATCGCACCGTTCTTTTTGATGATCGGAACGACCGGAGTAGCCCATTCCGAAAATGATACGGGCCGAAGAACATTTTCACCTACTAAACGATCTATTTCTTTTTCTACCCTATCTTTAATAGCGAACGGCACCGGCCGTGCTTTCAAAAACTTAGGTGCAGCATTCGGTTTCAACTGAATCGCGACGGGGTCTCCCCGGTAGGTACCGAGTTCGTCTCTGAAAATTTCCCCGTACTTAACCAATAACGCGTTAGTCGCGGTCATGTCAACGTCTAGAATTGTATTCACTTTTACAGATATCTCGAGAGCCTCAAACCAATCGCGTCCTATCAGATTAGGCCCCGAGCCTCTAGCTACCACAATGTTCAGTTCACGCTTAATGTCCTTATATTGCACCGACACCGTAGCCTGTCCGACGACCGACACCGGCGAGTCATTCCACGTGCGCAACCGGCTGGTCAGCGGTCGCGGCGCGGCACGTGGCTGCAGGCGCGACCACGTGCGTTCGTTGACGAGTGAGAAGGCGGCACCCGAGTCGACTTCCATGATGACGGGCACGCCGTCCAACGACAAACGTAGCTCGTAGGCGGGCAAGCGCGTGCGTGCGCCATCCACCTTATAGATCCCGTTCAGTTGAATATCGGATTCGTCGTCGGCGTAGTTAACTTTTCCAAGGCTATTTTTCTTTTTAGCGGTGCAGATTTTCTCGATGTGTCCTCTCTTTTTGCAGTAATGACACACCGCGTTGACAAAACGGCATTCACCACCATGACGGTCTCCGCATCGGTAGCAGAGACGGGTGTTCAATTTAGCTTTCATAGCATTTACGTCCATTGGTTCTGGAGCGGGCGGCGAAACGGTGACGAAGTCGTCACGTAGTCGGCAGGTGGGGCGCCGTGCATCATTCGCGCGTCCTTGCCTGCGCTCTCGGCCGACAGCATAGCGTCCACCACGTCCTTGTAACCGAGATTGTCTCTTTTCAGCAGCTCGTACTGCAGCTTGCGATCGCTCATGCCGCACACCAATCTGTCGCGTAGCATGCGCTCCAAATTAGGAAAATTGCACTCGGTACTGATTTTTCTCAGTTGAGCGATATACTCTGCCGCCGTTTCATCCTTTGTTTGGTCGCGTTTGTAGAATTTGTACGACACTGATATTTCGTTCGGTTTCGGACTGTAGTGTTTGGTTAGAACGCTTATGATTTCATCAAAAGTCACATCACTCGATTTCTTGGGGGTAATTAGCGCGAGAAGGGTTTCGAACACCGGAGCACCACAAATCGTATAAAAGTTTGCCCTCTTGACTGAATCATCCTTGATTCCACTCGCCTCGAAACAATACTTCAGTCGATCGACGTAATTGTCCCAATTGTCTGTTTTCACATTGAATTCATGATATCTCACTAATTTAAGCGCCATTGTTCACGTTTAATCCAAGTCGCCACTAATATGTCCAGTAAAACACCATATTTTAGTAACATAGGTTTATTGAGCTTGGTAGCAAAACACGTAGTAATCAACCGAACCAATATAAACTACCCTCTACTTAGTCAACCTTATTATTGCAAGAAGGTTTGACAAGTACCCACATTTAGTATACAACAGAAAGCCTTATAGACTTTAGGGTCAAAAAACGCTTGGGTGACTATAAAATCTGCCCCAGCATCAATCTTTTCTTTCAACTGCAGTATTTTTTCTTTGTCGCACTCGCAAAAGCCAGCGATTCCAATGCAAAAATACTGTCCGGAAATCTCTCGAATGTATTTTATTAACTCCAAAGTGCTCTTGAAGTCGGTAGATGAGCTGGGGTCGAAATTTTCTAGAACAAAGAATATTGTAAGTAGGTATGATTTAGCTCACATGCATACCTATTATCAATGATAATGCATTCTGGTAATTACGCCAGCAGTTCGATAACGACAATAAACAGTTCAATTTAACTCACTATCTCTAGATAGTAGAGCTCTTTGTGACAGAGTTCGTACGGGAGATTGACACGGACGTATGGTGTAGTGTAACACGGATCTTTGAATGGTAATTGAGTTTCTCCAAGTGTACGCCAGGGGCGCTCATCAGTGTCTCCATACAAAATCCGTATATACTACACGATACGTCCATGTTAATTACTTGATGAAACTCCGACTTCGGCCTCTGGTCTCTGACACCATACCAGATATTGCTTGCCGCAGCGCCCGGCGCCGCTTTGATGTGTTCCGTTTTGCAAGCCGGTGGAACTACAGGCAGATGAGACTTTTCAACTTCTTCTCTCAGGGTGACGGACACAGTGCAATTCCACGTAGGACACACTAGGTGGTCTAGGTGGACATTGAAACGGGCAGGCTCTACCGCATAACATCAGGTGGCCCAACTAACAACTTCAAGTGATTTAAGTATATATGCATTTGATTATGACGTGGATATGTTTATATTATTCCGTGGTGTGTCCGGGCTGAAAACAGACCCCTCCGTCTCTTCCAGTGGATGTCTTAAAAGCCGACTAAGGGATTACACTAGGTGATGGTCAGCAGCATCTACCTGAGTACTCAGCACCAATACTGCGATCACCAATCCGCCAGCGTGGTGATTATGGCAAATCACCCCACCACATTCTATGAGAGACGCCTCGTCATCGCAGGTATAGGTACGCAACGCCACTCACCTCCTAAAATCAAGAACAAATTGCAGATCCCCTTCTCTTGCAAAAAAGCCAACACCCTCTCCAAATATAGCTTCTTCATCATATCACAGGAAAGGTGCATTAAAACTTGATTCTTTTGACTCCTCAAAAACTCTGCTATTTTCAGGGGTTCTATTTCTAAATCCTTGCATTTGTGGGACTTAGCGTGCCAAGTCACAGAGAAAAATGCTGGATTAGCGTCCAAACTTATCAGGTCCTCCATGTTTACATCGGGAGTTACTTCGAAAGAGTACGTGAACTTGGTTTCCTTGATCAGGTCGGTGATTTTTCTTGCTTCCGAAGTCATTGTCTTGTGTGTATTTAACCACGTCAAACAAAGATTAGGGAAAACTAAAATACTAGGTAGTACACAAAAGTATGAACAAAAAACTGAACAATACGCGTTTAATCTTCAACTAGGCTAGGTGTAATGACCGTACCACAACCGCACACACTGATAAGACGTTCCAATATATTACAAACTAGCATTTGATCGCGGCTCCGCCCGCGTGCAACCTCTATTACAAATTATACCTAGCCAAAGTGTTATTCTGATGTACGTATAAGGTTCTTCTTCTTAGTCGTACACTCTTGACAGAGTGGTCGTGGTTAAGTAGGTCTTGCTTGAGTGGCGGCTCTTGCGATGCGTCTCCACTCGGCTCGATTAGCAGCATTGCGAGAACATTCGGTCATGGAAATTTGTGTGCTGGACTTTATAAGGTCTGACCACCGTGTGGGAGAGCGACCCCGTGGTCTCTTACCATCCTGCCTTGCACTACAAGACGCTCCATTGAGCCTACGTATAAGCTATAATACTGTAAAGTATCATCTAAATCCGTTTTGTAGGTTTTGCGTGAAAGCGGCCGCAGTGAAACAAACAAACAAACCCCTACAAACCCTACAACCTCCTTTAACCCTGTTTTTTAATTTGAGGGTCACATTTTATCCTTGAGGTCCTGAAAATATTGAAATCTCAACAACCACACCGTGAAACAACTTCTGAAACGACTCCACACCTGAGTTGTTGAATTTAGGGGTCCCATTCAAAACTTGAGGTCGTGAAAATATTTTAATCTCAACAACTAGCTACGCCGTGAAACTAACTTTTACTGCACCGAAATAAAATAAAATCAGGCCGAAACGTAAAGTGTATTTTTTTCACAAAGAAAACGTTTAGGTGCCTGTTTTCAGGAAAATTTCTGGAAACGCTGTAACATGGTGTTTGTTAATTTCATTTGAGGAATCTACATGTGAAATTTCAAGCATCTACTAGGTACCAACCGTTTCCGAAATACAGAGCATTTTTGTTTTACATTAAAAGCCCTTTTTGGACCCCTCTGAGGGCGAACTTTCCAAATTCCTTTCTTAGTCTTAGTAGTGTAGGACACTCTTAAACGGAATACACCCTCCAAATTTCAAGTCCCTACACGACCAGCGGTTTAGGCTGTGCGTTGTCGGTCAGTCAGTCAGTCAGTTTGCCTTTTATATATTAGAAGATGTACCTAGGTAGCTTACAATAAAACTGATAAATAAAATGCACACTTATCAGTCCATGCGCTGCTGTGCCCGATACCAAAATTGATGATTGTAGTTACACACAAATTTTAGAGTTCCGTACCTCAACAGGCAAAAACGGGACCCTTATTGGATCACTTTGTTGTCCGTCTGTCTGTCTGTCAAGACCCATTTTTCAGGAACGGCTCATAGTATCAACACGTTTCAACCTAAAACTTTTATACCGAATATAAAGGTCATTGTCCTTATAGTGCCAAAAAAATCAAGCTTTTAACTCGATGCGTTATATGGCAATTTTGTATGGAAATCGCTAAAATGAAAAACCTTTCGGGTATTTCCAGTAAGTTCACAATTCTGAAATTTGGAATACTAGGAGGCTTTGGACACAAAAAAAGGAAAACTTAAGTCTAAAATTTAAAAAAAAATTAACTATTAACCTATTACCTATTTATTATTGACGACCTCTGTGGCGCGGCGGGTGAAGGTTCGCCTGCGACGCAGGAGGTTGGAGGGTTCGATTCCCGCCTCGGAACAAATATTTGTACGTTTTCTGCAGATATTTGTTCAGGGTATTCTGGGTATTTTTCTATGTATAATAAAAAATATGTATCTATGTAATGTATTGTATTAAGTGTATCAGTTATCTAGTACCCATAACACAAGCTCTGCTTAGTTTGGGGCTAGATAATGTTGTGTGAAATGTCCAGCATTTATTATTATTATTATTATTATTAACACCCAAAAAATGAATTTTGTAGGAAAAAGTGGCTGAAACTCGAAAAAGGCTCTTGACGATTTCGAAATGATTTACGGATCGGAACCCTGGACATATGGTGTAGTGTAGTGTAACACGGATTTTTGTATGGAAAATTAAGTTTACAGAGTGTACACTATGGATGGATGTCCCCATACAAAATCTGCGTTACGCTAAACAAATACGTCCATGGCAATTTTTTGCAAAGAACTTTGACTCAGCCTCCACGAGGACGCGAGTCTCGCTAGTAGGTACTTGTTCGTTTTTTTTATTCATTTCTTGAGTGGATTCTGTATAAAATTAAATACTTAAATAAAACTCAACTTTAGTTATTAATTGATTGTAATTTCGACTGTTCTAAAATTGGATTAACAATCAGCCATACTGTGTGTATAATCACAACCAAAACTATACAAATGAAATAAAAGTTTACAAATTCCACTAGTAACTTTGTAAAAATAAACGTTACAAAGCTGAAACACGTCGTGTTTTATTATTCATAGATAGTGATAATGATACTACAATCGCTACTTTTCTCTTTATCATAAAATCGTCTACATAACTAATTGCGAATAACATAAATTGCTTCATAACTTTGGAATGTACGAGTAGGTACCTACCTATGTAATACCATGGCATTAATCTACGTGTGTAAAAGCATCCAAACGCCTATTTCTAATCATATATTTATTTCCAAAACAATTTATGAACCAACCAATACTTACTGACCGATAATTTTTTAATATGTGGACTGAGTAGTTAAAATTATTGTGCAGTAAGATAGTTAAAGTCTGTTCTGAAAGAGAGCCGTAGTGGGCACTTTTTTTAAACATGGTGTTTTATATAGAGTAGGTATATAACATAACACTCAACAGTCACATACTTACCCTTAATCCCACACTAGGATTCCCTGTGGCGTGGGTATCAGGAACTATGAGTACCTAGGTACCTACCATGGTATTTTATGAACTACGTAATAACCTTAGGAGCTTTCTGCCGGCATTTTGAATCATAAACGAAATAAATAGTTACAGTTGTAATAGGATCAAAACCGACCAGATGCGCTATTGTATTGCCCGCTAAACAAAATAGCTGCGCCCTCAAATCCCACGATGGGTCTCTTTCTGAATAGACTACCTTTAATCATCATCATCATCAGCCGTAAAAAGTCCACTGCTGGACATAAGACTCAACTGAAGAATGTTACAACAAACGTTCTTGAGCCGTCTCGATCCACTTACTTCCTTATGTTACTTACCTTTAAAATATCATCGTTACATGGAGAGGGACAATGATCTATTTAACATCATAAATCTACTACCTTTGTATGTGTAATTTATAGTCAAACAAACGAAATACCTACCTATATTTTATACAAAATAAGGTAGGTATGTAGGTACTTATATAATTCAAAATTAATGAGTAACGAACTCTACAATATCTAGTCTAGACTTTTAAATCTAGATTAAGACTTTTTAAATCTATTTTTGGAGTCAAGATCATATAAATTGGTTTGGAATTAAATACATTAGATTCTAACTCTACCTACGCTATGCCGTGTAATATTTTCTTTACGTATGTTTTCTGTTTTCGTCGATAAAAGCTTCGCAGTCGTATGGGAGCATTATGGCATGCTATATATTTCATTACAATGGATTTTATGAAAAGGATGCTGATTTCATTGTTCATTTGTTCACAGTTGTTTTATTGGCCTCAATTTTATTGTCTTTTTGGACTGGTAGGAGGTTTGAATTCCTTCAGTCAGACTCAATTAGATACGCAATGTTGACCACTGCATAGAAATCCTGTCTGAATAGGTATGAAAAGTTCAAGCAAAACTTCCTCTTGTTATATTGTGATATGTTTCTTCATTTCAAATTTTCCCACAATCGCCACATCAATGTGATGTTAGCAGATCGTTTGCCGTTTTAAAAATTACACTGTTCTCGACATTTGGATGATGGTCGACATAAATTTGGTCTGAATTGACACCGAATTCAGTCTTATTATCAAAATTAATTTAGAGGTAGTTTATATACAAAGAGATAATATTCGCTGTTGTCGTATGCATAAAAACATCATAAGGTTATTTGGTAAAAATCACATGGATATCTTAAAATCAAGGTAAAAAGTCAGGTTATTCAGGTATAAGTTCAAATTCAGCCGTTTGCACGTCGCAAAGTCGCGTCCGAATGTTTTATCATTTACCAATAAATACTAATGACCTTAGCCTACTTTGATATTGTCGCTTCGATTATCACCTAAGTTTACTAATATTTAGTTTTTCAAATATTATATTGACTTGCTGTGGTGCATAAATTTGACTAAATAATGTCTAACTACTACACTTCTACTTTAATTGCTTATTGCGGACATTAAAACTTATATAACGATGAGTGTTTTTTATTACTCATTATTCTTTGGGTCTATGTCGTCAATGCTTATTATTGTGGTGTTCATGCTTGTTATGTATCTATAACATAATATTTTTATCTACGACTATTCCATCTCCATCTTCTAAAAAAACGTATCGTTTCTATTTGTTAGGAGTTTTCTAACTTAACCCGTTATCATTTTGCAATGACGACACAATGTGATTACATTAATGTGGTTCTAGCATGTCATCTTCATATTGATTCCATTTGTTCCGTTAGCTCCAGAATAGGACTCTCGCTGAGCGGCAGCATACCTGCAGATGGTGGTAGACTGTGGCCTTGCCAGTTTGACTGGAAATACAGTAATATGCGTTATACTAATTGATGAACCAGTGATATCAAACAAATTTTGGACGGCAAAATGTAGGATCCTACGTGACCCTGTTTCACCCCTTTATTATTAATCTTCAAGTAGGAATACAATATTATCTGATATTACTTGCCGTAAACTATTATGGATATTGGAAGTAAAAGGTTTCTTCACGATAAATTTTCTAAAAATAGTCTGCGGCGTTGTCGTCTTTCTTCTTCGACATATTTTAATACTTACTAGCATTTTCTCGCGGCTCCGCCCGCGTTAAATTTATAAGTATTATGAATTATAGCTAATTTGTTATTCTGAAGTATAAGCTATAAATACTGTAAAATTTCACCAAAATCCTTTCAGTAGTTTTTGCGTGAAAGAGTAACAAACATCCATCCATCCTCAAAAACTTTTACATTTATAATATTAGTGGGATGGGACACACTTTCTGAACTAAAAGTCATGACAGAATCTCTGGAAGACCTTGGCACAACGCTCAGAGGCCTGAATACCGTCTCCCAATAGGAGGGTCTTAAAATGAATATGTGCAAGAGAACATCATGTCAAATGCCCATGCCGGTACACGTTAGGAACGATGTCATAGAAGTTTTTGACCACTATGTCTGTTTGGGTCAGACGATCTAACTAGGTAGGTAGGTCTAACTAAGACAAACAGGTCAGCAGACGAATCCAACTCGGATTGGCAGTGGAAACTGCGCCATATCTTCTATCACAGATACCGCAGAGCCTTAAGACGAAAGTCATAACTGCCAGTGATGACTTACGGCACTGAGACGTGGTCACTAATAAATTTTCACACGGTCAAAGTTGTCTATAAAGAGAGCTATGCTTGTAGTTTCACTACGTGATAGAATCCGAAATGAGGAAATCTGAAGACGAACCAAGATCACCAACATAGCTCTCAGCATGAAGTTGATGATGATGCATGAGGTGGCAATGGGCAGGTCATACTCGTATAGCTCGCAGAACGGACAACCGTTGGGAAAAAATCTTGGATCGGTTTGGCGACCACAAACCGAACGACGCAACCCCTTCCTGTTACACTAAATACATTATAAAGGTCGCAGAGATTCTGTAGATTGAGGCGGCTCAAGACCGTTCGTCGTGGCATTCTGTGGGGGAGACCTATGTTCAGCAGTGGACTTCTATAGGCTGGTGATGATGATTATAATATATTTACTAAAAGTGGTATTAAGTATCTACTTACTAATTTTGCAAATGTACATGCAGACGTGCTCTCTAATTAAGCTTTTCGTGTCGATTCTGTGAAGCATTCAATTATTGCGGTTCGATATTTTTTTAAGCGCTGTTTTGTTTCAGAGTATGCTGCACAGAAACGACAGCATTGTGGTATAAAATAAAACAAAAACTATAAAGTTTACATTTACATGTATTTTAAATAAAACTTGCTTCTAAGTAAAGCTATCACATCTTACATACATTATTTTAAAATATTAGCAAATAATAACAAAACTAACATACTTTCACTAAGAGTAAAAGTAGTCGTTACTTATAATATCTAATAATAAATAGATACTTTAAATCTAATCAAATAATGTAACATGGAGATAAGATGAATAAATATGTAGGAACATTATGAAATGCTTGAACCTAGCTTATTTGACCAAATGAAAAAAATGCCATACATTTTTTTTTTAAATCTTTCAATACTATATGTACTTGGCAAGTAAGTAAAATGGAAATTCTAGCATTACAATGTGTAACATCTATTTTTAACCATGATAAACATCAGGAATGAATGTTTTTATTATAATTTTGTAGATAGGTAATAAGTAATGAGTGCATTTTAATAATATTTTTCTAAGTTATGCTTAAACACAGTAATTTTAAATTGCAAGTATAATTTAAATACTGTGTACTTACTTAAAATATTAATAATTATTATTTTTAATTTGTGTAAATAAGTCTTACTTTACTGACAACAGCATTCGGTCAACAAGTGATCTAGACATAAATGTAACGGTGTAGTACATACAAATTTAAAGCACTAGTTATTGTCATGCACTCTATGAAAATTCAAGAAGTAACTCTATATTCGCCAATTACACACAATCGATGCTTCATGAATATATACTACATGAGAACAATATTGATCTTGCGCTTTCTGCAGGCTTTAACTCGATCGAACTTCGAACTGCGTGCGCTATCCACTCTACTAATCTACAGGACTACAGCTTAGCGTGGATTTCTATTACTAATTTATCTGTTGAAATACCTGGAAGCAGGGCTGTGGCTGGAAAATGTTGGAGTTCCATTGAACGGGCCAAATCGGTGCATCTACTTCAGAGTGTGCCGACGCTTCCTCTTCCCCCTCACGAGCGCTCGCTTCTCGTAGTCCTGCTAACTCAGATATTTGGCAAGCAGTCTGCAGACTAGACGGTAAGTTGGACCAATTTTCGTTCCCTAAACTCTCTTTGTTCATAATGCTGATTTCCATCGACCCTTGGTACGTAAACTTGGTGACCTCCTCTTGACCCTCCTCGGAATTCGGATTCGCTGCTCTATTCGGACCTTCGACAATGGCTTGGAAAGCGAGCAAATCTCTGTTTTCGGTTTCGGTCAAGGGCAGTGGTGGCAAGATTTGCTGCTGTTGTGCAATTTTGTAGCTTTGCTGCCGAAGCATTTGTCGCCGGCTGAGGCCGGCCTGCAGCGCATGAAGGCCAATTTCGTGCGCGGGAACGTTTGGGGGAGTCATTTGCTTTTGCAGAAGTTGACGTTTCTGTTGGTATAGGCGGTGCTGCATCAGCTGTTGTTGTAGAGGTGGCTTTGTTACTTGTGCTACCGTCGCTCCGTGTAGATCTGTCGGTTCTTGAAGTTGAGCTACCATCTTAGGGCTGGCGGGCATTGGTGGAGAGGTACTTGAGTAATTAAAAGTTTCAGGGAGACTGATACGTTTTTGAGTAGGATTTTTGGTATCGAGGTAATGTGGACTAAAGCTGGCCGCAAACTGATTGTGCTGTATTTGTCTTTGTGTCATTTCTTCGGCTGGAATCGAAGATTGGTATTGAGTTTTCAACATTTGCGCTTCTTTTTGGACTAGATGTAGTTCTAAAACACCTTTGGCTTTACAATTCTCATTCAATCGTTGACTGTTGAATGCTAAGTTGTTCTTTTGGGATTCATTGGACTGTGCCGCTTGCTGTGCAACTAAGCCATCGCTGGCACGTCGGCCTTCTCTGAAATCAACAGGACTCCGAGTCATGGCCCGAGTGCAATTTTTATTAGCTGACTGGTAATTAATTGGATTATGTCGTGCCATCAAACCTGTTCCAGGTGAGTTGCTATTGTACGAAGAAATATAAACGCAAGGGTGCATCGGGCTGGTATTTACAAGGGAGTTATTCTCATACGCCAGTTTCTCTTCGTTTGATGTGCAGCTGGGGAGGCTGCTAGCCAGCTCGCTGGAACAATCCGATAACTGATAGTCTAGGCTTTCAAACGTAGAAAAATTACTTTGAGAGGAGTCGCAGCTAAGATTCTGGCTTAGGCTTTTGTTGTTAAAAAATGTTACAACTCCACTGCTGGAGCTAGAACTTGCGTAGGAACTCAATCTGTTTTGCACTCCGGCTGGTATGCTTGGGACATCTTCCATATCCGTTTCGCAACCTTCATCGGTGGATGACGAGTACTGTTGTTGAAATTTTGATGGCTCGGTTGCACTTATTTGGAGACCTGCAGAATAAGTGGGCTGGTTTGTTGTATATCTATTCAGGGAAAATTTACTATCTGGTCTGTACAGTGCACTTGGAAATAAATCGCTTGTAGTTGTGGTAGTGACGGAAAAGTTAGTTTCAGCTGCGCTTGACATAGGGGGTAAAGTTGTATTTTGTAAATATGAATAAGCTGGAAGGTGATGGTTCATGTAGTCTTTGAACGGTGGCGTACTGGTCTGGAGTCTACTCAAGTCTTGCTGCTGCGCTTGAGATACGAGCCTAGCAGATTCTAGTGGCTTTGGTTGCTCCAGAACACAACTCAATTTGGATTCTGCCAACTGCAAAGGTATCGGACTAGCACTTAAATTGACAGTACCCTTCAAAGGAAGTGGTGATTGTTGTAAAGTATTCATTAGTTTAGCAGCTTCGGAACACATTGTGAATGTGGTAGAGTTGGCAAGTTTCACTGATTCTGCACTAAAATTGGTCGCAGAAGCAGAATTTTGCAGAAAACTGGCAATCACGTTGTGATCGGCTGCGGCAGAACTTCTTCCACTATCGATAGCACACTTTGAATCGAAACTAGATGATGTCAACAGCCTCGTCCCATCATTGGTACTTCTGCTGTTATCTGGTCCGACGGTCGTAGACTGCTGTAATAACCGTCGGCAATCCTCGCTAGACTGTTTCAGTATATTTTGCTGCTGTTCATAAGTTGATGTTAGCAACCTATGGGTGGGCACAGCGCCTTCACTTAGCTTAGCTCCGAGTCTTTGGCTTGATTGGGTGACGTCGATGTTTCTCATCGACAGAAGCCGCGTCGATTCACTCTCATGACTTCTGGCGTCTAAGTTGCTGACTAAAAAGCTCCGGTGAGTGTCCGAGGGGTCGGAGTTTCTCTGGAGCAGCCTTTGTTCAGTCATGTTTACCCCGGCTAGGGAGAGTAGTCGCTGCGTTTCGGAGGTTGAAGGATCGCCTGGTGCATTTGGTAATGTGGGAGTTGCTCTGTTGAAGTCTCTTGTTGGATCACCCGCATGTAATAACCTGGAACGAAGAGAAAATATTTTAGACTGATAATAATTGTATGTTGATGTGTGTAGCATAACTTTCGTACCGTTAATCCGATCTTCATAAAATTGAATAGGTTGGTAGATAGTACTGGTACAATTTCTAAGTAAGGTTTTATGAGCTAAATCGGTCGTGGGTTGTCAATATACTAATATTGGGGTCCAAGCAGGTATAAAAAGTGAGACAATCAGAGCCCCGATTCTCGTAATTATTGAACATTCAATTCAAAATCTAATCTCATCTCAGTCAACTGTCACGTCTGTCTACATGAGTGACAGAAAGGTTGATGATTAATCGAAAGATGACTGAGATGCGATTATATAGTGAATTATAATAATAATAAAATGGGTAAACTACATCGCATGTATTCGCTAGGTCTCAGTGCGGGGCGAACCACTAGTCTAATCAAACTAAAACATCAAAGCCCAGAATTTAAATCTCTAAGAAGTCGATGTGTGTTACCTTGCATGGTGTTCGCGTCTAGCATCCTGAAGAGTTGGATCTCTAGCAAGTGCATGGTCGGCAATGGAGGACGGTCGCCGTGAAGGCCTCCTGGCTTCCAAGCTGGCGCCACTCGCTGCCCGAGCTCTCAGTCGTTCCAGGAGTAGGAGGTAGATTGCTGCGTGGTGGTCGTAACTGTTCGCTTTTAGGCTCTGAAAATTAAATAATGTACATTTTAGATATAGAGAATGTGAATATGTTCACATACAAACTCACTCGCGTAGTCAGGGTTGCAATGCTGCAACCCTGACTACGCCACGTATTCACGCATTAATTTGAACTACTAATGGTGGATAGGAATTAGGGACAGATGGATGAATCAGTTAGAGCGTTTTATTCACTCTGCGTTTGTCTGAAAAGTGTTTCGTTAAAAAAGGAGGCAAATGTACCTCTTTGGTTTTGACAGGGTCGATTCCCAAGCTCTGCATTAGTCTGAGCACCTGCTCGTTAGGCTCGGTGTGGGCCGGCGCGTGGGCAGGGCTCCTGGCTGGGTCTGCGATAACCAGCGGCACAGCATAGGGCTCTGCGGCCATCCATCGGTGCTTCTTGATCTGCTCTATGGTATACCGTTTCATTGGTTCAAGGACTAGCATCTTGCGGATCAGGGATTCGCATTCTGAAACAATACAAATGAAAAGCAGTTGAGATCTCTATATTTCGCTCCTAAATTTGTAGTAGCTGGTTTTCAATTTTGTGTTCGACGATCGTGCCCTGCCTCATCAGTTTCTTGTAAAGTAGTTGCCCAGTAGCGTTACTTACAGGTACTCCATTCAAATTGTAGGTATTATTATAATCTATATGATCTGTGATAATGCAACTGGCCCTAGGTACTAATGCATTCCACACTTAAAGCAACAGACTCGCAAATACACTACAATGTAGAGACACGAAATCAAGGAATTACAGCATTTACCTGGTATTCATAAATAATACATCAATGCCTGTTTCATTTGTTTCATTGAAGGTGCTTCCAAAACAACCGCCCTTATCTTATGAATGTTTTAACATTTTTAATCTCGCGCGTCATTAGCCTGAATAGTTTTAACATAAAAATGAGCACTTAACATTCTTAATGGAATTCTTATATGCATCACAAATGGATATCGTTATTAGATAATATTTATTTGGCTACTCTTCCCTTCTTCATGTGCTTACATCAATAAGCTTATCTAATGTCGGAGTCCCGATTTAGATTTGTTTTACGACAACCTTTAATGCGTCTCAAGTGAAGTCAGTGTCTTAGATACTAAAGGACAAAAAAAAAAGAAAATTTATGTAAAAGACATTAAGTTGAGCTCAACATATTGTGCTGAACTCACCTGAGCAGCTATTTACAGTATCGTTGGTTGGTTTGTTTACTTGATTAGCTGCAGTAAAATTACTATGACAATGACAATATTTCTACAAATTTCCTTAACAAAAAACGTAGCATGATTTCAATCGTCAGTTTATTGCTTTAGTCCGAGTATAATTGAAGTCCTTGCTTGTCGTAGTTATGAACTAACTACGTCAAGCAAGGACTTCAATAATACAGCTAGAACAGTTATTCAGGAAAAATCGTTATTCAAGTAGGTATAGGTACATGTGTCTAACGAAACCTTTCAAAACTTTCCTAAAATTATACACGTGATCTAATAACATGTAAACCGCCTTAGGGGCTATCGGGGGTGTCTGTAATTCCTACCTATTACCGAGTATTGAGCAGATGCGTTAAATAAATGAAGTTACTCCAATCGAATATCGGATTATCTCGCCACACCTACAAGTGTAGATAGCATAGCTAGTAGGTAATAAGTTATCGACAGGAAAGGTCAGAGGTTGCACACTCAACGTAAATGAGAAATTACGTCACAGTTCAACACTATCAATTTAAGGTTGTCGCACACATCACCCCGGCATCAGAGGCCCAATTCTCTAATTTAAAAACATTCAATTCGCAGTATAATCTCGTCTCAGTCGCACTGTCAGCTGTCACCTATATAGTAACTATTACTTAATCTTCGCATGCATACGCGAAGATTAAGTGGTAGTTACTATACGATACAGTGCGACTGACACGAGATTATATTGTGACTGGAATGTTTTAAAATTAGAGAATTGGGCCTCAGATCGGTAACGCCTCGCCTCGCTTTATCGGCGATGAAGCGAGTATGTGTCACCGTAACGCAGGCAAACCAACGGCGGCCCAGGGCCTGCAGTCTCGACATTGATAACGATTGCGTAGCGACCGAAATCGGTCGCTAAGTCTTACCGATGACATTTTAACGATTTTTGCTAGTCTCTACCATCGGAACTATCGATTTTTATCGGAATCGTACCGAAAACTTCCGTCAACTTTACGATTTATGTCAATGTGATTGCGAGCAATTTTGATAGCCCGCTAAGTGTGGTAGCGATCGCTACATTAAAATAATATTGTAAAAATGGCTGTGGTTTGTTAGTGCAGTGTACGCAGTAATGGTGGAAGCATATTTAGCGTTAGATTTGTTCATCCTCGAACATCGCTACGAAATGGTAAGGCGACGGCAAATCGCGAGAAACCGTCGCAATAGCCAAAATCCGCTTCTTTTGGAGAAGATGAGTTTCTTAGATCACAGAATCACAAAAGAGATGTTAACCCAGCTCGTAGATGACCTAAGGGCATCTTTCAAAGACGAGGGCTTATGGGCTTTCCATCGAATTTTAAGTGTGCCTTGTTTATTTTATTAAATTACCTACCGCTGATGATGTAAGCAGAAGCTTACCTATCAGTAGGGAATCATTGTGGCACATTTGCGAGTTGTTTTAACTTCACCGTTTTCTTCTTGTAGATACTAACGGTACTCCGATTTTACGCCTCTGTACGTCTAGTATGGGTTTTGATAGTTTTCGAAACTTTATGAAGTTTCGTTTCCATCCAATACATTTAATGACAGCGTCCTTAGTTTTCTTCTCGTTTTCGCTAGGGGCGCTGCAAGTAAATGTATGGCAGGAAACGAAACTTCATATAGTTTCGTAAACTATCAAAACCTGTACTAAGCCCCCTGGATGCTATCAGCTACCTGTCAGGTTGGTCTTCTGTGGGGTAGTATGAGTCAAAAATCCGTGAGTCATGTAATTTGTCAAGTAACCCTGTTAAGGAAGTACTTAAGTACATCAAATTTCCAATGACTCAAATAGAGCGGCAAACTGCTAAACAGAAATTTAGAAATGTACCTCAACCATTCCCAGACGCGATCAGAGCCATAGACTGCACACATGTAAAGATTTTGGCACCAAGGGTGCATGAAGAAGCGTATGTGAGTGGACACCATGAGGGTTATTCATTTAATGTTTCTCATAAGTCCATTTAAAATAATAAAGATAAAATGAATTCTCATAACTTCAAAATATTTTGTACGTATGATAAGAAAATTACTTACATAACGTAGAAGAAAGTTTCCATTCAAATACTGTCAAATACTGAACTATGAATACGGTTTTTCGTTAACTTTGCGACGTCTCAATTTACGATCCTGCACGGTTTCATGGTAGTAGAGACTTGCGTTTTGCGAAAACGTCGGTACAGCAAGCGAATAGTTTCGAAAATAATGATCGATCGGTAGTTTACGATCGGATCGTTATCAATGTCGAGACTGCAGGCCCTGTTCAATACTTGAGTCAAAAATTCGTTTCTTTTATACATTCGATAACATTTTATGAAACACAAGTCGTTTTAATCCTCTATTTGCACTTACTTTTTTCCTATTTTTTTTTTAGAAAATGAAGTATGTAATTGTTGCTGGTCTTGTCATGCCGTTAATAGCACGATGCCAACGTTCAGAATATGTAATAAATGAACTTATTTAAGTCCGATATAAAATCAAAATCATCAATTTGCTATACAATGTAAATAAATCCGTCCAGTTTTGGTCTCTGATTGCTGAACTGAAAAAACAAGAAAAAAAACTTATTAGTTTTGTCAACTCAACAAACGAGAAAATAAATCTTACAAGCTCAATAAACTGAACTAGTGGGAATAGAGGGTTATAACAACGTGTCGATCTGGCTGTCCAGCAGTAATGATATTCAAATATTATAAGAAGACTCAATATCAAGTCCACTAGCTATGAGGAAAATGGGAGTCATCATTACCCACGAAATTTAAAATCCGTAAATAAATATGCCGTGGTGTGTCCGACCTAACAAAGTCTATCCCCTCGCGTGGAGTCGTTAAATACCGACTGAGGAATTACATCGAGGGATGAGCAGCAGAATCCATCTGAGTACTTAAGGCATGATTCTAAAATCCAAACATCCAAAACTTATCCAAACGGCTTTGCTTAAAGTTGAAAACTGCATGCCATATTTGACGATGAAATTGGTTTGCACTTCAGACTGTATTCATTTTGAGGGTTTTTTAACTCGTCGAAATATACAAATCATAGATAAAAAATATGCGGTTAGAAATTTTAAATACAAGTCTAGCTATTTAATTCGTAAAACAAATTGTGTTGTTGCCATTCACAATTAAAAGCATTAGAATACCAAAGCTTTTTTTAGGTTGGCAATTTGTGTTTTTTTTGCAAAATCAGAATTTTTTTCAAAACTCTGTTAAGTTACAATTATTATTAATATATTGTTCTACTTGCACTATTTTTGTGTCTCCTTATTTAATCTCGTCACGTCGCACTGGGCCTGCAGTCTCGACATTGATAGCGATTGCGTAGCGACCGAAATCGGTCGCTAAGTCTTACCGATGACATTTTAACGATTTTTGCTAGTCTCTACCATCGGAACTATCGATGTTTATCGGAATCGTACCGAAAACTTCCGTCAACTTTACGATTTCTGTCGATATGATTGCGAGCAATTTTGACAGCCCGCTAAGTGTGGTAGCGATCGCTACATTAAAATAATATTGTAAAAATGGCTGTGGTTTGTTAGTGCAGTGTACGCAGTAATGGTAGAAGCATATTTAGCGTTAGATTTGTTCATCCTCGAACATCGCTACGAAATGGTAAGACGACAGCAAATCGCGATAAACCGTCGCAATAGCCAAAATCCGCTTCTTTTGGAGAAGATGAGTTTCTTAGACCACAGAATCACAAAAGAGATGTTAACCCAGCTCGTAGATGAACTACGGCCATCTTTCAAAGACGAGGGCTTATAGGCTTTCCATCGAATTTTAAGTGTGCCTTGTTTATTTTATTAAATTACCTACCGCTGATGATGTAAGCAGGAGCTTACCTATCAGTAGGGAATCATTGTGGCACATTTGCGAGTTGTTTTAACTTCACCGTTTTCTTCTTGTAGATACTAACGGTACTCCGATTTTACGCCTCTGGATGCTATCAGCTACCTGTCAGGTTGGTCTTCTGTGGGGTAGTATGAGTCAAAAATCCGTGAGTCATGTAATTTGTCAAGTAACCCTGTTAAGGAAGTACTTAAGTACATCAAATTTCCAATGACTCAAATAGAGCGGCAAACTGCTAAACAGAAATTTAGAAATGTACCTCAACCATTCCCAGACGCGATCAGAGCCATAGACTGCACACATGTAAAGATTTTGGTACCAAGGGTGCATGAAGAAGCGTATGTGAGTGGACACCATGATGGTTATTCATTTAATGTTTCTCATAAGTCCATTTAAAATAATAAAGATAAAATGAATTCTCAGAACTTCAAAATATTTTGTACGTATATCAAATTATAAGAAAATTACTTACATAACGTAGAAGAAAGTTTCCATTCAAATACTGTCAAATACTGAACTATGAATACGGTTTTTCGTTAACTTTGCGACGTCTCAATTTACGATTTTGCACGTTTTCTTGGTAGTAGAGACTTGCGTTTTGCGAAAACGTCGGTACAGCAAGCGAATAGTTTCGCTAATAATGATCGATCGGTAGTTTACGATCGGATCGCTATCAATGTCGAGACTGCAGGCCCAGGATCGCCGAGTCGTCAACGTAGCTACTACGACTGTATGACAGCGCGCTTACGGCGCGGCGGGCAAAATCTCGGTAACGGATTTTTGAGTAATTTTGAGAGAGCGGGGGGACACGTTCCGCACGCCATCCACTTGGCGACCGCGAATTGTAAACGCGGTGATGGCGAGTGGTTAGCGGGCGACGACGCCGACGACGACGGCGGCTACGACCGCAAGCCGTTTAATAGCCTGTCCTGTGCGTTGCAGTATGGAGCTTACATACAAATAAATAATCGGTGGGTACTGAACGACTTGAGTTTAGACGAGCAGATATATATGTGTGCGTCAACCATTAAGGTGTGCTAAAGTAGAAGTTTAGTGCATAGAAGCGCAACTCTTATACCCCAATGCTGACAAAATAAGTAGGTAATACATTGTTCTCGTAATCACCTTCGGGCAGTACTAGAAGGTACTTGAAAAACTAGTGACTTACTTGTTCATGCAGGGAGTGTAATTTCTAGTAGAAATAATGTGACTGAAACTTACGTAGGTAATATTCAGGTAACCTTACGTAGGTTACCTGAATATCATAATCACATTCGTTTAATTTTGAAGCATTTCTGTAGAAGTATGTATAGGTATGGAATTGTTTGTTAATTTAGGTTAATTAACCGTCAGCACCATGTTATCTAACCTGATCAATTAGCAGGTTATATGATGACGTCATTGTTGATATAAGTCCAAAATGCAGAACTAATGAAATGTCTGATTTAAAATAGTCTAGTCTACGCGCCGCCGCTTTACGTACTTAGTGGTAAAATGAAACAAATAAGACAGATCGCGCTTATCCACTCGTAGCGGTATGACGTAAGTAGTACAACATAGTTTACTTACACAACTTGTAAGGCTTATGACATGCACGTTTGTGGGACCGGGGGTTTACAGAAAACTCACTGATTAGACATGCGATGAAAGACGGACGGCTCGCGTGAGGAATTATCTTAGTTACATCTAAATGAGATGAGGTAGGCGGAATGCTTATGAACAACAAGAGGTACCTGAATGTTACCTACTTCAATCGGGAACTCACGCCCTACCTATTAATATCAGTTCTATGCAAATATATACCAATAATAAAATACTTAATGTAAATTGCTGTTACCAATTTAGAAGGCAGGCAGATTTAAGTATTATTTACTAATTTACAAATAGCCTTTGGGAAAAGACCCTCGAATTAGTCGCTATAATAACATTCGGGTCTTGCATGCGTCATTCAATCGGAAATAAGAATAATTGCTTTCATGTGTCGAAAAAGAGTGACGACAGTCGAGAAATAAATAAATCCTCCGAAAATAATCTAAAGTAAATATCACATCGCCGCGACCGCTCTTTACTTAGCATTACCAAAACATAGTTTAGATCTTCGAGTGACGAGTACGATTATAAATATATTCGCTTACTCGCAATCGCGGGCGCTGGAAATAGCTCACTATCATCGCGAGCCCAAAGCCTAACAAAACACGCATCGACTGAGATTAATTTCGTATCTACTATTTTACTTATGTACACTTTACATTTCTATAATAAATTTTGTGAGTCGACTTTTCGCCAGGCGGTTTTATTTATAGAAGCGCCCGGACGCAAATATCGCGTGCTTGGTTTGACCATTGACGCAATCCGGTGAAAAATGTACGGCTGTTATTTAATGAAACGATGGAAAGTCGGGTGGGCGACGGACACGGCCATGTTCAACTCCATGAACTTGGCGCTTTTACGACGGGCGCGTCGGTCGGCCGGCGTCACTTCCCAGCTCTTGGCACCATCGCATTAGCGCCGGCAATTACGACCTATAAAGCTATGTAAACATAACAACACTTTGACGTGTACCATTTTTATGAATATGACCTTATCATAATATTCTAAGCACCTAATGTCTACGTCCACATCCCACCTTCGCAAATTAATTCTACTGCTTCCTACATACCAACACCATAAGCGACAAAGATGAACACATGGACTCAACCGCCTTCGCACCAATCCCACTTTGCAAGATACCCACGCTAACACCTAAAATGACAAAGATGAATCCATCGACTCCTGTAGATTATGAATCACACGACCAAAGATACGACCATATCTAATTAAATCAATAAATCACTTAACACGCTATACAGAGTGCTACGCAGAAAGCAGCTAAATGTAGCTCTAGCTAAATGGATTTGAACTGTAGAGGTAATCCAAAAGACAAACTGCATTTTGCTGACGTCACTGACTTTTTGACTAATGTTAATGTTACCCCACAACCGTTCAATTAAATTCAGTGATAGACGTCATCAAATACAAAAGGTAAATTGATGAGAATCTTAACAGCCCATGGATGTCAAGAGTGAATTTATTTAGTTATGTTGTTTAGTTGCAAAATTTATTACCATTAAAAAATTAATACCTTTATTCGATTCAGTGATTGACGTCATCAAACTATACAGAAGGTAAATTGATAGACCATGGATGTCAAGAGTGAATTTATTTAGTTATGTAGTAAGTAGTTGCGAAATTTATTACCATTAAAAAATTAAGATACCTTTATTCGATTCAGTGATTGACGTCATCAAACTATATAGATGGTAAATTGATAGCCCATGGTTGTCAAGAGTGAATTTATTTATTTATGTAGTGAGTACTTGCGAAATTTATTACCATTAAAAAATTAAGATACCTATATTCACTGTGACCTCAATGGCAATTCGTGCGTCACTCGAAGTTTTATTTAATTTTTTAACAAATTATTTTTAGGAAAAATATATTAGGCATTATGTTGCATGCTAGAAGCCTTACCAGATTCATATCGTTAGTATTTACGATCGGTTACGATTTCATACCTTCTCAATCGACTAATTAAGTCATACCTATAAAAAAAATTGTTTATTACCCAGTACATCTATGGGCAAACATTACGCTATTATTATGCAATCGAAACTTTGAAATATTCTTATTTTTTTTTTTTATTTGAATGACTGAACTTGCATGTGGCCCACTTCATGTTAAGTGGTTACCTCAGCCCATTACTAATGCAATACCTCATAGGTCACGTCCACCTAGAACGCGCCCTACTTGGCATTTTACTGGGCTCGTCATCCTGAGACAAATATTTTTATATTTGTGTTATTTTTTTTTTGAGTCTCATGTACCGTTTTCCACTATACAGGTTTTTCCTAAAGTTCCACCTACAGGGCTACATATTTTGTTATCAGCTTAAATATCATAGTTTGTAAGTAAGTACATGCTACTAATTTTAGTTTAATTAACAATACTTGTAAAACACTTGTTGCGTACATTTTTTAACATTTTGAATACACTTTTACTTTATTTCAACTTAGTCGGGAACGTTTATATGGAATGATTTAACAAGCCTATTAAGTAGAGTCCTTATATAGAGTAAACGCAGTCTTAGACTTGTACCACCTGCATAAGTAAGCATGGGTACTTGTACATTCCTTGTTAGTTCGTAAGCTTGTGCAGCTATACAAATTCAAGTTGCGAATAACTTAACCATATGCGTTGCGTTTACATAACAAACAGCTTTAGAACACAAACTTGGCGTTCTGCTCTACTAGTGCAAACTGGGCTTTAATTGCGGTGCAAACTTAATTAGGCTCTATCGTTGTATCCGTAGATTCCGCAGAGATTCCATTAAATCCTTAAAGGAAATCGTGGAACCCTTTTATGTACGCAGCCCTCTTTGTCCTCCCGTGGATGTAGTAGAAGCCGTACTAATAGCCGTAATATTTGTACGATCTGCAGATATTTGTTCAGGGTGTTCTGGGTATTTACCTATATGTATAATAAAAAATATAAATCTATGTAATGTATTGTATTAAGTATATCAGTTATCTAGTGCCCATAACACAAGCTCTACTTAGCTTGGGGCTAGATAATGTTGTGTGAAATGTCCAGCATTTATTTATTTTACTTTATTTTATTTATTTACCATGGCAAATCCCCCATAAATTGCATTACCTATTTGCATTATATATATGCCTCGGCCAACGGTTTACGTCTAATTATGTAGAGTGAGTGGGTTTCGCGGTTGCATTATGTGGCTAAAACCGATAAAAAATGGCCATAAACTAGTAGTTTTGCAACGCGTAACTACCGATATATCGCGACAAAACTAGATTATTTATCTATACATAATTATGAACATGCAGGCAATGCAATTAGTTTCGCAATAGAAGGGAAATAATTCATTATGTAAAGTATCATGTCAAGGTAAAAAACGCGTCTTTTACGCGTGACTTCTACGCGATCATCCGCAACGGAACATAGGTAGGTACCGTGATTCGTGATGCGTCGGGTTTCAGGCAGCACTTGAAACTTATAGTGGGCAGGCTAGATGTACACTAAGTTTTTATGAAGCAATGGACAAAAGTGCACACTATGTGCTACTTAGCAAATTTGCATTATGTATTATCTACTGCACGTGTAATAAAAAGTTTTGTATTGAATTGAAAATAACGTCTCAGACAGGAATTACAAAAATGCATAGCTCCTCCTTTTGAGCGGAATACTCCGAAATTGGATAGAAAACTGCACCGAACTATCGCTGATTCACGCCAATGCCAAGAATCGTGAAAAACATTAACTCGTGGTTCATTGCTATAAATAGCAGTAGCTATTTAGCTCTACCAGAAGTGTAGCTAATAGATACTTATACCAATCGCAAAATACAATGTGTACAAATATATCTACGAAAACTGGACCAGCGCAGTTGCAGCATAATAAAATTTTTGTGTGTGAAGAGAACAATGAAAAAACAAAAGAGCAAATGACACTGGCAAGTCTCAAAAAAAGGTGGTTTGGACACGAATCGTTACATAGATTACTGGCATAGATTTGCAAATTTTAGGACCCTGCTGCACTGAAGCATCTCGCACCATAGTAACTATTCCACTTAGCTCTATGCACCAGTATAGTAAACTCGTTAACACCAGCACGCAACATTTTATGGAATTATATTTATAAAAACAGACGCTTTTTGTATGTTGCGTGTGAAACGCTATCCGCATCTGATGCTGATATCCGGTACAGAATGTAGTTAGTGTTCTTATAATGCATTAATCAACGTTTGTGTCTGAAAATAATGTTGTGCCAAGAAAATAATGTTTTTGTCACTATACAATACCGAAAAGTGATTTGATCATCTGATTTTAGATGAGTTGCTAGATTTGACTATCTCTAAATTCCCTCTATAAAAGCCTATATAAATAAGAAATTTCGAGCTAGTAGCAGAGTATTTACGTTTAATTCAGAAATAACAAATCCAAGCACGCTTTTGTACTTCAACCATTTAACTCCGAAAAGGGTTTCTTGTTATCGAAATACAAATTCGTGAAGACAACGCCAAATTTTCCACGACACAAAGTCCAATTTGCAAATTTGAATAATTCATAAATAGCCAGTCGCTAGATAAATGTAAATAATGTTCAGCCAAGTGTACTCTTAAACAAAAGTATAAAGTAGCCAGTAGCTTTGAATTACGAAGAGGTGGATAAATAACGACCTGCGGCCTCAATGTGTCTGTACATTGAGTCGTAATCCATTCAATCCATTGTTAAGCTTCATTACAAAAGAATAGCGTAGATTTTTACTTTTTTAATGGTCTTGCTCATCTACCGTAGTTACAAACAGTCCTCGTCGAGCTCTTTGGACGAAGTTGGTAAGTACTTGGGTACAAAACGCTCTGCTGGTAACAAGGGTAACAGCCCGAAGCAGTCTGGAGGACGCAAAACCGCACGGCCGTCCTTTAAAAGCTCTCGTCTGAAGCTTCAACAATTTCACCCACTAATTATTGTACTCTTATTTCATAGAATAAATTTTCAACGCAGAAAATTCTGTTATTCTCGGCAATACTCGTTCATATGTTTCGTATTCGAGTCACGTTTACTCACCTGAACGGAATCGAACTCGAGGGTCCAAATAACTTCCTGAATAAAATAAGAACTTGTACTGCGAAGAAAGAAGTTTCCGAGATTCCCCAGAGGCATATTATTGGAATGTTATAACATAGGTACCTATATATTATTTTCTATGTATATTCAATAACAGCCCACTGAAATGCCCTAAATAGCAAGATCCAATAATAGTAGAGTCGGTAGAGCACTTCTCTGTTTCTTTATTTTATTGGCTCGCTTTATTTGCGCCAGTTATTTGAATAGAATGCCAGGGAAAAGTACATCGTTGACTTGACCGAATTTGACTCGCTCGAAAATTACGGTACTTACAACTCCAAAATTATATCAGTGCAGTAAAAAAAAACTCAAATAGCATCAAAGATCCAGCGCATTCCCTATTCCACCAATTCATAACGTGTTTATATACAGTCATTAACATTTCTTGCGTCAAACCTTCACCGAGATATGTATCGACGCACACCTAAGCGTCAGAGAGTACTATTCCTGAACCGCAAGCGTCATCGCCACCACGGTGCTTCAAAAAAGACATCTTTTGGTACATAGGTACCCAAAAGACATCGCTTTTTTAAAGTACAAAAGGTGCCTTTGATTCGTCATCTAGACAGGTCGCATGTCTTTGATATTGTTGCACGTAGGTAGATTAAAACCTACGCATATTCTAGAACCCTATTGCTGCTGTATGTTATAACTGAATTAAATTGTTCATTATTCGAAGAGATCTTGTATTTGCAAACTTTTATTTAACCTGTTTTGTATGTATGTATTTATTTGTATGTTTGGGTCAAATCTTACAAATCTCCTACGTCCCAATATCTGAGCTGAAATTGTGCATACCTAGCTAGCTTTGCGTAGCTGGACAGTTCCTCAATTTTACCTACTATTATTTCTAATGTATTTTTACGCCGGAAATTCAATTGAAACTGTCTTTTAGAGTTAGTATGTCACGGTATGTGTGATAAAATCAATCATGATTGCGATAAGATATATTATAGCATCATCATGAAACTTAGTTCATTACACGTTTACCTATAGTGTGTGTAGAAACAACATGAGATAAATATAATATAATGGCATCACTATCACATCGATATTATAGATCGAGCAGATATTTAATTGAATTCGATATCTGTGTTGACGAAAACTGAACATCGCATCGACAAAATATTACAAAAGAGAGCAACACGAAATCTCATCTAAAAATGTTGTCGAAACGTAATGAAAATATTAGCTAAAACGCATCGTGGTTATATTCAGGAAGTCTAAAAAACTACTTAATAAGATTTTGCGCAATTGAATACTGCTGCCCCTAATGGCCTCCATGCCCATCACATTGTACGTTTCCTATGGGTACTACTGGGCAGTACCGGCACACGATTCATGATTGAACACGGCTATGACGCAGTCGACGCTTATCGATTTCATTATTTTTTATCTCCAATCCACACAATAGCATCCGAGCCTGTAAACGATTCATGAATTCCCAATTACAGATGCCATCAGATTATCTCATTTTACGCATTTGTGGCGATAATAATTGCTTTTAAGCATTTTTTGAAGCAATTGCCCTTATTCATTTGTCATTTCATTAGCCGATATTCGCAATGTTGGGACTTGTCAACAATTTGCTTTGGGTACAATGGCTCTCGATGTTTGATGATCGAGAAAAGCGGTATCTACATAATTCATTTAATTAATTTCTAAGTTGTTCGCGTTCAATTGAATTAATTTAATTTAGCGGATGCCGAGTTTGAGGTGCAATGAAAATAAATAGTCTGGAAAATGGCATTCTCTGATTTTCCTGCAGTGCTCGTATATTTTGAGAGTAAGCCTACGCATTCAACGCAGCTCAAAATTACGATCTCCCGATACTAAAATAGATACTTGGTATATTTTGTCCTTCATTTCATAAAAAGTCCGCTGTGTCTTCAATCACGTATGAAAGATGTCTACGTGACTCTCACTGATAATATCTGTTATTGTATATTCGAACAAAGAAATCGAGAGAACGACCATATTGCAACACAATTAATGTCCTTGAGAGGTGATCGTTTCTATTGAACTAGTGTATTTTCAACCGTACGAACTACCTACGCAAGAATAAAAACAACCTTCAAATCGCATTGTCTTTTATTAATTTTTTTGATAATATTTAATATATTTAACAGCTTATTCGCTTTGTAATAAAACTCCGATAAATCACCCCCAAAATCATTAAAATCAAAATTCAATATTAGCCATCTTCAGATCGTTTGCAACGGTCTTTAGATCAACTGTTCGACTGTTAAATTTGTATTTTCTTAATTTTATTATATACTTACCTACTTGTATTAGTTGTATTATTATTTCTGTAAATAAATATAAATTACTTCAGCTATAATATTCCTATGATTGAGCCTTCATGCCTTCTTTGAATAGTTTCAGAGAAAATCGCGCGAGACAGACGGACGGACGTACACTAGGACAGACATGCACCGAAGTTATTCTATAAGTGGTCAGAATATTGGGTAGGACCGACATCCACCGAAGTTATTCCATAAGTGGTCAGAATTTTTGCCTATGATGGCATGATTTAGAAGGAATAGTCAATAGAACTGACTAAGATTTGACTTCCACAGATAAATGTACCGACCAAAATTCTCAAGATTTCCATTCGCACAACGAGACAATGACATAAGTAATTACTAATATTAGTTCAAAGTGCAAAGCAATAAAATGCCACTAGGCATATCGTAGCTCATGCGTCATCCATTTGCAGCCTGTCAAGGTAAATTTCAATTCACAATTTCAGCGATTTACATCGTGTTTTACGTATCTTCGGCCTTGAATCCTTCTCCCGTGAGACGTAGTTAGACAGAAACACGTGTTTTATGTTTGTTTGTCGCCAGCATTTCGAAAAATGCTCGTGTTGTTTAATAGTCTTGTTTCATCATACAACTTCAAAGCGAAATTTGTAAACTGAATGTGGTGAGAAATATTTTTGTGAGTGTCACCCAAAATACTAAAAAGAATAAGTATAGGTAGGTAGGTTTTAGCCATATCATCATCATCATGATTAGCCAAAAGAAGTCCACTATTGGACATAGGCCTCCCCCCTATGCCACAAACGGTCTTGAGCCACCTCCATCCACCGACTTTCTGCGACCTTTATAATCCTATGTAATTCTGAGAGCTATGTTCTTGGTTCTCCTACGGATTACCTCGTGTTGGATTCTATCACGTAGTGAAGCTCCTAGCAAAGCTCTCTCCATAGCCAGCTAAGCGACTTTGAGCTTATATCTTAGAGATTAGTCGTATATCTCCGGTAATTTCACTGGAAGGTATTATAAGCAGCAAATGTAGAGTTTCAGGAATTAAGGTCGACAAAATTTCATTCATTTATAACTTCGGTAGGTAATCTCGTCATTGATAGAACCCGGAAAATTAATTGAAGTAATTACTTACTTATATTTTCCTTCTTATTACGAAAAAGATTTCCATTGAGTCACGTGTTTAATGTAACCGTTATTACCTAACACAATTTTATAAATTTAGTTCAAACATAATTTACCACAACTATGAAACTCAATAATGCTCAATAGCTCAATAATGAAAATCCAATTCTCGAACTAAACAAACTTAAATTAACAAGTTCTCATAAGCGAAGCCCTAACCATTCTATTTTTCACCTTCTAGAAACTTCAGTATTTGAAGGCGAAAAGGAGTTTCAGTCTATTTTTAACCGACTTAAAAAAAGGAGGAGGTTCTCAATTAAAAAGTAAATAGTACAACCAAAGTTAACTGTGTTTCATCACACTAATCTCTCTCTCTATATTATAAATGCGAAAGTTTGTTTGGATGGATGGCCGGATGTTTATTAGTCTTTCACGCAAAAACTACTTAGCGGATTTTGATGGAACTTATGAATATTATATTGCTTATACATCAGAATAGGCTATAGGCTAAAATTTATTTACCACTTTTTGACTGGACCACGTGTACAAAGTCGCGAACGGGCCAATAGTATTATAAATGCGATAGTTTTTGAGTATGTTTGTTATTTCTTCACGATCAAACGGCTGAAAGTATTTGAGTGAAATGGAAATACCTTATACCCTGTATTAACACAGGCTACTTTTCATCATCATAAATTTTCATCATTGTTCACGCGGGTGAAACCGCGGGCCGTAGCTAGTTATCCATACAACCCTAGAACAATTTAAGTTAATTGTGTTTAATTTTCCATAAAACCCACCATCACTTGTTGTGGTAAAAACCTAAACTATGTCGCAAAATAACTACATAAGCTGTAGGGGAGTAATTTTCCTAGAAGCTAAACAGTAAAGATAAAGTTTCAGTAGGTACCTTCACTCATAAAGTAGGGTATCCTAAATCGCCCAGACAGCACTCTATCTCGTAACGACTGTAGCGTCGATCCGTCGAAAGGTAGGGCTCCACACACGAGGACGTATAGCACCACTCCGAGACTCTGTAAAAACGATTTAGTTACTAAAAAAATAACTGTACGATTTGGAAACCTGTTTTATTTTGGAAACCGTAATCATAATTTTAGTAGCATAATTTTAAATAATTAGTAGTAATTTTCAAGTTTGTAACAGTTGTTAAAACACGTTTGGGTACTGATAGCTGCGTTTTCACAATGTAAAAGTAATATAAGTATATTAAGTGGCACCTTAGTTACAGCGTTCTGTTACAAGAAATAAATGTGCCTCAAGTTGCTAACAAATGTCAAATGTCTTATCAGTATTTTTTTCCATTATTGCATTAGATAAAGCAAAATTATAGCTATTAAAAAACACAAGGTCCTAAAATAAACGTGGCCGACCAACAAATCGGTTGTGTCACCAAAATTATAATTATCATCATCATCATCAGCCCTTAGAAGTCCACTGCTGGACGAAGCCTCCCCCTTGAGATACAATAGGGGGGAAATGCCATAATCTACACGCTTGGCAGGCGCATTGGTGATCGCAGTATTCATGTTGAGTACTCGAGTGGATGCTGCTACCTATCTCCTGTGTAATCCCTTAGTCGGTTCTTACGATATCCACGGGAGGAGATGGAGGGCTACATTCTTAGGCCGAACACACAACAGCAAAATACAATTACTAGAATTTCAATTTATAAACCACGTGTTTATAAATTTTAATATTTAAGTACTAGAATTATCATATTTTCCTTTCTGAAACGGGGCGCTATACATTTAACGACATTGCTTTTTGTGCAACGATTGTTCTAAACCTGTGATTTGTTCCTGAAATAAGAATTTGTGAGGCGCATTGCTTTTCCCTTTTTAGGGCCACTATATCCTAACACTGTGTCACTAACCTAACGCAGGATGAACAAGGAACACAACCAGTGATACAAACAAACCACAAAATAAACTTCCTCAGCCCGTAATATTAACCCTACATAACAATATGAAAATCTCAATTTCTTTATTAACTACTGAAACTGATTCTTGGTTTCAACCAAATTGATTCCTAATCTTAGAACACTATAATTTATTTACGAAGTTCAGAACTGCGTCACGTTTTTATGTGATACGAGAAAGTTATGCCTTAGCTGACGTTTTTATTGCGTAGGTGTCGTAAAAGCTCTACTAGCTCTACGCCGCTGCCACAGTACACTCCTCGGCTATTCCAGTGGCACATCGTAGACATGAGATTGGTTAGAGATCTACTGATTAAGTTTTGTTGAACGTTTTCTTTATCGTAGGTACTTTAGACATGCTCCGGATTACGTATCTACGATTATCAGTGATGTTGCTATACAAAACCAAATATTTTCTTGTCAACGTTGTGCCACATCATTTGTTGCAATGTGTAGGTATTTCTGTCTTCTTTGGCTAATATAGACTTATTCTGACGGAGAATTGTAATATCTTACCCAAATGTCTATTTCGGGGCCAGTGTACCTCTTCCCTTCGAAGACCTCTGGAGCGGCGTATGGGGGAGAGCCACACCATGTGGCTAGCAGCTCTCCCGTCGCGTAGTAATTACTAAATCCGAAGTCTGCAATTTTGATGTTCATGTTCGCGTCTAGAAGCAAATTCTCCGCCTGTAAAGAAGCGATATTTCAGCCATCGTCATCATTAGCATCTGCTGTAAATAAACCCGGTAGAATACCATCATGAACGGTATTGAGCCTACTCCGGCCACCGACATCAAGCTACTTTTACAATCTCATTGTCAAATAGCGTTAATTTTCAGTAAAAGTTCTCAACGGATGTATGAGCGACAGCATTGCTGCCAGTACCCTCTAGAAATAGTGACAATGTTGAATATATATTTAGCTGGGTACACTCACAGCAAACATAGCCTTAACTGCAATTCCTGTATCAGCTATTCAACATTTAATCAGCCTTTCAACACCAAAAAATATATTTGATGTCACATCCAGCGGTAAGGCGCTACTGCATGCTAGGAACAATATAATTGCTTTCCAGCAGTGTTTAAGCACTTTCAAAGCCTCGCTCGTGAACTAAACAAACTAAGTAATTAAGCATAAAGTTAATTGTTTTCGTATTTATGCATGTTCAAATTCGATAGGTAGGTACATACAAGTTTGTGCTAGGAACAGCTATAAATAGAGTACATAATATTGTATATAATAATAATAATAATAAAGTTTTTTATTCAGACAACTACATAGTCCAATATTGTTAGTCAGCTTATGATTAAGGGCTTATATAAACGCTGCAGTTTTATATGTCTTACAATGTAGGTTTTTTTATGTTGTTTAACTTTACTGTCTCTTGGACCTATATAATATATATATATATTATATACGTATATAAACCTCACTTGTTAATTACTCTCATTTCATATTTTCCTATCTAATTTTAACTGAGGTACGGACAAAACTCACACCCAACTTCTTTGTTTGTTTATTTTCGGAAAGGACGTAGTAACTTTATTTTCGTAAAAATTTTATATTTATTCAAAAACACATTAAAAGGTTTTCTTTGAACAACAGAGTAATATGAATATAGTATAGCAGGGCACTTCAATACGTATAAGGTAAGTACACGTTAATTGGCGACATACAATAACATCTTTTGTTATGCCTTTTTCCCACGGAGCGTACAATGGGTCTTTACTTTACCCTGTTTGAATACACAAATTATGGTTACATACGACATCGGTTATAGTACGTGACGACCACGAACTGGAAGACGTAACATACGGCGTAAGGGCCCCACTCTTTGACCAAATCGGAGACCTTAGCATGTACTTATGAAGGTGGAATGTAAGTAAAAAACCGGCCAAGTGCGAGTCGGACTCGTGCACGAAGGGTTCCGTACTGTTATCTATACAAACGGCAAAAAAAAACATTTCTTGTATAGGTGTATGGGGGATGGAAATATTTATATTATTCTATTTTTTATTATTTGTTGTTATAGCGGCAACAGAAATACATCATCTATGAAAATGTCAACTGTCAAACTATCACGGTTCATGAGATACAGCCTGGTGACAGACGGACGGACGGACGGACAGCGGAGCCTTAGTAATAGCGTCCGTTTTACCCTTTGGGTACGGAACCCTAACAACGATCACAATTGTAGCAAGTGGAAATATTCTATCTCTACATATCCCTACGAGAATCAGGTGTGTGTATGTACGTATGTGTATATTTGAGAAAAACGTACTTTGAGATCTCTGTGGACTATCCGCCTCTCATGGCAATACTCCACAGCTGAGAGAATCTGCCAGAACTTGCGTCGGGCCGCTTGCTCTGCCATTCTGCCGAACCTTGCAATATAATCTGCAAAAAAATACTTCTGTCAAGTATCTATCCAGAAATAATATCAAACAATATAACATCCTGTTCGCAAGTCGGTTAAGGTTTTTTAAAGATTTTTACAAAACAAAATCCTTTTCAAAGAGCTTTTTGGTCATAAAAACCTATTTTAACAGCTTGCAGCTATCCTAACTTCTCAAAGCAACGAGGGTAAAAAAAACTTCCCGTGGTACTACTGGATCGCTTGGTAGTTCTACGGGAACTACTACTACTACTACTTGTAATACTGGTAGTAACACGGGCAATAAACGGCTTTATTTTCTTTAATGCCTTGCGCCTTATGCCTTCTCTTTGCCACTACGCAAATCTATCGTGAATTCGGTGACTCTTTACTTTATTTAGATCGCAGATTGCAATTAGTAATAAGATGATTGGATAAAATTTCAAAACGGAGTTGGATTGCAATCTTTATTCCGTGATGAAAACCGAATGTTTCGTCCCCACTACTCTATGTGCTACGAGTCGTGCTACGACATCGTAGCGCTTCTATGTGATCACGCACTTTCTAAGTTGTGTGATTGAAAAGATTTCAGTCGTAGTACCTATTGCTACGATCTTTCATCACAGTTTGATTTTGGGGAACACAGCCCAGCTGTGCGCGAAATTGCGCCTCCCTGCACCACCCTTTTCAGGCTTCCCCCTACGATACCCTGCTCAATGACGTCACAGCGAACTTGCTTACGTCATCCACAAAACGGTCACGAACTTACGCAACGAATGCCCTTAATTTATTATTTCGAGGTTCAAATATAACCCTGCGCCATTTTATTTGACCAATTTTGACCGTTATTTATTTAATAATGACAAAGATTTTAAAGGCGTCATTAATAATGAATTATTTGCACAAAAAACAGAAAATAATGAGCTATTAAGTGCAATTAGTTATTTCGAAATGGTGGTAACTAACCATGACTACCGACGCGTAGTAATTAAATACGCAGGTACCTCTTACTCAACAAAGAACTGTGAAGCATGTCACAATGTTGTGTAAAAAATTACCATCAAAAACCCAACAACTGGAAGTCCAATTCATGGAATTTATGTTAATCTGTTCAAACATAAACAGTAAACACATAATTAACAAGCTAAACAACCGGACAGGTGCAAACACATTAAGGTCTGGTAGGTACAACAGTAATGAGTGCATAATAATACATTAACTAAATCTTGAACCTCTCTCTCTTCTTGAATCTTGAATTTGATATCACTCGAATTTTAAGTACAATATTTTGGAGCCCTCGCGTATAATGCTTACATCCCCCCCTACACATAAAACCTAAAAGTAAAATGAATAACGATGGTTGCATGTCTTTAGTGCTTTCGCGCTAAAACGGCTAGGCCAATTTTGATAAAATTTGGTACACAGAAAGATGGGTGAAAAAATTGGGTACTTTTTATTCTGAAATTTAGTTCCCTTAGGAGCACATGTAACATACACATATACATATACTTAGGTGGACATGTATGAAACCGGGGGCGACTTCTATTCATTTATAAGCGTTAAAAATTACTCAAAAATTACTTTCAGCTTTGTACACCAACCAATACTAGCTCTCAAGTAGACAAAACTGAAAATCGATTCTTATGAATAAAATAATGCTTACCAAAAATTTCTCCTTTGCTAGCATATTCTGATACTATGTAGATCATGTTCTTTGTCTCCATGACCTAAAACAATGAAAAGACACTTGAAAATAAAATCAAAGTGAAGATGATAAATTAATTAAGTCTTTAATGAATAAACAAACGGCTTATTACAACTGTGTTTTGTTTTCTCCTTTTGCTGACGTGTATTTGCCGATTTACGATCGAATACGTTCATGGGCTGTGTTCATAATGCTTCACTTTTGTGAATCGTACGTCGAATCGTCGAACGTCGTAATCTCGAAACGTCAGCAGAATTAAATTTTAGGGTTCCGTACTTCGTCAGGAAAAAACAGGACACTTTTAGGATCACTTTTCTGTCTGTCAAGACCCTTTTTCTCAGGAACGGCTAAAAGTATAAATTTATACCAAATATAAAAGTATGTGAGCTTATAGTGTCGCAAAAAAACTCAATGCATCAAAAAGATATTACAATGAATGCCAAATTTTTGTATGGAAATTGCAAAAATTTAAATCCTCTTCCAAATCTTCCAGTGAACTCACAATTCTGAAATTTAAAATGCTAGGAGGTTTTGTTACACAAATAAAGGAAAAAGTCTAAAATTGAGGAATTTAGACTTTTCTATCCCTAAAAAAAGATTGTGAAGTTTGTAGGAAACACGAATGGCTGAAACTCGAAAAGGCTCTGACGATTTCGAAACAACTTCCGAATCGAACTTCTCAAGACGCGAGTCTTACTCGCACTTGTCCGTTTAATTTAATTTTAAGTACAAAAAAGTGGTAAGTAGCCTTTTGTTCATTATTAATGAACTCTCAACTACTATAGTTTCACCAATCCGCCTGCCAAGCTTAGTGATTATGGCAGTTCCCCCCATTGTATTTATGGGGAGGCCTCGTCCAGCAGTGGACTTCTTAAAGCTGGTGATTATGATGATGAATATAGTTTCAACACTTTAAAGTAAGTTCCGAGGAGTGTCCGTCCTAAGAATAGGCTCCTCCATCTCCTCATTTGGATGTCATTTTAGCCGACTAAGGGATAACACCAAGGGAATGGGCAGCAGCATTTTATTACTTATCACCAACACTGCAATCATCAATCCACCTGCCAGGCGTGGTCATGGCAAATGCAATGGGGAGTCCCCCATGAGTACTTGGAGTGATGGTTGGAGGGCCTCATCCAGAAGTGGACGTCTCTGGCTGATGATGATGATGAAAGTAGGTTAGCGTAGTCCAAAACAGATGAACATACTAAATAATAATAATATATTTATTCCAGACTAAATGGGAAGAATGAAATGTACAATAAATTATACCTAAACATTAAGCTCATAGAAATTATATACCTTATATACTAACATACATATTTTATACCTAAAAAACTTATTTAATGATTACACGTGAAGACGTGTGTTTGTTAAAAAACTAAACTAAATTGGTTTTTTGACGTACTTTGTTTACGATTAGCTTCAAATGCACGACTTTATACAGTTAGAAATATATATTTTTCGTATCTATAATTTCAAATAGTTTGCAGGCGTTTAGGTTAACGATAATAGATCATAAAATTGTAAACAACTCAAGTCAAGATAGGACCTAGCGTGCAATATAAACCCAACTATCGTCATTTCATTACGTAAGATAGTTTTATTTACTTTTCATTTTGCGTCATCGCATTTCTTATCATCGTTTTTAAATGGAATAGCGGCATGTCATTATTTTACAAAGTGAAGGCGAATGCCACTTTGACAGTCGTCATTCAAAACATTTCTGAGATTTTCGTCTACTCCCAATAATAAGTTGTGAAGGACGTTTTGACTTTCAATAAAAGCTCACCTACACAAGTTTAGATTGAGTTCCAAAAGTTTCCACCATTTTCCAATTTCTCTAAACGGATAAAGTTGAGTGGCCTAACAAATTCTATTGTTGATAGACAATAATTTTAAATTGCACCTAATGCTCCTTTAAGCCTGAAATCCTGAAAAGCTATTACAACAACAATGAAAAACAAATTATTGAACGCAACGGCTTGTGATAATTTTGTAATTTCTCTATAAAACGAGTATATTGAAGGGATTTACGAAATAACGATTGCTTCTCTGTACTACGCCACGAAATGATTTCGCCAAAAGTTGGTCTAAAAAAGCCTTCTATAGCCTAATTCTAACTCATGGATTTTTAGAGGGTTGAGTTCAGGATCTCAATAAGAGTAGTCTTCGTAAATATGGCAAGTGTACAGAACAACACACTGTAGATTTTTAAGGATTTGCCTGAAAGAATGTTGGAGACGATATCGTAATTTTAATTATTACGTTCTATATAAGAAAATTACAACGTTATCTCTAATTTTACCATTTATTGCATTTTTGCTTAGTGCGATAGTTATACCCAGCTACGTGTGCTCTCCAGGTTACGGCGAGGTACAAGAATGAGCTCCTCAAACCTGATTTCTGGCCAGCTGGTATTGTTTACCGACGCTATAGGGAAGCGGTATCGAAACAAAATCCCCCAAAAGATGTAAAGTGTTAGTTTTAAGTGTCAAATATATATGTTAGTCTTTAAGGTATATATTCTATGGGTTTATTGTTTAGGTATAATTTTATTATACATTTCCCATGTAGCCTGAAATAAAACATTATTATTATTATTATTATTATAGTCACAAAAAAATATAAATCGGTCACTATAAAAATAAATCTTAAAGCTCGATGGATAATTTGTACCAGAAAAAAATGTACTTACTATTATTTATTATTATTTATTTATTACTATTATTTATGCTAAGGTGGTTTTGGCATAGAATATATTATTATGTGATACTACATTTTGTATAAAAAAAACGCACATATCGTAACGAGCCCGCGGTATGTTACGTTTGGTCATAGCGAATAAGGGGGCAGGTTTGGGGCAGATTAGATATAGCTCGCAGAACTGACAACCGTCGGGGAATAAAGGTTCTCGAGTGGCGACCACAAACCGGACGACGCAGTAAAGGAAGGCTTCTCATGTGCTAAAGGCAATATAAAGGTCGCAAGAAGTCGGTGAATGAAGGCGGCTCAAGACCGGTCATTGTAGAGTTGTAGGGGTGAGGCGTATGCCCAGCAGTGGACTTCGTCATGCTGATGATAATGATGATGGGTTTGTGATTAATTTTTACACGCAAGATTCGTAAACGTCCACGTTATTCCAGAGTCAATTAAATTTCCAAGATGGCGTAATACAACTGCATGTTGTGAAAAATTATCAACGTGTTTCACATGTGCTTTTAGATCGTGCCCGTGAACTAGCAGTCGATTTATAAACGCAAGCCATCACTATAAATATCCACATTCATGCATGACTCACTGTTTTCGTCAGTCTGTATTTTTCATACGCATTCGTTGGGTCTTTTCCTAATCAATGGTATGAACCTGCCTATTTATGAAAAAGTACTAATTCAATCAGCTCTGTCTCAATCCTATCCTTCCTTCTAATATTATTTATTTATTTTGTTTATTAGAAGATCAACAGCAAATACAGTTTAGATTGTTATACATAACTTATGCTATAAAAAGGCCAATAATAGATCTTCCTAAGGTAAATTACAATTCAAATAGATACTTTACAGCTCTCTAGCTTAGGTATACGTAAGTTAATGTGAAATTATGAGTGATTGTGTGAGTGTGTGATTGTGTGATCCTACTAATATTATAAACGCAAAAGTTTGTGAGTATGGATGTTTGTTACTCTTTCACGTAAAAACTACTGAATGGATTTGAGTGAAATTTGGAATGGAGATACTTTACGCCCTGGATTAACACATAGGCTAGTTTTCATCATCATCATCAATTTTCATCATTATTCACGCGGGTGAAACCGCGGGCTCAACTAGTTTTACGATATATTTGACCACAGACATATTCTGAACTTAAGGTGGAGCGTTTGGTAAGTAGCTCAATATTCAAATTTTATCATGTTTTTTGCTCAACACTTCTTGTGATAGCGAAAAGTGATTTGCGAAACCTATAGGAGGCATTAATTTCTCATAAATATAATTAGTTTAGCTACGAATATCCTTCAATGATTTTTCCAATGTTTTTTTGGTCCAGGGACATTCTTAGCTAAACTAATGATATTTATGAGAAACTATAAAATAAAACATGTGCGTTAGGTTTTCTAGTGGTTGCAATAGTAGATTGTATCATTAGGGAGCAAAATAATATTTTTTCATCCCATCTACTCGAAAAGGACGACTTGGTTCGCCTTTAAATGCGCCCAAAGGTGGTGTTTTCTGTATGAAACTTCTATAAGTGCACCGCAATTATCTTTGCCGCGCACTTTTTGAATTTGGAACATATCGAACTCAAATAAGTGCGCCGCAATTAACTTTGCGGCGCACTTTTTGAATTTTAAACATCTTAGTGTTTGAACACAAATATTGTTTGAATAAATACTGGCTGGTATACGACCGCCCATAGTCGCGCCCCGCGCCGGCTGAATAAAAAAACAAATGAAAAACGCATTTTCGTAAAATTTCACGGATTGTTAGAAATTCATGGTTTTGTTTTGAAACTAGTGGTTCACCCCGAACTGAGACCTCGTTATGACACTTTAATCAGCCCGACTATTAAGTACCTACTTAAGTCAAAACATATTTTCCATTATTATTTTTTAAAAAAATCACCTCGAGGTAATTTCCTACACATCATCGAAATAACCTTTAAATAGGACTAAGTAACGGGCGTAATACTACATCCTGTTAGTATATCAAGTACCTGACGAATCAATTGATAACGTCCTTTTGACGAAACATAGAACTCCAACATCATTCAAATTCCTAGAAATGGGAGGTCAACAATGGATTTTATATTGGTTATTGTTTTATGGAGTACAAGTTTCTAAATTCTTCAATTTCAGACTTTTTCCTGTATTTGTGTCACAAAAGCTACCAGCATACCAAATTTCAGCATTGTGGGATTGCTGGAAGTACCCTAGAATTTTAGATTTTTACGTTTTTGTTTTTCCCTAATATCTCAAAAACTATATTGTCTAAATACTTATTAAAAACAGTTTTGAAATGTCTAACTAAAGCGCTTTCATTAGACATCCCACTTGATCTGACTGACACACTTTTATTTTTTTTACTCCCTCTTGGAACCCAATATCTCATCAACCCCCAACCGATATAGCTCATAACCTTACCTACAAATTGTACTAATACTATCTACCCCTATACTAAATTTCATGAAGATCTAATTAACGGTTAGGAAGTTTTCATCGGATAAACATACATACATACATACAAACGCCGATTCTTCCAACTTGACTCAGAGAACTCGCTTCGCTCGTTCAATAAAATATGAGGCGCCTTTTATTTTCTCATAGTGGGTGATGAAAAGTAGAGTGTAACACTCGGGCGCAAAATATATTTTTGGCTCGGGCGACGTACTTTGAATCCCTCGCTACGTTCGGGATTCTACTAAAGAATCCCTCACTTCGCTCTGGATTCAAAAAAGCGGGTAGATAGTATTGGTACAATTTGTAGGTGAGGTTATGAGCTATATCGGTTGGGGTAAAAAAATAAAAGTGAGACAGTCAGATCAAGTGGGATGTCTAATGAAAGCGCTTTAGTTGGACATTTCAAAACTGTTTTTAATAAGTATTTAGACAATATAGTTTTTGAGATATTAGGGGAAAACAAAAATGAAAAAAACGAAAATTCTAGGGTACTTCCAGCAATCCCACAATGCTGAAATTTTGTATGCTGGTAGCTTTTGTGACACAAATACAGGAAAAAGTCTGAAATTGAAGAATTTAGAAACTTGTACTCCATAAAACAATATAAAATCCATTGTTGACCTCCCATTTCTAGGAGTTTGAATGATGTTGGAGTTCTATGTTTCGTCAAAAGGATGTTATCAATTGATTCGTCAGGTACTTGATATACTTACAGGTATGTAGTATTACGCCCGTTGCTTAGTCCTATTTAAAGGTTATTTCGATGATGTGTAGGAAATTACCTCGAGGTGATTTAAAAAAAAAAATGGAAAATCTGTTATGACTTAGTAGGTACTTAAAAAGTCGGGCTGATTATGGTGTCATCGCGAGGTCTCATTTCGGGACGAACCACTAGTTTCAAAACAAAACGAATTTCTAACAATCCGTGAAATTTTATGAAAACGCGTTTTTCATTTGTTTTTTTTATTCAGCCGGCGAGGGGCGCGACTATGGGCGGTCGTATACCAGCCAGTATTTATTCAAACAATATTTTTGTTCAAACACTAAGATGTTCCAAATTCAAAAAGTGCGCCGCAAAGTTCATTGCGGCGCACTTATTTGGGTTCGATATGAAACTTCATACAGAAAACACCACCTTTGGGTACACTTAAAGGCGAACCAAGTCGTCCTTTTCGAATAGATGGGATGAAAAATCTGTTTTCGCTATCTCAAGAAGTGTTGAGCAAAAAACATGATAAAATTTGAATTTCACGCCTCTTACGAAACGCTCTACCTTAACCCAGCTTTCTGGTGCTTCCTCGATGTACATACTTATCAGAGTTAGCTCAGTGTTCATGCTAATATAATGCTTTGGTTTTAATTCACCTTCTAATTATCATCTTTATCTATTATGCAACCCAAATCACCCACTGTTAGATAAATTACTCTTAGTTTGTTCCCTATAAACTAGCTTTATTTTAATGAAATACTATAAGCTATTCTTGAATGTTGAAAATTGCGATGCCTAGAGTAGACTAGCGTTACCTAATACTCTAATCAATCAAGAAACGCCGGAAACTTACCCGACTGTTCGAAAGCATTCAGTCGGAAATGCTTTCCCCTACAATGCAATTTCTAAACGACATTGTTCGTACAACCAGCTCAATGTTTTTAAACACAATCATGCACGTGTTACTAACTATTCATGCAATCAGTGTTCCTATCAATGTTATTGTAACAAATGACCTACTTGGTTCAGACACAGAAAGATTTCGTCCAATGCGTACAGTTACCGTCAGTTGCTGTGGCACATTTTGCATGAGAGATGTTCGGAGACCAACTTTATACAGGTTTTCGTGAATACCTTTTTAGTGTAGAATCTACACTAAAGAGGAACAACATTTGTCTAAAGACTTTTGGAAATCTATTTCACAAAAAATCTGTTAATAATTATTTTATCAGCAGTTTTAAGCATTAATATTGAATTTACCGATTCGTGCCGTAGTCTTTACCAAGAACAAGAAATAATTAATATAGTATTCTAGACAAATTTTTTTTTGTGGTCTTTGGATCTTTGGATTTTTTATCTTGGACCCTTGCATTGCATCTCACACGTGCTGCTGTGTAGTGACTCTGTTACGAATTCCGCAATAGACAATGATAACGCTACACAACCGAATTTAAGGTTTATGCTGGCTTGTCCGCAGTGAATAGCATTTTTCGTAACTCTATCAGTCTTTCGCGTGCTTTCGCTTAGAAACAACGTTCGGTAGAGCGAGAAAGATTGCTGCTACGGAATCAGCCCGCGCCAATGCTGAAAAGTTCGAGCTCTTGCAATTACCCTTTCTCGCTCTAGCGAACGAGGTTTTTGAGCGACAGAGAGGGAGAGTTATTTTCGAATTAGGTTTCTGAGCGACCAAGAGTGTAGGTATATAGAGTCATGGGAAAATAATGTTCCATCCGTATAAGCCCGGTGCAACCTTTAACCGAACACTTAGCCAGATGTGCCAAGGTAACTGCTGAGAACTTGTATCGTTGTGTAGTTTATTGACGGACGTTTTAGTGGTGAGGTTGACGCACTATTAGCGCCATCATTGAGTCGAGGTCGTATTTTCCTGAATAGATGTTTATTTCCATGGTAAATAAAAGGTAATGAATGCTTTTGGGTCGTGACGCATAGTTCTGGCCATGATGAACTTATTGATGTCACCGACGAATTCTAATTCTTGTTCTGAGTTTATGTGATTAGACCAGTTCCACCTCGTGGCCCTTATTTTTTATGACTTTGCTAACCCTAACCCAGCCAGCCCAGCTCCAAGCAGGAGTTTGGGTTGATGTAGCATTGATGAAGTGTCGCAGTGTGCGGCGATGGTAGGGACGATACGAGCAGCTTTCGCAGAACCGTCTTGGCGCGGGTTTCTTCTGTTGCGCACAGTGTATAACCCCTGATCTACTTTCTCTTCTTCCTGACATAGTCCACTGTCAGTGGCCCTTACCACCTTACATTTCAGTTGTGTGATAACTCAAAATATACTGTACTTCTACCTACCTTGTTTGGTAGTTTATCTCTACTTTAATTAAGTTAATGTAATAATGCACTCTTTCCCAGTTCTTTTGATTACTTAATTATCTTTGTTTCTTCGTCATAAAGCATATTGACGTACTTTTAATAGGGTTCCATATATACGATAAAAAAACGAGACTTATAGGTTCATATTCGTGTCTGTCTGTTTGTCTGTCCGACATTTTCTCCGAATCTACTTGACAAAGTTCAAATTTAGTACATTATTCAAAATCACTTGACCCAATCACAGAATAGCGTAAACGAATTCTGATTTAGGAGAACAAATTAGAACATTTTAAAGAAATATTGTCTGGTGCTTCCCGTGAAACAGTGTTTTACTCGTTGAGAACACTCCAAACGAAAGGCCTCACTCTTAGTTTCCAGGAAAACCTGTATGAAAGGAAACATTAAGTCTTTATATTTCACATGGGAAACAAGAAATATTCGTGACGGGAAAATGCGTATAAAATGGGTTGCGTAGTTTCACCGAGTTTTTATATATAAATATATATATATGTGTGTGTGTAGGTGTGTGTGTGTGTGTGTGTGTTATAGTACATACTTGTACGGAACTCTATTAACGTGAGTGTGACTCGCACTTGACCGGTTTTTATCATTGTTTTCAGTTTTATCCGTGTTTTTATTTTTGTCTACGTCGTAATTTTTTCCTTGATATTGAATTACCTACCATACTACTGTAAAGAGTCTTGATGGGCCAATGACCTTAATTGTAAAACTAATCATAATTATGACAAAACTAATGAGAATATCAGCACTTGATGTCTACATGATTTTATTGTGTCTAAAAAAACCTACGAGTTTGTATGTAGATACAGTTGTTATTGTTGTGGGCAGTTAATGACCGTCGAACCGATTAGTTGTGTCATATATGGGACAATTGACATCATTTTGTATACTTATTTAAAAATGGAGCTGGTACATTTTGCTACTTGGTTTTCAATATCGCAACAAAGAAACTTGAAAGTACGGGTACCGAAACTTCATTTATTTATTTACGAGAATTCTCGTCGCACGACCTTTGAGCGTGGTCGCGGTCGGTGCTCATGAGGAAGGACCTCAAAATGGTCAACGAAACGTCAGCAGGAGAATAGTAAAGTACGTGGTGTATAGTCGTAATTTTTTCTAAAATGATACCAAGCCACGATAACTTCAATTCTTTAATTTATTTAATTACCTAATAGGTGCCACTACGACCTCTGTGGTACGACGGGCGAGTAGCCGGCTGCGAAGCAAGAGGTTGCGGGTTCGATCCCCGCTGTGAAACAAATGTTTGCATCATCTCCAAATATTTGTTCCTAGTGTGGGTGTTGTAGTAGCATGGTCCTCGTAGTTCCCGATACCCAAAATACAAGAAATCCTGATGAGTGATTGGAATCAGGACTATGTATTGGGTGTTATTTATTAATTTATTAATTGAATACTGATAATTTCTAATAATTTCTAACTCTACGCTAAAGTAAAACTTCTCTGTGGCTCCACTGAATAAAGTTCATGTTTATAGGGTTCCGTACCCAAAAGGTGCCAAACTAAAGTGCCTATTATACTACTAAGCCTACACCATCTGTTTGTTTGTCTGGATTCTGTCACAGGGGTATATCTCGGCAGCCGTAACAGGAAGCCAGTTGAAAATTTAAAATAAAAATGCTAAAAAACAAACCCACTGGGGGTCCCCGAGCAAGATTTCTACAACCAAGAAATAAACCCCATAGCGCGTTCTAATCTACTACTGGCGAAATTGACTAAATTTCAGAAACCTACTTATGCGTGGTTCGAGAGAAGGTGCATGTCTGATTTATTAAAACATCAATTAAAAAGTACGTAAGCTAACAACTCTAAAACAAAAGAAACCCCATTTAAAAAGAATACCTGTAGCTTGGCAGATAAGTACGTAGCCACTAACTATTGACGCAAACTGACTCATGTGAAAACGATTTCATCAGGTATAAAGCTGACGTCAAAGACGTCTGAAAGACAATGTTTTTGCGAAGTTTAACAACTTGCTAAGCTATTATGACCTGAAAATAATAAACTTACTCTACAAACAAACAAATAGGTAACCTTAGCTACACGACTTGCTACGGTTCAATTACCGCGGTACCTCGCTAAATGAAACAATGTTAGGTATGTCGTTGGGAGTCATATACTGTGACTTTTTTCAGCAGTGCTGAGTTAATTCAACCAAGATCATAAACCTTGATAAGTTTCCACTAGTTTTCAATACATTATTTTTATTATTTAGTCTACAAAATGAATTCATTTCGTACAAGAAAAACAAAGTCAATGGCACGGCTACTATCATTCCACTATAACGTGTCGCTCGTCACGCATCAAAGAACAACAGTACGACGTAATAGCATCTCATTTTAGCAGCAGCACTAATGTTATTATTGTCACATTCGGAGCAAGACACGTGCAAGACCATCAACCGCCATCAACACAGTAAATCGCTTGGAAACTACCAATTTGTTCCGCTTAGTACTAACCTAGGTAACGGTGACGGGTACACTCTACTTGCGACCGCCACTGACCCCTGGTGGAAGAGTTTGTTGCCCCAACTAGCGTCATAACCTTACGAGGTCAAAATTATCAATTATTTGCATATTATAACAAAAAATGGTACACCGATTTTAATACTAAGGATAAGAAAAACGTGTGATGACTCACCTGATATAGCTTAATTATATGGGGATGATCCAGTCTCTTCATGATATCCACCTCTCTGTAGACTTTCTGAAGATTACTGGCGTCTAATTGCGATTTATCTATTATCTTAATTGCTACCTGTAACAAAAAAAAACATAGTTGAAACAATGCTGAAATCTTTTAAGCATCTAGATTTTTTATTTTAACCTAACCTAACGTGGTTGGTTATTCGCATGCTGCTTCTAATTAATGGATCAAAGTTGCGCAGTCTCACAAACTTGTTTATTTCCAATTCCTAATAAACAGTTCGTCTGTACGAAAAATGCAGATGTTCAATCTTCTGATTTAAACTTTCATTCAAATCGGAGAAAATTCTCAACTATTTACACGAACCGAAGGTCATTTAGCGCATAAATTACCGAGTTTTGTTTGCTATGTAAACATTCACCAACAGCTGTTTACACTATCTAAACAAAAATGAGTAGCTGTGATAATGAAATCAAGATTGTTTGTAACGGAACAATACCGTTAGGTGCACGTCCAGACGAAGGGGCCATGAGCAGTGACGTCAGCACGAGCGTCATACACGATTGTCCAATTGACGTGATTGGGGACTGACGACCGTCCGCCTCCGCCCGCGTTCCCACTCGTAAGGCTACAGGAAGGAAAGAAAGAAATTTCCACATCGATAAGTTGATGTACATGACTCTCTACCGACCGACCGACTAGGTATAAATATAGACGGAACCATCTCAAAGTAACTTCGGAATCAATGTATAAAGTACATTCTGTTCTTTCCATTTTCTAATCAACGCTGAGTACCTGCCAAGACGATTATACCAAATTCAATTTGCATTGACTAAGGCTTTATAACATTTCAAACTGAAGAGGCTGTCATGCAGAACCTTCACAGACAGAATTCTAGAAACATTCGTTAATTAACGTAGAATAATTAGAAAGTAAAGGAAGTAGATTCAATAGGCCGCCTACTTAGAAACTTGAAACGCGTAGTTTATTTAGAATTCCTATATATTATACAAAGTGAGTAGAACTTTGTATTATGAACTTAAATGCCACAAAACGTGTGTGAAACCCCGTTTTTTTAAGAAAAATGTACATTGTCAGTGTTAAGTGTTCTCTAGTGTAAGTAGTAGGTAGTCACTCAAGCTCAAGAATACTTAGATTCTATAATTTGTGATAAATTCAGAGTCGCTGATGGCATTGATCCCACTTGCGAATAAATAAAACTAGCTGACTACGTTAAAACAATAATATATTATGAAGAAGCCATCAGCTATCTTTAGGCGTCCACCTTCACCACTTTTAGGCGTTTAGGACGAAGTCTATCCCATGAAATACAAAGGGGGAATTGCCACTAAGCTTGGCTGGCGTATTGAGGATCGCAGTATTCATGTTGAGTACTCATGGATGCTTCTGCCCGTCCCCTGGTGTAATTCCTTAGTCGGCTTTAACGACATCCATGGTAGGAAGAGGGGTCTATTCTTAGGCCGGAACCGCCACGGAATTGGTTCGATTGAGTGAAATGAAAGCGATTGAGGTAGTAAGATGTATCTATTTCATAATTATTAATTACTTGCAAATAATAATACGTATCTTGTAATTAAATAATCAATTGTGTACTCGTAGACCAGGTACCTATCTGTAGTGTACTGGTAAATAATTATTATTATTTACATCTATAGAATAAAATATATATATATCATTTTATTAGTAAGTCTGTCGTCTCGGACATACACACCACGCAAGCACGTGGCAGGGATGGGACAGGCAGTCTAATGTCAACCGCCGTGCAGGGCAGACGTGGTGTGTGCGTTAGCGAGCCGATATAGTGTAGGATAGTTATATAAGGAAATAGTGATTTCTACATGGCGACGAGGTGAAAACCGTAAGTAATGTTTCCATTTTCGAAGAAAAAAAAAAAAAAAAAAAAGGTTAGTTTCAGTTAATGTATGTCATGGAAGTATTATGCACTTCGGGGTAGGTATTTAGTGAAAATCTGCGTAACATAAGTGAGAACATTCATTTTCAAAATAAAGATAATATGTAAAGTTATGCGAGGAACTTTATTTGTCCGAGGTAAATAATTTGCAATATTTATACACTTTACACTTTGATTGGATAAGTTACTTACCGCAATAAACCTGCCTTTCACTACTACCTACTTATTGACGCAAGAGGTACGGGTACGTTGCCCGCTGCGGGACAAGTGTTGGCATGGTCTGCAAATATTATTGTTCTGGGTCCGGGTGTTGTGGTGCCGTGGTACTCATGGTTCCAGCTACCCATGACGTAGGGAGTCCTGGTGTGGGATCGAGACTGTGTATGTGGCTGTTGGGTATTGTCACAAATTACTATTTATTTTGTGGTGTTGTGTTATGAATTAATATATGTTCTACTTCTATCCAAGCAACGAAATGAAAGTGAACAGGGTGGTTATTCGCTATGATCTAAAAGATCCCTTGTCAATAACGTGTGACGTCACCGCAGATATCGTAACGAGGTTGCGTTATGTTACGTTTGGTCATGGTGAATAAGGGGGCAGCAGTGCTGATCATCAAATTAGTGATTACCAGCCAACTTTATTGCGTTACCTACACCAACCAATTTATATCAAATAAATCAATCATGCATGAATAACTATCTCAGCATAACAGCATTCATTTCATGCCCATTCATGGCCGGAAGGGTTATGACAATATTCTTCTCTTGTTTCGCTAGTGAGTTCAGCCGTGTGGGGTCTAAAACATTATAAACAGTTACGCATACAATAGGTATTAACGATATATTTTAAATTAATGATAACTTCCTAGCTATGAAGTATCTTTAGGTACCTACCTACGAATTAAATTTTAAGAATAGATGGAATCGGATCACATTTGCATGTGTGATATCCATACTACACCAGATAACAAATACCTACCTATTTGTAGGGTACGGACACAATATTCTTGTTCCGTTTGCAAATAATCAAGTAATGATTACTTTACGTAATAATAGGTGCTTAAATACTTAAATCATTAATAAACTTTGTTTTCTATCTTATTATCTATATTATGATAAAAATTTATTCTATAATTATTTACTTACCTACAGATGCCTAGATGGATTCTATAGAAATGAGTAAGTAAATAAAAAATTTCGGTGGGTAGATACATTCATTGACCGAGCCAGCGAAGTCCTTGCAATGACTGGCAAGATTTGCATTCGTGTGTTCGGATGTATGTAGGTATGTATGTTTGTGCGTTGGTACTCACGTACAGGTCGTGTTTTTGAATTAACCTTGGTGAGACTTGATATACAGGTTCTACAAAATTATAGAATTTGTTTGTCAGCGATTTTGATTGGAGGGGTATTTCCCACCAAAAGGGGAAGGTTTGTTGCGACGCCATTTACCGTTAAATGAAAGGAGTCGTAAGAAAGGGCTATGTCTAAACATTTAAAAACGGTTATAATTTTATTTTAGGATGTGGTTTTTGAGATAGAATCAAAACTTGTTAGAGTTTCAACGACTTAGTGGTTCAGGTAAGATTGGGTACGTATATATAAATATATATATATTTAAATATTCTAGATCGCGCTATGGATGCGGTTTATAACGTTTACAAGTTTATTTATTTGTAGACTTATATATGCTTTCAAGGCCATCCGACATGTCACAAACTTCAAAATGTTTATGCAAACCTACAATGCTCTCTGCCAATGTATTATTAGCTATGGTATCTGTGTATGGGGAAGTGCATGTAAGAGCGCGTGATTGAAGTCGAAAGAGCGCAGCGAGTAGTTTTGAAGGTATTAATGTTTTTACCTTTTCAACATCCCATTATTACCGAGGTAAGTATATCATAAGGCCCAAATCTTAAGCGTGCGGAAACTATTTATATCAATTCTTAAGAAGATATCACAAGGTTTACACTCTTCCAGACCAGAATAAGAGAGTTGACCGCTATCTTGTTTCGCAAACTACATAGGTCAGATCTGGCCGGAAGGCATTATAACTGTATAGCTTAAGGCAGCTATTTATATAAATTTGTAAATAAGATTAAAAATAAGATTATAGATTGGCTTGACAAATTTGGGTATGGTGAGATAAGAGGATCTATTTGTGGTGCTAAAATAAAACAATCTTGAACACACTCCACTCGCACATTTGCAATAAAACAACTACTTTATATTTTTATTATTGATATTACTATGATAAATAACTTGTTTAATAAGTGCATTATCAGTATTATTATAATCTCAATTGTGCCTCAAACTCAACGATCATCAAAGCATCAACTTCACAAGGTCTACTGTTCGCACAAGTACTAGTATAAATAATTTGCGGTATGCATTAAATTGCGGTATGCATTAAATTGTGGTATGCATTAAATTGCGGTATGCATTAAATTGCGGTATGCATTAAATTGCGGTATGCATTAAATTGCGGTATGCATTAAATTGCGGTATGCATTAAATTGCGGTATGCATTAAATTGCGGTATGCATTAAATTGCGGTATGCATTAAATTGCGGTATGCATTAAATTGCGGTATGCATTAAATTGCGGTATGCATTAAATTGTGGTATGCATTAAATTGCAGTATGGGCGTGTGATCGCGGACCAAGCATTAAATTGTGTACGATGCATTATAATATTAAATTATGGTTCAATTACGATTTAAGCTTTTAATAGCGATTCCTACATTAGTTAAATTGAGATAATGGCATTCAATTGTGATTGGAGCTTTCAATAGCGATTCATACATTAGTTAAATTGAGATATCAGCATTCAATTGCGATTTGTGCTTTTAATAGCGATGCATACATTAGTTAAATTGAGATATCAGCATTCAATTGCAATTTGTGCTTTTAATAGCGATTCATACATTAGTTAAATTGAGATATCGGCATTAAATTGCAATTTTAGCTACCGTTCAAACCATTTCACTATTTGATAGTGAATTTTGATGATAAATTAACAGGTAATCAAGGGGTTAACAAAGAACAATAAAAGACTGAACCTTGTTCAAGATGTGGAAGTTGGAGCCACTATTCCCTAAATAGAAACTGCCTAGCAAAAGAAAAATAAACTGCAAATGGTCAGGATGCAGGTCAGGAAAAACATACGCAGAAAAAAGAATAAAAATAGAGGAAGACACGACGACATAATATAATGGAAAAGCAAAAAGACCTAGACGTGTTAATGACATTGAATAAACGGATCATCATAATCATCATCATCAGTCTGTAGGAGACACCACTGCTGGACATAGGCCTCCCTCTAAAACGCCACGACGCATAACCTCCACTCGCGAAACTTTATTCCCCATCGGTTGTCGGTTCTGCGAGCTATATGACCTGCCCAGCCCATTGCCACTTCAACTTGCTAATTCTGAGAGCTATGTCGGTGATCTTGGTTCTTCTACGGATTTCCTCATTTTGGATTTTATCACGCAGTGAAACCTCTAGTACAGCTCTCTCCATAGCCCGCCGCATGACTTTCAGCTGGTCTATACGGCCAGTAGTCATCACTTCTCGGTGCGTAGGTCGTCGGGGCAACACACTGATCATATAGACTTTCGTCTTGAGGCTTTGAGGTATCTGTGACGGGAAGATATGACGTAGTTTCCCGAACGCTGCTCATCCGAGTTGGATTCGTCGGTTGATCTCTTTGTCGTAGTTGGACCCTCCTAGTTGAATCGTCTCAACCAAATATAAGCGGAGGTAAACGGCTCCAACAATGTCGTTTCCAACGTGCACCGACATAGGTGCGACAGGGGCATTTGACAAGATGTTTGTCTTGCCCGTGTTCATTTCAGACCCACCTGTTGGGAGACGGTACTGCGGTCTCTGAGCATTGTGCCAAGGTCATCCAGCGATTCTGCCAAGATGACTAAGTCATCGGCATATCGAAGGTGAGTGATGTATTTCGCCATTGATGTTTATGCCTTCTCGGTTGCAGTGCAAAAGCTTGAAAACATCCTCCAATGCTGGGGTGAACCGTTTTGGAGATATACCATCTCCTTGTCTGAACCCTTTCTGCAATTGGATAGGTACAATCCGTGCACTGGTCCTGAAGACGGATTTACATAGTGGCCCTGCTATATAAACACTTCAACACTTCAATGTACAGGAGGTCGATCTGGCACCGCTCTAAAGACACTGCCGGGTCTCGGCTGAATCGAAAGCTTTCTCGTAGTCCACAAAAGCTAGACAGAGCGGCTGATTATATTCTTTGATTTCTGCCGGAACATGTGGAATAAAATTAGTAATACCTACTAAACTTCGTGAGAGGGTTTAATTAACTCACATGGAGGTCATCCATGGCAATGTATAGCCATGAAGGCAAGATTAAAGTATGGTGGCCTTAGTAACGATAAGGAAGATGAGAATATTTGCAAGGCCTGCAAAATGCACCTTGGTCTCGGCTCCAAACCACCAAGCCCGCTAAAGAGACGTGAATTACCTACCAACCGAACCATGGACAGATGTAGCGATTGATCTCATGGGACCACTGCTCTGAGCAACGACTACATATTGTTATAGTTTATGTATCTTTATAAAGCTGGTTAGAAAAGCACAGATTTTAAGTTAAAAAAAAAAAATACAAAAAGGAAGGGATGTAGTGTACTGGTAAATAATTATTATTATTTACATCTATAGAATAAAATATATATATATCATTTTATTAGTAAGTCTGTCGTCTCGGACATACACACCACGCAAGCACGTGGCAGGGATGGGACAGGCAGTCTAATGTCAACCGCCGTGCAGGGCAGACGTGGTGTGTGCGTTAGCGAGCCGATATAGTGTAGGATAGTTATATAAGGAAATAGTGATTTCTACACTATCTATTTTATTTTGATGGCTTTTCCTAAACTAAACAAAACGTCGTGTCAGGAAGATAGATTCATCAAAGTCTCGGAGAACATTTTATCATTATATTCATACCTCATTTAAATTCCATATCATTGAAAGAATGAGTGAGGATACTGTCCAATCCGATATACCTGTTTCACATCAGTGTTCAAATGTGAGATCCTCTAATGTGAAAATATTGTTTAGACAAAGAGGTTCATTGATTATTTACCCTGTAATACTACTCACTACCGAGACACCTGTGACCTGCTAGAACTCTATCGATGTGTAGTGTGTATTACTTACATACTTAATAATATTTTGTACTAGTTGCGCCCCGCGGTTTCACCCGCGTGAATAATGATGAAAATTGATGATGATGATGATGATGAAAAGTAGCCTATGTGTTAATCCAGGGCGTAAAGTATCTCCATTTCAAATTTCACTCAAATCCATTCAGTAGTTTTTACGTGAAAGAGTAACAAACATCCATACTCACAAACTTTCGCGTTTATAATATTAGTAGGATAAACTTTACCTCATGTGTCACTAAGAAGTACCTAGTGTAAGGATTTAAGCCCTAGAGAACATCCATAGATAAGTCTCAGATCTATATAATATAACATCTTATTAGGAAACAAACAGGTGATAGTATTTATTCTATAAACAAGAACATAGGAGAAATAGAGTTGATAGGTTATTCTCAACGACCATCCCAAAAACCGCGACGCATATTGTAAAATCAGGCGCAAAGACACCGGTGATGGTTATGGTTGCGACTGAATTGCAATTCACCGTTTCCAACCACCACCACCGAGCATTAGTATAGTAAAAGAAGTAGGTACCTAGTTTTACGAAAATCATTTTGGTTTTTCCCGTTTTGCAAAATGAATGAATGAATGTACTGAATGAATAAAATTAATAGCAAAGGAATTTTATTTTATATCTTCGCGAGTCCTTTGTTATTTTTTAGTCATCCTGAGGTGGTACTATTTGGCTCTTTAGAGTGTTTTTTTTGGAATGAAGTTCCTTATCGCCCGTTAATGTGTAAGACAAATAGACGTTAACTTAGCACGTGCTAATGCTTAGCATTGCCCCTGTCACGGCTGTCACTCTCGAACACGCGTGTTTTACATTTAACTTTGTGTGTCAGTGACAGGGACAGTTCCTAGCATAAGTCGTACTAAGTAACCTCTGTTTATATAAGGCCGACAAAAATAGAGTGATGTAGCACGTGCTAATGCTAAGCATTGGCCCTGTCAATGTCCTGTGTTATTAATCTCGGTCTAAGACTTCGACCGTTACGACACTTATGCTGTAGTAAGTTACATTACAGCCATGCATGTAGTGCAGTGTAGTTGTATTCGTTACATAATGTGTTTGTGTGTTTACAATCGTATGTCTATGTAGGTATATAACTGCAGTATAGATAGACGTGCAGAGTGCGCGTGAGCTGTATTCGTATACTTATATGTGTTTAGCAAACCGTGCAGAAGTCTGATGCTTCATATTCAGAAGAAATGCCATTTATATTTAGGCTACAATTGATTGTTTAAGATATTTTCCTACGAGAAGGCAAGGCCTTTGCTATGCTACAAATCTTTAATTGTTTCGTTAAAAAATTGATGCAATAAAATCAAGCAAATGATTTAGTGAAACACGATCTATTCTAAATCTATCACACAAAATCAAAAGCACAGACCATAAATAACGATTTGAAGTTTTATTAACTGGAACTTCGTTCACTTCTCGATTTTTTTGTTGTATATGGTACTGTAATTATAGCCAATATAGGATGAGGCTGCGGACAACCGCCTAGTCGTCTCGACATTGACCCCATTGTTGGGATAGCAGCATTACGCAAAGCATGACGTCATCGGCAAGACGCCCGCTATCAATCCATTGCAAATCGTACAACTTCCTTGTACATTCCACCAGCAAAAATTACATCTGCTTCATGAGATACGAGATTATTTAGGGTTAGCCTTGACCAGTCGAGACCAGTCTTTTAGTATGTTAACGTATCGGCAACATTATAATCATCATCACCAGTATTTTTACGTCTAGTGCTAGACGAGGCCTCCCTCATTGAATATAATGGGATTTGACATAGTCACCACGCTCGGCAGGCGGATTGGTGATCTTGTCAGGTGGATGCGCTGCTGCCCATCTCTGTATAATCACTTAGTAACGCTTTTACAACAACCACGGGAGGAGAAGGAGAGTTTTATTCTCAGGCCGGACACACCACGGCACCACATAGGTTATATACACATTGCCTACCCTTTATATAAAGAACTTGTAATTTTATACAACAAAAACTTTGTTTTTTTAAACCTTTATTTCAAACAAAACCCCATACATTTTTAGCAGGAAAACAGCAGCCAAATATCTGCTATCTTACAAAGCGAAAGTTATCTTATCCTTCAGTGACAAGAGGAATGTCCAACCCACAAGAGCCTAGCTTCAATATGAATGAGGTAATTGCCCTGCTCGGAATCTACTCACAAGTTGCACAACACCAAGATTTTCCCAACAAAACCACAGGTAAAATGAGTTACCAATTTGAACCTTAGGGCTACTGTATTAGGGATTTGAGTTCAAATGTTGCTTTGGGTACAAAAACATCTGCGTCTGTTGAAATTACTTGAAAGATAACCTTTACGCTTGAGAAATTCAGAGGTCGCTGGACAGTCTAGTGTAGTTTAAATACGGTTCTTGAGAATTAGTAATTAAATCAATTGAGATTTTATCTTAAGATCCTTTGCAACAGTTATTTATTATTTGTATATAATACCTACTAGTATTAGTTGTAACCAAACTGCTCGCTCGTAGTATATTTTTATTTTATTAGATATTACCATTGTGACTAATCTTATAAGTATAAGAAAATTATTTTTAAAATACCTACTTATATTTTATACAAATTTTGCGTGCTAGGTATCTACTTCTGATTTCATGACATCATCTCAGACATTTAACTTTGTGTCAACTTCATGTTTCGCAAAACGAAGAATTGTCATTAGTTAAAATAAAAGCCACGAGAAGTAGAAAAACTTTTTTCTAGCAAAAGTAATATATAATGGTTGCCATAAGCATAACCTCATGCAAATTTTAGATTGTCACTTCTTGTACTATTACTTACATCTTGTCATTGTTATAATTGTGTAGATTTGTTGGTATGCTCAAAAGGCGCCAAATAATATCACCAATCATATTATTACGTCGTACCTTGTTAGTCAGATCTTACTAATGATTTTATTATTGATTTACATAAAAAAGTATAAAATATTATAAATGTGAAAGTATGGTTTTGTTTGTTACTCATTCATGCTTGTAACGGCTGAACCAATTTCTATGAAAAATTAGGAGATAGATCGATTATGACCTGGAATTAAGTAGGTAAAGCTATTTTTGAAGAAACGCAGCCTTCGAGCAATTTGATATGAGCTTTATTACTTTTCATTCAAAACTATCATTTTTTATTATACAAATAAAAACTACAGGAAAATACAAAGTATGACCAGCAAGATGTATTTAATCAAGAACCATAAAAATCAATAAATAGCTAAAAGCTGCCACGACTAATTAGAGAAGTAGTGATAATAATCGGCGCGTTGCCATGTAAATAAGATTCCTAGACCGCATTTACATAGCAAGCAGATTGTTGGCGCTTACCGGCATGAATCCCACTGTTACCTACTTTATATTTACATAGCGGCCTACCTACTTTATTTTGTCCAACTACACTCGAGAGCAATGAATCCGGGTCACTTAAAGAATGTTAAAATCTCGGAAACTAAAAATGATAGATTAATGCAATAAATTGTATTTAATAGACAATGTAATACTCCTTAAATGAAGGTAAAAAAAAATATGAGTCACCATACATTTTATTAACACAAAATTACATAAAGAAAAAAACTGCTGATCTCTCCTTAAAACAAAAATAGGAAACATGAAATTTTTGAACTTTATTACGATTTTCTTGAATTTTAATACTTCGTATTGCCTCCTCGTGCTTTTTTAATTTAATTTTAATTTATTTTTTTTTATTATTAAATTTAAATTTTAAATTTTAAATTTAAATTTAAAATTTTTTTTAACTTAATTTCGTAGTTCCATCTTCGAAAGTGGCCCTTTTTCAAATTTGTTTTTTTTTATGATATAACTTTACAATAACTAAGAAGTTTTAATACCTTCATTTAAGGAGTATTACATTGTCTATTAAATACAATTTATTGCATTAACCTAGCATTTTTAGTTTCCGAGATTTTTAGGATTCTTTAAGTGACCCGGATTCATTGCTCTCGAGTGTAGTTCGGAGCACATCATCGTGTCGTTCGCGGAATATCGTAAATCTTTCTCGCACCTTCATATCCAATGACACTTAATCCTTTAGCTATTAGTTTCCGGCAGGTATGGATATTCACGAATAGGTAACCTATTGTGCGTGAATTAGTACTGGTACTTACCAGCACAAACGCAAAAGCAAAAGCAGATCATCAGTGCGGGCAATCTGCTTTCTACTTTTAATCGGGCCAAAGTGACGAAACGTGACGTATGTATGAAGTCGCGCATTGTTGTTAACGAACGAAGCATTAGCTGGCTTGCATTGTATTGTACTGTTAATCGTTTTTCAGCCAATGAGCTACATGTTCAACGTTATGGGTTGTTACCTTGCTACCATCGACAATATCGTAAACTGAACAGGAATATAATGAGACAACCACGCATTTGTAGAAGCGTAGCACCTACTACGGCGTAGAGATCTTCTACGATAACATGGTCTTTAGGGGATTTCATTTTTATAATTATAATAAACAATTGAAACTCAATTTTAGCGTCACTATATATATCGTGGTTTGTCCGGTTGCCATGGCGTGACTGGTTTGCCGTGGTGTGTCCGGCCTACGAATAGACCACCTCCGTCTCCTCTTTATCGGCTTTTAGATGTCGTAAATGCCGATAAAGAGGATGGGCATCAGCATCCATCTCAAATGCAATCTCAATGGCACTCAAACACCATACTGCGATCACCAAAGTACGTCGACAACGATCGTTTCGTATCCTTTTTGGCCACTGTTACCAATATAATACAAATCTTAATGAAAAATGAACAAGGAAAATCGCACCAGCTAAAAGTGCTAATTAAAGTTTCGTGAAGGATCCCTATAAATAGAATTTAATGGAACAAAGGGCTCTTTTTGGAGATTGTAATCTCGACAGGTCCATTAGTAACAAGATACAACAATGCCAGTGGAGTGATAAAATAAAATTAGTACTTACATATTAATAACACATATGACTAAACAAAGTTATTGATCAATAAACCCACGAATACATAACCCGTGTAACGTAGCACGGGTTCATCAGCCTACTCTCGAACAACGAGAGTACCTGAACCACACATGGTTCGATGTGTTGATTTTAGGTGTAGCGATTTTCCTTTTAAATTTAAGAAAGCGGTAAAACACACACTTAAATCACAAAAGACTTTTTTTACGATGGTTACCGAGAATCTCACAACTTTTGTGTCATAAGGTGAAATATGATGAACCATTATGTGCGTATTAGGTTCACAGTTCTTATGACTCGTAAATACAAAAAACAAATATAAGAAAAAAATTAAGTAAATTAAGTGGTCGCCACTCGAGAACCTTTATTCCCCAACGGTTATCAGTTCTTCGAGATATATGACCTGCCTATTGCCACTTCAACTTTCTGAGAGCTATGTCTGTGACCTTGGTTCCTCCACAGAATATAAAAATGTTGATTTACATTAATTTCCCTATTTTATTTATAAACATCGACAATCTGGTTACCTAATTCTGTCTCGTAGCTTAGGTTAATCCCAACTGAAACAATATTCTTATCGATAGGGAAAATCAAATTCGGGAAATGAATGATCCAACCTCAATTGAGGATAGAGCTCTTAAAAGAGGACGAGGGTCTCCAAGCCTCACATGACAGGAACATGAAAGCTACTTTCAGGAGAATTGAAAGAGTCATTTTGCTATTTTCTAAAAGAAAATCTAATAGATAAGAAAGATGATAGTTTCGTAAATCCTGAGATAGATTATGGGCCTACTTAGTGTTAACGTTAATTACTTTTTTTTTGCTGTAGTTTGAGGGTATTTTTTATTTGTTTTTTTTTGAGAAAATAGTATTTGAATATTTTTACTGGAATAACTCTTGCTCATTTTGATTTACCGGTGCATGAAAATTTTCTGTTTTACAATATTAATGACGCATAGTTTTAGTTTAGGTTAGTTGATTTATTTAATTGCTGGTAGAGTAGGTAGTTTTCCGTCGTCTAATTAATAACCATATCAATATAATATGTATACCTACATACAAAATTGTTGCGTATAATTAACACTGACTGACTGACTGTATCAACGAACAGCCTTAACCTAAAATGAGGGTACATTCCTTTTTGTGGTCTGAAGTGCGTTAAGAAATCAATTTCTGAATATGGGGTGCATTGAGGTGTGGAAGTTTGTATGGAAAAAACTCCACGCGGCCGAAATCGCGGGCGTTCCACTAGTCATTCTCTTATAATGTCACAGAGAGACGGGGATAATTATGACGTAAAACAGCGTTTTACTAGAACATGACTTGATCGAGACTTTAACTACTTAACCAAATTTGATCATAATAATATACATACTTGACGCTGGCAAAATTAGGGAATCTTTCCTAACAGCCCTTAATTAACAAAAGAAAAAGAATAAACTTTGTTATTAGTTATTTGTATCATTATCATCATCAGAAGCGTTTAGACGTCCAGTTTTGGAGGCCTCCCCCATTGAATGCAATGGGGGGATTTGCCATAATCATCGCGCTTGGCAGTCAGATTGGTGATCGCAGTATTTGGTACTGAATACTCCGGTGTATGCCGCGGTCTATCTCCTAGGGTAATCCCTTAGTCGGCTTTTACACGGGAGGAGATGGATCGGCCTTTTTTGAGACCGGACATGCCACGGCAGTTACTTATATGGTACAGGTTTAAAACCTGCGTGCACGTGTAGTTTTCAAGTTTTCTGGGGCTTGTGTAAGAGCTAAGTTCTTATTACTATAGTTCGTTAATAGAGCAAGTAGAGACTGTTGAGCTAGTGGCGAAGAAACTCTATGAACGCGAGAGTAGTTGGCCAGTATAAAGTTATACCGACTGCCCATGGTTGTTAAAAAAGTTGAATAAAGGTCGTTAAAAAGAATTTGTTCTCTTTGTTCAACTATTCACATCATAAAATTTGAAAATAAGATTCTTCTACACCCACATCGTAAAAAACTATTGAATTAAGGATTAGTTCACAAGATAGTGACGTCAAAAAGATTACCTTTCACGTGAGTGATATCGATTAACGATTTTGAGTCGCGATACTCGTCACTAAGTTAGATTATACAGATTTGAAGAAAGGTGACATATGTATATGCGTCCAATTTGCTATGGAAGAGGGATTATGATAATTAGGTTTGTAAAAAATAACACAATAGAGGCTGTTCAAGATATTGACTATCGTACCATTTCTAGGTAGGTAGGTACCTAGTATGTAGGTCTGGTATACTTATGTATATACAGATTTAGGTGACCCAATCGCGGGCGCATAGCGTAAATTAACGAATTCTGATTTTTAGGATTTATTTTGGGGGGAAGAAAATCAGAATCAGAATCAGATCAGAAAATCTAAGCAGAAAATTAAAAAACTAGTGTCCAATGCACCTGGCGTATTAAACGAAAGAGCTCATTATGAAAAATACAAGAAGTCTATTTCTATACTTTTAAAATATGTTTAAAAGATATTTCAGAAAATATATGAAAATTGACATCTCCTAAATACAGAGAGATTTAAAAAATTAAAACCCCAAATTCTCACGGGAAATGGAAACTATTCGTAAAGAGAAAATTTGTTGATTGACTAACAAGTTGGTGCTGTGGTTACTTGGCTGCCTATTTGTACGGAATTCTCTCCACGCGAGTCCGACTCGCACTTGACACGTTTTATAAATATTAAATGAAAATGATAGAACAAATTAACAACGAATGAAATAAATACGTACCTAGATCTTCTTTTAAGTCTTTTTATAATCGGAGATAGATAGTTTTTACCAACTCAAAACAACAATGCCCGAAAAGCCATTCGATACCCTCAGACATAATTAAGAATAAGTGCGGCATTACAAAGACGTCTGGCGCCACAAAATACCCACCCATAACCGTCAGAGCCAAGTTTACTACCAGTTTTCCCTAGAAAAATTCAGAAACGAGCCTTCAATCCTTATTCCGTGATCAACAAGTCCAGACTGCGATCAATACATGCTAGAACGAGAGAGCACGTCGAAGAAGGACGGGTGGCCGTCCTCTATACAAACCCTCGTTCAGTTAAAATTTACGGAGTCTGCAAATAAACAGTGCTAAGCCGCTAAGCATTTTCACTGGGTCATACAGATTGCTGGATATAGTTACGCCTACTATAGACTGGTTCGAATCAATTTATGAATCGGAAAATTTAAGAGATAGGAATTTGTACTTATTTATTAGGGTTTGTAGAGATAATGCCAGAACAACAATTTCATGGAAATATAATCTCTACTAATGGTTTGAGCTACGAATACATGTACCTAACCTAGATAAACATTTTGAAATTTACGCACACTCACAACTGACTGGCTTTACCAAGAACACACTACAATCTCTAGTAAGGAAAGACTGTATAAGCAAAGAATACTAACTATAACTACGGCATAAGCATGCATATTCAACGTGTGAAACGGTTGTAGGTACATAAACGCTACGTGAGTAGGTACTTGGTGCATTACAAAAGAGCCTTACGCTTCGCAGACGCGAGCAAAGAGATCCTAGTAGGTAAATAAGTATGGCTACGTAACGTAGTGCCCTCCTTTCTAGTAGGTGCCTACCCCTGTCCATGATTGTCCTTACTGTTCTAAACAACTTTCTCAAGGATAGATACATCACGCAAAGTCGATTTGCTCAAATTATTTCAAATTTGCTCTACAATTGTATGACCTCAGCGTTATCAGAGCGAAACTCTGTTAGTAGGTACCTTACCAGACAATATGACGCTCTAACCACATTAGCCTAAATAAATTTGTACAAAAGTATTTCAAGTTATAATATGAAATTAAAATTGCGTGGTTAAAAAGCAACTTACCTTGTTAGTTGATCAAAATAACCACTTAACCAATAAATAAATACTTAAATCTGTAACTTACTGACGCTCAAATAGTATTATCTTTGTCTCTATAAGTGTCTAACAAAGGGTTTGCTGTTACTTACCTACTAAACCTGTAACTTTACTTTCGATTCTAAGGTCGAATCAAGTTTAAATTGACGTAAACGATACATGTACCACTTTACGCCATTTTACGATGCTTTTACGCCAGCCAGGGATCATACTGCCAACACTCGACCTGAGAAACATGCCTCAACACATTTTCTGAAACTACTAGTTTATATGGAGTTGTGCATAACAAACTGGCCGGCGCGGGGTGTTCCAGTATGTACGCGTCCTTAGAAACTAGTACCTACCTATTTCAGAAAAAATGTTCAGAAGTTTTTTCAGGTTGGATATATTCCTTCCATTAGAAGAGTACAAAGCCGTTAAAAAGCGTACTCGACAGAGCAAGGTAATTACACTCATAGAATTCTTTTAATCGCAAAGCATCTTCAAATCAACAGCAGGATTGACGTCATGACGAGCGATAACGAGAGATATCCAGAGCAAACAAACACGCGTGTCTACGATATCGTATTATCTGCTGATATACATATCCTAGTTCACTTGTAGTAGCTCAATCAATCTAATGTTATAGAGTCATTTTAGACAGAAGATTTCAGAGAAAATTCCTAAAAAATGAGATGCGTTTGTTGGTGTAAAGTAGGTAAAAATAGTTCTAAAATGGAGAAGACGTACAGGGTGACCGCCAGACTGCAGAACATAGATAACAGGCAGTCTCTGACGCAAATCTCCAAAATAGATAACGCATTTGCGTCAAGCATACATTTTTCAAGCTGAGAAAACGAAACGCGTGCTTTCATTCCGTGTAATTTCCTGGCAAAATATTCGCTATACTTACATGTGCTGATCACGCATCCTCAGACTGACCGTACTTTCTTTATTTTACCAAGCGAATCGCAATGCTTCAAGCTGTCTGTTACCTATGCTGTTACCTATTCAATGAGATTTATACGCCTATAAGCAGACAGGCGTGAACACTGACGTTTGTAAATATGCTAATCTCAAACATTCGTTACGAAGTTTCGACTAAGACGATGCATTAGTTGGGCATTAAGTTAACAATCTGTTTTTATTGAAAAATAGATATTTAAATACAAGCTTTTATGAAATGTTACTTCCAACAGATGATGATGATTAAATTAGTAAAACTGTGAGCTAGATTAATGAGGACGACCACTCTACTATATTCCATCAAGGAGTTCCGATGTCTACCTTCCTCTATTACTTCATTTGTCTCCATCATCAGATCAGCTCACTGTCACCATAATATTGCATTGTTGTCGAAACTTGACAGGCAAAATTTTTGCTTAATCGGTTATGTGGTTCAGTTGCAAGATTTGACCAACACTGTACTACCTATCAGGTGAAGTTAAATAAAGTTATAATAGGTAGGTACTCATCTCGAGTTGATACTTTCTCTATCACGCATTTGCAGCAATAGTGACATGACAGTGAAAGTGCTGATTCAATTGGGATTTTGCTTTGCAAGTTAATCTTTATGCGTGCGTAGGCACAACAAAAGCGCGAATCTGACCATCACCTTGGTGCCAACGGCTCAAAAAAAGTGAAATACATAATAAAAACAACGCGGTGCGTGCATCCGGAGGCAAGGTCGATGCCGTGGTATTTCTGGACGTGGCAGGGAGTCAGACTCCGCTTGCAAGCTGAATCACTGTTTGATAGATGTATCATGGATGAAACGATGGAATATTTAGGTAGCCTACCTAGCTAGTATTAGCACTTTATTTAGTCACACGGTATTCCTAGTTACTTAGAGAAAAATAAATTGGCATTACTAAATTAACAAAGAACAAGCTAACTATGAGTGGTTAGAAAGCTAACAGTATTTGAAAAGATAGGTACCTAGGTAGCACAAGAAAGTTTTCAATGCACCATTCCATTCAAACAATGGTTCTCATTGACAAAACGACGATTTCTCTCGACAATAACGTGGAATTATTGAACCGGTTTGTTTACTAGACGTCGTTCTATCACATCAAAGAGAACACGCACTCAATAAAACAGCAGCGAAGGCCGAGGGCGCCCGTTCTGTTATTTCGGTGCATTCATTCAGCGGAGCGTCCTCGTTGACACCCGACATGCATCAACATTGCTGGCATTTGCAACGCAGCCACAAGCCTCAACTACGGCCCTAATAATAGAAAAGTAAGCTTTTAATTAATCTATGACGTAAGCCCTAAAATCAATGGCCAGTTAGAAAGTCAACTCGTGACTCACTGACGACGACACGGTGCCACAATATTCGGCCAATGACCCACTTGTGCCGTAGACTAGCCTGGCGATGACTATTTAAAACGAATAAGTATTGAAAACTATTCCACAAGTAACATTATGTTCATGATTTATATTCATGCTTGGGTTTCCAATAAGTGATTTAATTTCAGGTTGCTGAATTTATGTTAGAATCTCTTTTGATTCGGATACAAATAAATATAAATACCTACCTACTTATATATTATTTAACAACAGCATATTATGCAATTTCCTGAATTCTCCAGTTTGGGATGCTAACAAAGTTTTAATTTAAGAATCACGGAATGTTATCTTCGTATTTACTCGGATGCTTGCGATGCGGTTACGTACAAATAGATATCGACCTTTTGGTGACATTCGCGTGTTTGCATAAGGTTTGCATTCCATTCGGGATTCCATTTCTTTAATAACTTTTGTCGGAATTGTCATTGGTCTTAAATTACGTTGAGTTGCTACGTGGTTACTACCTACCCAAAGATTTCTTGCCTTCTCAGTTTCGGCATTGTTTAACAATTGTATGGAAAGTTTACCTATCAAACTTGATTTTAATTATTTCGCTATTTTAAGACGTATAGGTAAGTATTTACAGGTACTTTAGAGCCGACAGTAAAAACTTCAGCGTTATTGCACAAACTTTCCTCGTGTTATTGATATCGTTAAATCCAATTGTTTATTTTATTGTAGGATATCTATTTAATACATATACCTACAATTATTGGCCTGAAATAAATGATGAGAAAACTCAATTGTTTAGAGTATGTTAGGTAAATATGCTTATTACTATACCTACAGGTAAGTAATTAATTGATTTTGCACCATAATTTAATTTTAAATTCAATTTAATTATTTTTTTGTCTGTGCGAAATTAAAATAGGCGTGGGAAATTTGGGCGTGGCATGCTTAATTACAGATTTTGTATTGTTAACAACCCTATCTCGTCGTTATAGCTCTAATACAAGAACTTGAGACTTAGTTAAAAAGTAAATAGGTAACAAAAATTTGCTCTTAGATGCTTGGATTGTGGCTTGCAATGTGAAAATCTTATCTATCATAATGTTAGTTCTGTTTTTCGTTACACCTATTCTCTTGCCGTACAGACTCTACCTACTTACTGTTTAGTTACTTAGTGGATTTTTTTCAGTATTTGACCGAATTACTTTTGGCCAAATTTAATCTCACCGAACAGCATTCGCCGAAATCAATTGCATTGTTTTCACACCATCTGCTAGACAATTTCCAATTACATTATCGTGCAATCTTAACGTAAAGTAACCTGTGGTAAAGTTGTATGAAACTCCCTAAGGAGTAAAATGATTTGAATTTGGAATTGGGACGTCAAATTCGTGTGGAAACTAAGTAAAAAAAAGCCCATATGCCATTGTGTAGAAGTTTGTTTGAAAATAGACTGTGTTTGGTGCTATTATTTTCAGTGATTATTTTATTGCAACATTCGTGAAAAAAAAAATGTCTAGCGATAGTGACTCCAAAGTTTATCATAAGAAACGCTTTAGAGATACTTCATTAAATGATCTAATACCGGAAAAATCAAAACAAGCCCTGGCTTTCTATTGTCTCGCAGAAGGTGTGAAAAGTAGAGTATGCTCCTCTGGGAGTCCTCTGCCTGTCTTCGTCTTGGGCAGCTTGAACCCCTCGCTTCACTCAGGACTCTACATAACTCTACGCTCAGGGTTCAATATGTCGCCGCCTGTGACGTAAGATAGTTACTGCTTTATACCTTTAGTGTATAATCTACTAAATAACGATGGGCATAAATTCATTTATTACTTATGTAGTGTTGTAGATATTGTATCTTGCGCGACGTATCTCTGTAACAGTATATCTTGTTCAAAAATCTCACAATGCAGACCTCTAGCACAAAATACATATTTTTTTACTTTAAAATAGGTAGATTGCTCAGAGCGCAGCGACGAGTATGAATTGAAAAGTGACTTACGCACGACCCGAGCGAAGCTTGTCGTTGATGACGCCGGCGAATGTCAGAATTGAATGGGTCCTTAGTTTCAAATCCTACACAAAAACATCACAAGAGGAAAGAAATAAAGTAATAATTTATTACATACAGGCTGTGCAACAACAATTACAAAGCACATACGTTGACTGTATGTTAAAAATCGAAATGTAGGTAGTTAGGTACCTATGTTACGCGAATTAATTGTTCAACGAAATGTAAACCAGCCAATAGTATTGTAATTAAAAGTGTGTTATGTAGGATTTAAGTGAAATGTTAATAAGTGTAGTAAAATTAGAGCCTAAGAAGCAGAGCTGAGCTTAGAATGTTTTATAGTGAAGCAGTTCAAATGGCAATACTTATTCGAAATAAAATACGGTAGATACTCAACAAGTTATTTACGTAATAAATTATGCCACATCATTTACCCTTTTATTATGCCATCAATTATTTACAGTGTGAATGCACTGCACTGTAGCGTGTGTGTGGTTAGACCCAGATAGTTAATTAAATTATGCCCTGAGCAAATAGCATGTGCCTTCACTAATACACCTGACCAATGTAGATTTTTTGACAGGTCAGGTCCATAAGTTATAATTTGAACTCTTTTTAGAAGTTTAAAAAAGACCTACTTATCACGAACTAAGGTTCAAGGTTTTTGTACCGCGACCCCAAATTCATGATCGATTTAAAATTAAATAAGCTGGCTAAGTGTGTGAAATTACTCTACTTCGCTTCGAGAGCTGTGGGTACGATTCCCGCTTCGGAACTATTTTGGCATGATCTGCAAATATATAAGTATTCCAGATCTAGGTTTGATGATACTATTGTACTCGTAGTTCCTGATGCTCACTACACACACCGGGAATCCTATGACTATGCATGTGACTGTGGGTTGTTATGTGTTGTATGTGGCTCTCAGCATTTTATTTAGACGTTTCCTATACATATACCTATATATGTAGACTCACTTTTATATTGAAAGATGATGTCAATATGCATAAATGCCAATAACGCTACCGCGAAATTACTCTACCACGAGAAAACGCAACCATGATTAATTCAACCACGAACGAGCGCAACGCTACCGTGAACCATACGATCACGAAGTCGCACTCGCACTGTATACACCAATTTAACGTGATCCTCAATTTTGACTTTGTTGGGTTAATTCACTGGTTCTTTATTAGTCTCCCTGAGCTATGAGTCTCTTGAGAGCCACATACCTTCTCTCGGGTACGTAGCTCAGAAAAGACCCTTTAGTTAAATCAGTCTTATCCAAAAGCTTTTTAGAACCAGGCGGATACCTTAGGGAGACCTTTGGTCTCTCTAAGTATACCTCCAAATCCGTTATTCCGTAAAAAGAACCAAAAGAACAAAAAGACTGAAACTGGAGTTCTTGGAACACGTTAAATTGGTATAAATAGTGTGATTTCATGATAAGATTATTCGTTATTTCGTGGTTAAGTTATTCTTGGTTTTCTGGGTCGAGGTGGTGTTACTGACTCGATTATTAATCACTTAATAATCCATTGTCTTTTAGTCATAGTATGTCCTGTGTCCTTCAGTTATGTTCCTATATTAGGCATATTTAAAAAATAGTAGATTATGCACCTAGGAGATAAAGCAGTGTCTTACGTCACGGGCGGCAAATTGAACCCTGAGTGTAACAAGGGACTCAAGCGAGGGAGTTATGTAGAGTCCTGAGTGAAGCGAGGGGTTCAAGCAGCCCAAGAAGAAGACAGGCTTTATCCCAGACGAGCATACCTACTCTACTTTTCATACCTTCTGCGAGACAATAAAAAGACAGGACTTGTTTTGATTTTTCCGGTAGTAGATTATTAATAATCTCTAAAGCGTCTGTTTTGATAAACTCTGGAATATAATCACTATCACTCGACATTTTTTGTCAACACGAATTAAATTCACAGCACACAACACAGCCCCAATCACCGTCTTTTGTTCCACATTCTTTGAAATTGCGCATATTTTCTTTTTTTTTTGTCGAGTTCTGCTTATGGTGGCCAGTTCGATTTTCGAACAAACCTCTTTACAATGTCATATTGTCATTTTTTTTGCTTAGAGTTTTCTACGAGTTTCCACACGAATTTGACGTTTCAAATTAAAATCACTGTACTCCCTTGGTAGTTTCATACAACTTTACCTCGGAGGTAATGCTTTACTTTTCGTTAAGATTGAATGATAATTTAATAGGACATTGTCGAGCAGGTGGTGTGAAAAAATTATTACTTAAATTAATTAGTAACAAAAATCATAGAAATAATACATCTTTGTCAATATATAAATAGACTTTAAAATTAAACAGTATTTCAGTTGAATTTGTTAATACCTACCCATATTCTTCTTAAAAAAATCTGAAAGTCGTACACCTAAGTTTCCGAAATAGGGTACCTACCTACATATATACCTTTGTGTCGAAAACTACCGTACTTTGATAGTAGAGCTGAACCTAGAGAAGTGTTATTTTCTTACTATTTATGAAGAATTAAATTAAATAATGACTCCATTTCGACTCACCTCAGTCTTCGTGATTCGATGTCGTGCTAGCTTAACGACGGCAAAGTTTCCTTTTCCAATAGTCCTCTCGATGTCATAAAAACCCACCCTAATGGGGGTTTTCGCAGGACGATCGCGCTCCGCCATTGTCGCTTATAAATCCTCAAATTCTCAAAGGATTCTTCAGCACTCCACAGTAAGTGTTTTCCAGCTCGTTATTCATACATAACACAGTATTGTTTATATCCATCAGAGGTAATCCTCCGTTCACTAAACAGCTATCTGTATAAAACAGGAATATTCAGAATGTCCTTTATTTATTACACATCTAAGTTACCGCGTTTAGCAATCACGCCTAACGTTAGGTAGGTATTATTCATACCCTGAAGTAAATAGGCATTATCAAAATGTAAGTAAGTAGGTACTGCAAGCATTACGCGTCTGAATAGCACCTCGACGGTTCGGTTGAGTCGAACGGTTGGACGCGCACTACTAACAATCAGTTCCAGTAAATACATCAAGTTTTGTGTACAAAAATTTACTGTTTTTAGAATATCGCGTAGAGGCGGCGTGCGCGTATGAAAGGAGCTCGGGACACGTCACGCCGCCGCCTCGCCGGCTGTCAACCGGGTACTGAACTCGAGTCGATCGAGTTGAACTGACTGAACACTCGTGGAGCAAGAGCACTACCTGCGGCAACACCACGCGCGCGCTTTCAGCCGCCCGCCATATTGGTTCTCATAATGACGTCAGCGGCATGCCTGCTTGCCTTTTCTATACCTACTAGCTGTGCATAACCAATTGAGCCAATCTACCCACACATCATTGGCTTGCTATATCCACATAGCCTGCACTGCAATGATGGATCCGAGACCCCCATATACAGTACAGCCTCTAAAAAAACAGACATGGTTGTGGGTGGGTTAGTACCTAAATTATCATCTCTACCCTCCCACCCTAATCTAGACGCATACAACGGACTGCATGAGTACAGAACTGCATGAGTGTCAGGTCAGGGTAGAGCAAGTGGAGAATATGATGTTGATAGAATCGTGCAGCGGTGCAGCTTTTAGATTCTAGACCTACCCATATTGTTAGCCAAGTAGGTATTTTCTTATGAATACCTACTAACATAAAATAGATAGTAAAACGTTAGGCAAGTAAAATAGTCTCTACATTGAAGGGCATAAAGTGGCAGGAGTCAGACGGCTATTGGAGTGGGTTTTGTATTATATCTAGGTAAGTATATGCAACCCGGTCAGAATATCTGTGCACCTCGCTGGAATGCGGCGCCTCTCCCGCTTCCCCTGTCACCTACTAAATTAAAAAATTAAAAATTGATTTGAAAAGGTTAGTAATTTTTTTTTACCTCCACATTTCTCGAAAAAACTTTTTTTCACACCGTACCCAGACCGCCGATATGACGTCACGAGGTCAGGTGCACAGATATTGTGACCGGGTTGTAGGTAGGTAGAGAAGCGGGCGGGCAGAGCTGTAGATAATATACAGTGGAGCGTAGGTTTACATGAGCTCTGCATGTGGGTCCATTCCGTCCGCAGTGCTGAAGACCAGCACGTGATGATGATGACATGACTGCAAGGTAGGCGAGGGCAGGTAGGAGCCCCCCTAAGCTGCCCAATCAACACCTTATTTGCGTAGCGTTGACAGGTACTGGTAATCGATTGGGATCTCGCAGTTCATTGCAGCGCGTATTTTAGCTTCTTTTCAAGAGCAGAAATCTTCCCAACATAGGTAGGTACAGAGCAATAAACTGTAAATATGTACCTAATCGTAAAAAGCGATTACCAGCACCTTATATAAACGGACCTCAAAAAAATACTGTTTAGGTACTTTACGCAAATATACCACTTATCAGCCAGTAGCAGCTCGCAGCTGTCGCAGCGCAGAAGCACATAATAGCAGAAGTGCGTAGTAGTAAGTAGATTATAATAATTATCATACCTAAACATTTAAAGAAATCATAAAAATAAAAACAGCCGCAATGCCCCGATCTTATTGTAGCCGAACTGAGCGGTACTTGCGTGTTCTTGATGCAACGGGGTTTTTTTTTATTATTAAATAAACCTACCATTCAAACTGTCCAAAGTTTCATTAGTTACCTTTATGTTTGACAGGTCTCACTTTCAATGCCATCGGCCCTGTTTACTGACTTTCCTTTATACAAAAATCATCGAAATCGATCAAGCCGGTCTCAAGCATACATGTGGCAATTGATTGTAGGTAATACTTGAAATTATGCCATAATATGCACGTACTTTGCAGTCTAAAAAAACCTAAATAACAGTCGCCAACGCCATCTACTGGTGATTTAGCTATTCGTGTTCGCTCAGTTGTGGAGTGTAATGTTCTGGAGCAATTTTCAACTTCTACACTGAGGGCGTTACGTGTTTTGCATTGAAAATATCCTTTTTGTGAGGCGTGCGTGTTACACATTGGTGCTACCTAGTAACTGCTGAGTTGCAATTACCTACTTAGAGCGCCTTATGGAAACAGCCTAAACACGAGGCGCCAATGCCGACGCAGCACAACGTGACTTGCCGAGCGCCCCGCCTCATGACCGGAAGCCTACATACCCCGGATCCACCAGACACTCTTGGTTCTAACATCGACCACTAGACATGTCATAATTTAGTTATAATTTTGTAAACCTTTATACATTAAATTCTTTAAAAGTAAATTGCATTTTTTTGCATCTCTCGGGAGCGCTCGTCATAATTGGCGCAGGCGTACGGAATTCTTTTAAATCGCGACCGCTATCGCGATCGCGGCTTCGAGTCGAGAAGACCCACGGGAATCAAGAACCTACGGCGAGAGCAGCCCGGGAGGGATCCAGAAATCGATCTCGCAAATACCAAAATGCGCATGTAAGTACTTTAGTTTCTATCTAGAGTTGCTTCCTTTTATTCTAAGTGTACCCATTAATTTCCAAGATTTTCCATCCAAGGCAAACTCGGACCCCTAGATTAGATAGTGTTAGTAGTAATAGTAGAGTCCTTATGCTAGACGCACAAAGGGACTTAGAAATAGACGATTTGAATAGTTTACCCGAATTAGACAAGTCAAATAGTGAAAACGCTTCACCAAAATCCGGCGAAATGACGGACGGAGTAGATCAGATTTTTAAGGCACTTCGGCTGCTGCCCGAATTTGATGGAAACGCGAACGTGCTCACGAGATTTATTAAATTATGTGACGAGTTGGTGAAACAGTTCCTTAAGGACGATCCCGCTTACACATTGACCAACTTAGCCTTAATTAACGGTATTTTAAATAAAGTGACTGGTCCAGCGTCCCGCCTTATAAATTCCAATGGAATTCCAGAGAGCTGGGATGGCATTCGATTAGCCTTAATTAATAATTTCGCGGATCAGCGAGATGAAATATCGCTCTACAACGATCTTGCGTTACTGAGTCAAGGCCCGTCAAGCCCGCAGGAATTTTATGAAAAGTGCCAAAATCTTTTCAGTATTATTATGACCTATGTAAGTCTGCATGAAACGGTTTCGAGCACCGTCGAGTCCAAACGGACTCTATATAAGAAGTTAACCCTTCAATCCTATCTGCGCGGTCTCCGCGACCCGTTGGGATCTCGTATCCGTTGCATGCGACCTGATACAATAGAGAAGGCGTTAGAGTTTGTGCACGAGGAGGTAAATACCCAGTACCTACAGCAGCGCAACGAACATCTACCCGAGAGGAAGATGCAGATGCAGCCTCAGGTTAGTCAACCTCGTTATAATTTTGGCTTTACGCCATCTCCCGTCGCTATGCTGCCTCCACGACCATTCGCTATGCAGCCTCCAAGCCCATTTAACATGCCTGGACCGTCGCGACAGATGACTGCACATCCACAAAATCCTGTACCGATTTTTAAATCACAAAATTCCCAATTTAGAGGACCGACAAGGACACAACAGATGTTTGGTGCACCCCCACCAAACTACAGACCTCAGAGTAACGTATTTAAGCTAGGTCCACGAAACGTACCCGCTGGTCCACAGCCCATGAGTGGAGTTAGCCACTACGTGACTAAACCATTCCCTGCTCCACGTCCGACTCATGACTGGTCTAAGTCAGGAAATCCACCTCCCACGAACTATTTTAAGACCAGAGAAACGAACTTTAACGAACTTTATGACCAACCATCGTATTGCGATGATCTACAGGGTGACTACTATGACTATTATCAACAAGACACTAGCGAATACCCTGACTATGCCTACGGGTACTCATACGAGCCACAACCTCGGTACTCGGAAAGCTACTGTGTAGAGGAAGTTCAAGAAGCTATCCCTACTTCTGAAAATGAGGATTTTCAGAAAACTTTCAAATCAGACAAGTTAAAATAGAAATTAACCTACAGACACAACGTCAGTTACCGTACATAAAAATATCCGATCCCCCACTTAAATTGTTAATCGATACCGGTGCCAATATGTCTTTTCTCAGTCCCGAATTAGTACAGCATTTTTACCCTCATGTACCATGTGACTATGACCCTATCGAAGTTACTAATATTCATGCCACCACTCGAACGAATTATTCCATAACCATACCATGCTTTCGAGAGGTTAAGGAACAGAACGACATGACGCTGTTCATTTATAAGTTTCATGATTACTTCGATGGACTGATTGGCCTTGATTTATTAGAGAAATGGGAATCAAATATTGACTTAAAAAATAAATTGCTAATAACAAGACAATCGACTAACCCACTACTGATGTACGACTCACGTAACTGCAACTTGTATGAAGATATAATACCGGCCAATTCCTCTAAATTAGTTAAAGTCCCAATAAACTTTCATGACGGTGAAGTATTCATCCCAGAGCAATTTCTATCTAATTGTACTATAGGAGACTGCGTTACAACGGTTACAAGTAATCGTGGTATCATAGAAGTTGCGAACCCCACACGTCATGACTTAGTTTTTTCAATGGACCGCCCCTTAAGTGCGGAGTTGTTCAACGCTCAGTGCATGCGCACCGAGCCTATGTCGAGTCGCACGAAGGAAGTTCTATCGCGTTTGCGCATGGATCACCTCAATCCGGAAGAGCGAGCTAATTTGGAAATTCTTTGTGCTCGGTACTCTGATGTATTTTACATAGAGGGTGAGCCTTTAACTTTCACCAACCAGATTAAACACAGCATTCGAACGAAAGATGAAATCCCGGCGTATACTAAAAGCTATAGATACCCGTTCATTCATAGACAGGAGGTACAAGATCAAATCTCAAAAATGTTAGATCAAGGGATAATCCGCCCTTCTCAATCTGCATGGAACTCTCCAATATGGATCGTCCCAAAGAAAGTAGATGCATCCGGAAAGACCAAGTGGCGTTTAGTTGTAGATTTCAGGAAGTTGAATGATAAGACCATAGATGACAAGTACCCCATTCCCAACATAGCTGACGAACTTGACAAATTAGGCAACTGTCATTACTTTACTACGCTAGACCTTGCCAGTGGATTTTATCAGGTTGAGATGAACCCTGAAGACATTCCCAAAACAGCGTTCAACGTGGAACATGGACATTTTGAATTTTTACGTATGGCCATGGGGCTTAAAAACTCACCGTCTACGTTCCAACGCGTGATGGATAACGTACTCAGAGACCTCCAAAACGTAATATGCCTGGTATATCTCGATGACATAATCATTTTCAGCGTTTCATTACAAGAGCATATGGTCAATCTAGAGAAAGTATTCGAGCGACTTCGAGCATCAAATTTTAAGATCCAAATGGATAAGTCTGAATTTCTTAAATTAGAAACAGCGTATCTTGGACATATCATTAGTAAAGACGGCATTAAACCAAATCCAGATAAAATTAAAGCCATCGAAAAATTCCCAATCCCAAAGACCGCCACCGAAATCAAGCGATTTCTTGGGTTGGTAGGTTATTACCGGAAGTTTATACCGGATTTTGCTCGAATTACGAAACCAATGACTCAGTGTCTCAAGAAAGGATCTAGAATAACACCCGATGACGTCAACTACTCGAACTGTTTTGAAAAATGTAAAACCCTACTGACTAACGACCCTATTCTACAGTACCCAGACTTTAATAAAGACTTTGTATTAACAACCGATGCCTCCAACTTTGCCATTGGTGCTATACTATCACAAGGACCCGTAGGGAGTGACAGACCCATAGCTTACGCGTCACGGACTTTAAACTCTAGTGAGATCAACTATAGTACTATCGAGAAGGAACTCTTAGCTATAGTATGGGGAACCAAATATTTTCGTCCCTATTTATTCGGAAGGAAGTTCAAAGTCCTCACAGATCATAAACCCCTCCAATGGGTCATGAATATCAAGGAGCCTAGCTCAAGGTTAACGCGATGGAGATTAAAATTAAGCGAGTATAATTTCGATCCCATCTATAAACAGGGAAAATATAATACTAATGCAGATGCCCTGTCTCGCATAGAAATAAATAATGAAGATGCTAGTTCTACCGCGGTTAACCCTTCTGGATCCGAGAGGCAACCCTCAGTTGCTGGTTCCACCACTCTCACGGCTCACACTTCTGCCGAAAATCCAATTTTGGAGATCCCTATTTCAGATGACCCCTTGAACAGGTTTAATCGACAGATAAGCTTTGTAGTGGTTGGAGACATAAAAAAACGACCGACTGTGACAAAACCCTTTGAAACTCATACTAGAACGACCATACAACTATCGGAATCGAACCTGGAAGACGACGTTATAAACGCAATTAAGGAATATGTGAACCCCAAAGTGAAGACTGGACTTCTCATTAATCCACCCCTAGCTATGTATAAAATTATTCCCATAATTCAGGAAAAATTTAAAAGTTCATCCATGAATATAGTCCTTACTAAAATTGAGTTAGAAAATGTCAAAGAATATTTAAGGCAGCAGGAGATCATAAAAAATTATCACGAGGGTAAAACAAATCACCGTGGTATCACTGAATGTTTCCTAGCCTTATCACACAGGTATTATTGGCCCAAGATGAAAGAATCTGTCACAAAATACATCAATGAATGTAACATTTGCGGTCAAGCAAAATACGACCGAAATCCCATAAGACAAAGGTTCTCTATTGTTCCACCGCCCACTAAACCTTTCGAAATTCTTCATCTCGATCTTTTTACAGCCCAGAATGAGAAATTCCTCACGTTAGTTGATTCTTTCTCTAAATATGCTCAAGCATATCTCTTGAGAGATGGCACAGCTTTAAGCGTGATTCAAGCTCTTCTTACGTTTTGCACGCATCACGGCGTCCCACTCACTATAGTGACGGATCAAGGACCTGAGTTCACAAACGCACTATTCTCAGAATTTACTCGTCTTCATAAGATACAGCATCATAAGATCCTTGCACACACACCTAATGACAACGGCATAGTAGAACGCTTTCATTCAACTATCCTTGAACATCTTAGGATCTTAAAACTTGAGAGAAAAAATGAACCTGCAATAAACCTCATGCCTTATGCAGTTTTAGCATACAATAGCTCCATACACAGCTTCACGAAATGCCGACCCATTGACCTTACTACAGGACATTTTGATCCACGTGACCCGTTAGACATAGACATGACTGGTCATTTACTACAGCAGTATTCACAGGACCATAAAAAACGAATGACTCAAGTGTATGACGTAATTAATGAGACTTCTTTACATAATCGAACTGAGCTGACTGAAAGTAGGAACAAAGACCGTGAACCGCAGAAAGAATACACTCCCGACCAACAAGTGTTCGTACGGAACCCTATGGCGAATCGACAGAAACTCGCACCACGTTACACGCAGGACATAGTCCTAGCTGACCTCCCTATTCACATCTACACGAAAAAGAAACGTGGCCCTGTCGCCAAATCCCGCCTTAAGCGAAGTCCTAAGAACCCTGTTTTGTTACAGGATATTTCTAGCGCTCCTGCTCCAACTGACTAAAGGACAAGACGTAATGATTGACTCGCTACGAGACGGCCCAGGTTTACTCCCATTCAAACTAGGCCCAACTAAGGTCGTATCCCACTACCATTCTTTCCTAAACTATATTAATCTCGATGTAATTTTTTCGCAAATTAAATTGGTAAAATTACAATTATTTGAACTAAGACCTCAATTAAATAATAAAACTTCATCTCTTTATGAGCCCCATATTGAATATCTCGACGCTAAATTAAAGCGAATCTCCGATCAATTACAGACTTTTGAACCCAACCGTAAGAAAAGAGGCATTATTGACGGGCTTGGTACAGTAATAAAGAGTATTTCTGGTAATTTCGATTATACGGACGCAATTAAATATAATAACGCCATCAGAGTTCTCAAAGACAATGAACATAAATTAGAATCAGAAATAAAAGATCATATTAGTTTAAATAAAGAATGGGTGTTGGAAAATTCCAAAGTATTAAATAATATAACTATAAATCAAGATAAAATTACAAAAATTTTTAATCTTATTATGAATAGCGATACTTCTAGGGAAACTGATTTAATTAAATATGCCCATATGGCTCAACATCTCATAATTTTGGGCGATAATATCGATAAACTGTCTGAAGAAATCTTTAGGTTAGAAAATACACTAGCTTTTATTAGGATTTCAGGTACTCCACATTCGACATTAAATATAGCAGATTTGAAAATGTTTTTAGATAAGCTTAGGATTTTATATGCAAATGACGAAATCCTTGACGTAGAAATTAGGTATTTTTACGACATAATTAAGTTAGGATATTTTTATATCGATAGCCAGATAGTTATAGTTTTTAAGGTACCGATTGCCTATCCAATAACTTACGACCTTTTTAAATTATCCATTGTCCCTAACAAAAATCATCAAATCCACCTACCCTACCTTTCATAGCAATCTCTGGAAAAGACTCTATGTACATGGAGACAGAATGTCCGAAGGTAAAACAATGGTATCTCTGCGAAAGGAAGTCCAACTACCAAGTCCACGAAGATCCTGACTGCATTCATCAGCTCATCATCAAGCAAGAACTAAATCCATCTTGTAAGCTGACTTCTATAATTCTGACTAGAGAAGCAATGGAACAACTCGACGATAAACACTATACTGTGAGTTTTCCTAACCAGACAAAGGTCAAGATATCCTGCGGACAGGAACAGTATAGAATCCTTCAAGGAAGCTACTTGGCCGCCATTCCGTTCAACTGTTATCTCAAGACACCTGAATTCACAATCTCCAATTCAAATGACCGCATCAAAGGACATCCATTAAAGATCATGGATATACCTGCACATGAAGAACGGCTACTTAGTAAAAATTCATCTATAATTCTGAATTCAATCGATCTCAGACATCTTCATGATGTCAACGAGAAAATATCTCTACAAACTCCAACAAGGTTAGAAGAAATCGCGGATGATAGTCTATATCACACAACGATTCCAGTTTACATCATTCTTCTAAGTGCAGCCGCACTTGCCATTGGTCTCACATATCGTCACTTTCAAGCTAAACGCATCCAAGAAAACCCAATAGAAGTAGCGATTGCCCCTACACCTACAGGGATTTACTCCGAGATAACAGATAAGGAAAAACGTCACCCCTATGAGATCCATGTTGACCACAGCAACATTTCAGCGACTCTATCAAAAAACGTTTCGAAATAGTCGCTGAAGTATGGGGGGAGGTGTTACACATTGGTGCTACCTAGTAACTGCTGAGTTGCAATTACCTACTTAGAGCGCCTTATGGAAACAGCCTAAACACGAGGCGCCAATGCCGACGCAGCACAACGTGACTTGCCGAGCGCCCCGCCTCATGACCGGAAGCCTACATACCCCGGATCCACCAGACACTCTTGGTTCTAACATCGACCACTAGACATGTCATAATTTAGTTATAATTTTGTAAACCTTTATACATTAAATTCTTTAAAAGTAAATTGCATTTTTTTGCATCTCTCGGGAGCGCTCGTCATAATTTGCGTGAGCATACGCCGTGACTTACTAGTAAATATTTATAAATCTGTGTTGTTTCTATCGACCGCGCAGCACAGAATGTTTACCTACTTAGTAGTAAGTAGGTAACTGGGTGACCGAGCTTTGCTCGGAAAACTCGGAAAAACCGTTGAGCCGTTTTCGAGATCTCAAAACATAAATGTTTTTCTATACAAATATTATATTATAGGATGTAATCGTTACTACTAGACGCTCGCCTCGCAAATCGATCGATAGTTCCAATGCAAAACTCGTAATAGGCCCTAAAGAATGAGGGGTTTTCACGGCAGTTTCAAATCATACTTTCAGCGTTGAAAATAGATGGCGGTGCTCTGTACCTAGCTGTCAAGTGTCAAAATAAAGTTAAATGTCAACATCAACAATGTAGATTATATTTTCGTTTCGTGTTTTGTTCCTTGCTCCAAGGTTTCGTGGTATTTGTTTTTGTCTACTTCTAAAAACACTACGAAATCACTAGCGCACACTTAGCAAACAAACAGAATAGGTACCATGACTAATAGCCACAGACTAGTTAGTTATTAGCTTAGAATAAGGAAGGTTATTAGCTTAGCTTATTATTATTACATACACATAAACGCTTGGATAGTTTTATGATAAAAAGTGACGTGCATGGTATTAACACGAGAAATAAACACAAACTAAATATACCAAAATTTCGATTAAAGAAAGTAAGTGGGTCTTTTATGGGGAATTCTGTACGGTTCTATAATAAACTTCCAGAAGGTGCATTTAAACTTCCTATTCGAAGATTTAAATCCTACATAAAGATGAATCTAATTAAGAAAGCGTATTACACTTTTGATGACTATATTAATGATAAAGCCGCGTGGCCTGATGTCGCTCTGCCCCTCGACTGCTAAAATGGAAATTTGCAATATCTGTACTTTCCTATTTACATGTTTGTATTAGATTATTATTTATAAGTATAAGAAGCGTAGCGTGTGCTGTCTTGCATATTTTTGCTGATGTTTATTTACTTTTGACTACCTTCCTAAGGTTTTTAAGTTCTCATTTACTATGTATCAGCAACTTCTTGCTCCGAGGCACCACACAGGCGCTTGTCACCTAGTGGTAAGACGGACCATTTATGTAAGCCAAGCCGAGTTTGTTGCCTGATTCTTCTAGGCTTGGTCGCGTTGGAACAGGAGTAATTTAATTTTATATAAGACGATTCAAAATGATCCTTGTGATTTCAATGAATAAAGTTATTTTTGACTTGACTTTGACTTGACTTGACTTAGTACGCGTATACCACAGATAATACACTTGACAAATTTTGGCGTTGAGTCAACGCCATCTACCGAACTTTGAACTACTTTTTTTTTATCGAAGATGGAGAGCCCTCAGAGATGGAGAGTAATAGGCCCTTAGAGTTTAGACCAGACCATCATTTTCTTATAATGGCAATATAATAAAATGTTCCAGTGTCAAAGTACTAGTAACTGCTTGCTTAGCTATAGCTCTTTCTCGTTCACATAGCTCTATAAAAAGAGAACTAGATAGTATATTTAACATAACATGCTACAAAACTAACGTACGTAAAGAACGGGCCTGGAACACAGATATTTTTGCAATGTGATTGTAGAAGGATGGTGTCGGAGTTCGAAAGAATTTGCTAATTTCGGAGTTTTTCGCTATTCAGAACTATTACATCGTTTAATATAGCTTTTACAAATCAATAATAAATAACATCACACACGTTTAAAAATCAAAGAAAGTTTTGATGTCAAAAATACATTCATTTTCATTACACTTGCCAAGATGTCGGTGATAATACTCTTCTACATTTTTGACAAGAAAAAGATGCAAGTATCGTCCTAGTCCATAAGCTCTTTAAGATTACGAGCTTTTATTCTTTTGTATGTGTAAATATAGATAGAGAAACGCTAAAATGAACCAAGTAGCCGATGAAAACTTTCAGAATATCCAGTGCAGTCAAATTGGAACGAGTATGAAAAACAAAAGTAAAAAGGCCAAAGATCGTTCCGAAGGGAAAGATGAAAAAAGTTTACAGAATCAGGACGATTTGAGTGAAACGTTAGCTAATACTCTTCATATAAATAACATCAGCAATATTCTAACAAACGGAACGAGTGATCACTCGCCCGGCGGGAGCCCGCATGAGCAGGAGGGCAACAAGATAATACAAGAAGCTGGCAGTGACCACTCAACACATGTAAATAGTGTACAGTGTAGTAATGTGAGTACTAGCGAACAAATCAAAGAGAGTGCTGCCCAGCAAGCCATCAACTCCTCCATTGATAATGCGTTAGAAAACCTTGAGAATGCTCTCAACAAACAAGAACAGTCTCCACAGGATAAAATAGAAATTGTTTCCTACGAATCTGAACTGCAGATGCCCGAAATCATGAGACTAATACAGAAAGATTTATCAGAACCCTATTCTATCTATACTTACAGATATTTTATACACAACTGGCCTAAACTTTGCTTCCTTGCAAAACATGAAGGAAAGTGTATTGGTGCCATTGTATGTAAGTTAGATATGCATCGCAATGTTGTGAAGAGAGGGTACATAGCTATGTTAGCAGTTGATGAAAAGTACAGGAGCAGAAAGATTGGATCTCAACTTGCACAAAAAGCAATAAAGGTAATAATTATTATATAACAGCACAATCTGGCAGCAAAACAGAAAAACTACTTTCAAAATTATTGAAATGTTGGATTACAGAAGGTAGTGCTTACTGATGAAGTATAGTTAGATAATAACAAGGCAGGTCTATAGATGTGCTGGATTAGCGAGTGTGAGACTATTGAGCTTGTACTTTATTATAGAAACAAGTCCAACCTAAATTGGAGTATAAAATTAAATAGTTTATATCATTTATTACATTTAACTTAAATGGATTCATTTTTTTTTCAGGCTATGATAGACGATAATGCAGATGAGGTTGTACTAGAAACAGAAATCACAAATAGACCAGCCTTGAAGCTTTATGAAAATCTTGGTTTTGTAAGAGACAAGCGCTTATTTAGATACTATCTCAACGGTGTAGATGCATTGCGATTGAAGTTATGGCTAAGGTGAAATATGTAGGTAAACGAGAAATTCTCAATGTTGTGTTATATAACTCTATGGCTATGTTGCCTCAGGAATAATGTGAATTACTGTTGATTAAAATACTAACACAATTTGCCATCCTTGAGGATATAGCCAAATATATAGTTTGTTTCAATTTTCTTAGTCATGTGATATGTTTTATTATATCTAATTTATGTTTTAAAATTGTTAAAGTAATGTTTTCATCAATCCTTTTTATGTTGACTATAAGAATATATAGTTTTATATCCTTACTAAAATACACAACTTTGAAGAATAACATTGTAGTCACTGTTTATTATGTTTGCCCCTCACTAGATTTTCTTTACCAAATATTTGATTGGTAAACTCGACTAAGTATATTTTTTAATTTGTAATGAAATAAATCCATCTAAAAATATGTTGGTTTCATATTCAAATATATTAATAAATAATACCACTGCATACTAAAAACCTACAGAAGACCACAGCTCTTTTCACTTTTGTATCGTCAGCCAAGCATACAACAGGCTCCCAATCAAAGAGTATCCAAAGCAACCCACACTGGAATATACATCTATTATGCTACATAAAACTAGTCCGATTCTAATGAGGTTAGATTCCAGTTAAGTTTGAATATGAAAATCACAAACATCAAGTTAGAAATAAGAAGATAAATTCAAATAATTTATTTCACAATACAGGCTTAAAATGTAAAGGTTACAGTGTTAGTCGAAGCCCCATCATAGATAAAGGTATTATTTACAGGTTTGTATTGTTTTGTAACAAGTTTAATGGCTTCATGAGCCACACATCCACCCAAGAACGCTGAAATGCTGTGCAGTTCAGCTCCACCATATCTACACATCTCTTGAATATGGTCATCTTTTCTGGCCAAGTCTTGAGAATATGACATTTCACTTAAAAATTTTGTAACACAAGCCTTCAACTTAGCTACATCACCTTCAGGCTCCCATTCGCCTGGAGCCCTGCAATGTTCTGACTCAAACATCTCAGAAGCTCTGAGCATAATGTAGTTGAGCATCATGACATCTGGTTCCTCAAGATGTCTGGCTATGTACGCTGCCACAGAGCTTCCCAGTTGGTACTCAGTTGCAATGCTGGATCCTTTTATCAGGATCAAGTCATGGGCGTGTCGACAAAACAGTTTCACATCAAATTCACTGATGCTGTCTGTGTGTAGTTGAGCTACAATTTGTTGTACTTTTCTGTGTACAACTTCAGTGTCCATAGCAGCTTGAGTTCTGTAAATGTTTTGTAGTTTGACATAATGTTCTGTAGATGCTGTCATGTCAGGAAGAACTCCTTTTACAGGCAGTTTGCCTTTGCCCTCAGCTTCTACAAAACCTCTCAGTGCAGCACACATGATCCAGAAGGCCGAACTCTCCTTTGTCAGGTTAGTAGCAGCATTGCTATACAATAGCTCCTGAATTTTGACAGGCAAGAAAGATGGAACAAGTGATGTATTCACAGCTCTTATGGCCTCCTCAAAGTTTTGTTCAGGTATTGGCACACCATTTTCATCCTTTCTAATAAACTCTTGAATCACTTCTCTGATTTCATTCTTCTCTTTCCTGCTCATGGGCCAGTTATCTAGATGAGTCGCCCTCCATTTTTGAATAGCTTTGTAGAGAATTACAATCCAACATATATGACCATGGTCTTTTAAGTCAAGGGCATCAATGTCTATAGCATCGAGGTAGGTAGACAAAGCTTGGAATGGTATATCTAAGCGTAAATCTGTCTGTTCATTGTCTGGATGGGTTTCAATGATTGCATGTTCTCTGATTTGGATCCTGAAGGAGCCAAGAAAGCCCACAGATCGACATTGAATGAAAGGTACATTTATATCCCAAAGGTGCTGTGCAAGAGCTGTTACAACTTTTTCACTGAGAGCTGTAGTTATGACGAGGCTGAAGGACTTGAACCAATCAGGGTTTTCCCGCAAAATCTGATCTGGAGGTTCTTGCACTGCATGGCCTTGTACAGCAGAATTGAGTTCCAATAAGAATCGGAGCGCCTCCGATCCTCTATTCAACCCCTTGCTTGAGCATTCTAGAAAGAAGTTGCTGCCGATATCCTCTTCAGTAACGGTTTTATCGTCAACAATGGTGATAGCTCCGACGCCGGGTAGTACGATGGATTTCAATATTTCCGTACCTAATCCAGTAGCATTTACGAGGCAAATGTGTCCGTTCTCCAGAGCAGCCTGTCCGTGGTCACCCCATAAACGTAATTGACGATCATACTGCTTGTTCTTTTCACTTTGTTCTGGAGATTTGGGAGAAGATGCCATGACGTTAGTGGGAGGAGGTTGATTGTTTCAGAGCCCAGTCTGAATTAACAGGTGCTCAATAGCTTTGACTCCAGCTAGTTAGCTAAACTGAATTCAGTGAAAAATTTCACTGCTTTCTGAAATTTTGTTTTATTTTTCTTTCAACAAACTTATTAGGAGTTCTACGAAAGGTACATATCAGATCATGAACACAGACTAAGGAGAGTACTACGTACAGACGGTAATGTGACCTCTATCGACACTATACCGTTGCAAACTTCGACGATGACAATGGTTTTTTTGTTTTTTTCGATCAATCGTTTGCTGCGCTATATTGTCTGTGGCGATATATTATTAGTAACTAGTAGAATAATGGATGAAACCATAGCTTGCTAAATGAGAATTTAAAAAGTTGTGCTCAGGCATGATTTATAGTAAACCCTCAATTAAAATTTATGAACAGAAACAAGCAAAGTCAAAGTCAAAAAGAACTTTATTCATTGAAATCACAAGGATCATTTTGAATCGTCTTATATAAAATTAAATTACTCCTGTTCCAACGCGACCAAGCCGAGAAGAATCAGGCAACAAACTCGGCTTGGCTTACATAAATGGTCCGTCTTACCACTAGGTGAGAAGCGCCTGTGTGGTGCCTCGGAGCAAGGAGTTGCTGATACATAGTAAATGAGAACTTAAAAACCTTAGGAAGGTAGTCAAAAGTAAATAAACATCAGCAAAAATATGCAAGACAGCACACGCTACGCTTGTTATACTTATAAATAATAATCTAATACAAACATGTAAATAGGTAAGTACAGATATTGCAAATTTCCATTTTAGCAGTCGAGGGGCAGACGACATTAGGCCACGCGGCTTTATCATTAATATAGTCATCAAGAGTGTAATACGCTTAATAAGCAAATTATTTATTAAGTTTTTTATTTTTTAATTTCTTTTTGTATTTATGTAATGCCTTACATTGCATTGGCGGCAAAGATGATCTTTCAAGGCGAATTATGTCAACTCCTTTTAAAATTTTATTAATTACATTGCACCAATTAAATATGAATAGTTTTACTGATATACTTAGAAAGTATTCAAGTACAATTTCTTTATGAGATTCACAATCGAGGAAATCAAAGGAACATTCAGACAATACTTTTTGTTTAATATTTTTGCAAATATTGTTTTGGTATGCTTTTTGTTCTAAATATTCATTTGTCACCTTTGTTATGATACCGAAATTCCTCACGGCATATTCGGTTGGATAGGCTAATTTTCTTCTTTTTATCGACAAATATTCCCGTGCTTTTATCCAATCGTGGACATTGGTTTCTTCGTCAGTTGTAACCAAATTTTCTTTGCATTTGTTGCATTTAATTTTTTGTAAAAGTTTTCTAGTAACCCATCCAACGGTGTATGCTCTAGAGTGTACGTTTAATCTCTCTCGTCTTGCTTGGACCTGAATATTTTCAACAGTAACCGAATGTTGGTCTTCATTGGTTTGTTCAATCTCATTGGTATCATTATTTGGCGCATTGTTATCATTATTAAATGTTTTGAACAGTGACTGAATTGACAGTAATTCCTTGCCTGTATCATCCTCGCAGTTAAAAGTATTTGAATGGAAATTTATAAATCTCGTTATCAGCAGTGATTTGAAAGTGTGTTTGAACGCACTAACACTTGGGTCATTACTCCTATAGTTGTATGCCCTGACTTGGCCAAAAAAGTTTTCTACTGGGTCTGAATTGAAATAGCGAGGTCTCATTATTTTTACATTTTTCTTCTCACTTAGGTATTTCCAGACCCTTTTCAAGCTTTTAAGAGTAACAACCCAATTTTTTAGTGACGGAACACTTTTCTTTTTTTTGTCTTTAGTTATAAATGCTATCTTATTCAATTTTTTGATGGCATCTGTCCAAAAACTGTGGTGCTTTGATTTTGACGTCACAGCCCGCCGAAGATCCTTTGATTTCGTTTTATTATCTAGACCGCCAGCTCCATTGGCACTATCGAATAAATCATCCATAAATGATACTAAATCCGATGTATTCCTCAGCGTCGGGCTTACTGGCTTCCCATTAGGATATAAAGCTGAAAAATAAAAATGCCATGAGTATCTGATATAAAACTAAGCTTAAATGTCTGAATCCAAACATGCGAGAATCATTAATAATTTCGGGAATAGATAAAATAATCCCACTATTATAAATGCGAAAGTTTGAATAATTAGATGTTTGTTACTCAATCTCACTGTAAATTGTATTGTACCTAATTGTAAATTGTGCAATCATTGCTCTCAATCGCCACTTTTCTCCACATATATGTCAATGCTTTTCTCATACAAAAGTTACCGTTAAATTGTAATTGTAAAGTCTTTGATAATTGTAAATTGTAACTTTCATTTCTCCATTCATGCAAAATGAACCCTGACGCGGCTGCGCGCCGCGCCCTCTAATATTATATCGAACTTCTACTTACGAAACTGAGCAGTGTAGGATAAAGCAGCTGCAACTGTTTTACTAAAGACACGCACGCAGTTCTTGACCTGAAAATTATTAACAAACGAATTTAAATTAAGCACTTAATTCTCCTTATCTCCCGCACCTATTCTCTGTCCACACATCAACTATTATTTAGCTTCCGAATTACAATGATTGCCTCTAAATCACATCATCACCCTAATATCACACTACACTGTGAGTCTTTGAGTATAGTATGCAGGACAAATGTTTGTATGATCTGCAAATGTGTTCCGGGACTGGGTGTTATGGTACCATGGTACTCGTTCCTGATACCCACAACACAGGGAATCCTAGTGTGTGTTATGTATGTATGTTTGTTACTTCTCCATGCAAAAACTACCGTACCAATTGCAATGAAATTTGGTATGTACATAGCTTAACCCCTGGCTAATTTGTATGCCGATATTCCCTTGGGATCGACACTTATGCGGGTGACACTGTAGAAAGCTGCTAGTATAAAATAATTAAATAAACTTGCCTTCATTTTCTTAATTTTGCCAGGAATTACATGTTCATCAGTCAATTTCTGCAATATTCTGGATTCACCATGGTTGCAATCAGTGTTGTAGACATCAATGATATCCTGCCAAGTAGCTAATTTTCCTTCAAAAATGATGTCTTTAGAAAGCAAATTATTGCGCATCCCTTTAATTAAATGTGGTGGATCATAGAAGACACTTATTGAATTACCACATAAATGGATTGTGTTATCTGAAAGTAAAGAGAACAGGTTAACAGATTAGAGAGATTATTAGATCAGATTAATAACAGAGAAGTAGTAGGTATACTTGCTATGTAAGTATACCTACTAGGTATAGGTACACCTATATGTAGTGATAACATTATTTTATTGTTAATTATAATATTGTAGTTCCCTAGCCAGATCATCATCCTGGCTCATATTGCAGACGATTTTACTGTAATACCAATATGAAGAAATAAATAAACGTGAATAGTACATAAATTAAAGCAAACCCTTCTTTTATGCCATCTAGTAGCCTGCGGTTTTATCGCCATTGTTCTCCCAAGGAAACTGAATTACGGGTTAAAAGTATTGTAAATTTCATATAAATTGGCTCAACCGATTTCGCGTGAAACCACAACCAGCACGACAATTATCCAAATAAACATTTTATTTTATATACCTATTTGCTTTTATTTTTTATATAGGTAGTACCATATCCTCATCATATATGACGACCTCTGTGGCGCGGCGGGCGAAGGTTCGCCTGCGACGCAGGAGGTTGCGGGTTCGATTCCCACCTATGAACAAATCTTTGTACGATCTGCAGATAATTGTTCAGGGTGTTCTGGGTATTTTTCTATGTATAATAAAAAAATATCTATCTATGCAATGTATTGTATTAATTATATCAATTACCGAGTACCCATAACACAAGCTCTGCTTAGCTTGGGGCTAGATGTTGTGTGAAATGTGTCCAGCATTTATTGATTATTATATCATATCAAGAGCACTAACCAACATTTTCCCCTGCACACAACTGGTCTCTTTTTGTGTCTTCCAGAAGGTCATTCATTGCACATTGAAAACTAGAACCTTGATCGGAGACAAGTGCAATGGGCTGGAGTCCTGTTTCTGTTACGGCAGCTACTATATCTTTAATGATGGCTTTGAGTTGTAAACTTTTTGTCTGCCCTTCGCAGAAATAGAAGGCAATTGGCTGTTGCCATTTATGAACTGCTCCACGTATCATAAACACAAGGGCATGGTCTGCAAACTGGCTTATTTTTTCATTCAAATGTACAAAACCGTCAATTGTATCTTTATTGGAAGAATATGTTACTGCAGGTTCCAGGGCCATTTCATCGAACATAATTGTGCATAACTTCTTTTGTTCATTCCAGTCTTTTACCTAAAATGATAAAGGAGATTAGGGCATTTATAAATTTACCTAATATATAAACTAAGAGATAACACAAGGGGTGGGCAGCAGTACCCACCAGAGAACATAACACCAATACTGCAATCACCAATCCGCTGTCCAAGGTGCCCCCTATGGTAAAAATGCATACAACACAACCATTCTATGAACAGGCTTATGTCCAGCAGTGAACTTATGTTGATGAAGATTATGGACCTTAAATAATATTGTTTACTAATATAATTTTACCTGTTCTTTTACAAGTCCAAAAATTTGTGGATTGATGCCAGCCTCTATGTTTAAATGGCTTATCATTTTCTTCAATGTAGTGTTGGAAGGCAAAATAAATATTTTTTTGATAAATTTATATGATTTTGGGCTTTGTTTATAAATTGCCAGTCCAATCAATTTTTCATCCATTGTGAATCTTCTAGCTCTTTTATTTTTCGTGCAGAGTTTGACTTGCATCCAAAGAAGATTTTTTGCCAATGGATTCATTTTTTTCGTCAGTTCTTGAAATGACGTCTCTTTGCTAAAATCAATTGCCCTTTTGGCCCTACATTGAAAATCCCTTTGGCGCTTAGCTTTTTGAAACTCTTTGTACAAAAGCTTGCATTTTGGAGTCAATGATTTAACATCTCTGATCAACCTCTTTTTGCTGAATCTACAAGGTGTGCGATCTGAAAAAAAAAAATTACAAATAAATATGTGTGATAATTAACTGAGAGGCAATTGATTAGCATTTTTAGCGTTCAAAATAACCATGTGTTGATACTCTAAACTCTAACTCAAAATGATTGAGCGGTACATACACTGAGCAATAAATACTTTTTGAGTGATAGAATATTAACAAAACAAGCATTTGTCAATCTAACTCAACATGCTTCTTATATCTTAGCTTTTGTAGGTACTTTATAAATTGTCAACAGCGAGCCTCAGAACAAATTCAAAACAGACAATAACTAATTTCATTTTCTGGGCTTCTATTTTCATATAAATCAGCATATTGTGTATGTAATCTAAGCAAGCATGACTTCAAATTATACTTAAATATCTATGTGCCTATTTTACATTTCAAAATCTTATAATACAATACTTGAATAATTATACTTAGTCCTAATGTGTATACTGCTATTAATCCTAAACTTGGTAAGCATAAAACTCTGCAACTGACCTGGCTTTTCTTGGTTTGAAATTTCTTGCTGCTCAGTTGTCACAGTGGTGGTTCTCTCTGGCTTTTCTTGGTTTGAGATTTCTTGCTGCTCAGTAGTCACAGTGGTGGTTAACTCTGAAAATTGTATATCAATAAAAATGTTAAGTATGTGTCTGGCCTAAGATTAAACCAGGGCAGCCGCATCCACCTGTACTGAACACTGCAATAATGCTGCAATCACCAATCCACCTGCCAAGCGTATTTGTTATGGGAAATCTCCCAGAGCATTCCACTGGGGAGGCCTTATTTAGCATGGCCCTCCACTGGATACATGTAAGTCTATACTTTTGTATGAAAAATATTATTTATAGAAAAAATACATGCCTGGAATTAATACTCCGCTGCTCACTGAAGCACAATAAGAATGATCACAGTGAGGCTGCCTCAAATATGCATGATCATCAAGGCTGCGGTTGTATGATGATGGCATTTGTTTTAGTGCTGAAAAATAGGGTATAATATTTTAGTCTATGATTTTCCTTTACCTGCTAGCATATTGGTGGTTAAAAACTACATAAAAATAATTTTACACCCAAAAAGTGGTTGAGCCCAGAAACTCATCCAAGTACTGGACTATGCAAATGATTTTCAACATACAAAAATCACATAATAAAGCTTAAAAATTACAATCAAACTAAGTACTTAATAAAATGTTATAAATATACTGAAACTTTCATAGTTATATACCTACCCTACATAACTATAAAACCTTATCTGATGAATTCATCCTAATAGAACCACACCAGAGATATGTACATACAGGACAGCTACGGGTACAGATGTTGCGTTTTCTAATTAGAGGAGAACAGTGTAATAATGTGTGTGTGTGTTGTTTTACCTGATTCCGAAGAACTGCTTGATGGGTTTCCAGATGAAATTTCCAAGTCAGTAAACAAAGCTGGATATGCACCAATTCTTAGACGAGTAGTTGTAGTTGAAATAAACCGTTTTTCAAAGTGTTTATGACAAACAAAGGCTTTGTTGATCAAACTGTCCATCCTTTTCAGTTTTTCGCAATTAATATACTGTAACCACTGATCCCGATCTTCCTTTCTTACAGGAAATCTATGTAATCTAACGTCCTTTCGTTGGCTACAACATTTGGGAACACAACACTGGCGAAACATTTTTGGTAGGTATTCGAGCCGTGCGTGATAGGTATGTATGAACAAAGTGAATTAAAACCTGCTAAAATCCACTGAATCCTCTTTCATCCGAATTAAACAGAAAAAAACACCCAAATAATTTGAATATCAAAAACTATCAACACGCCAAAGTAACACGAAGGAAACTGAAGGAAGGAAACAAAATGGCTGCCAATACTGCTGACACAGATTAGGATTAATAGCAGTTAATTGTCAAAATCTAAGTTTGCACCACAGATTATACACCATTCTGTACGGTCAAGTCATTAGTTAGGAACATTGCGGGGCGTGATCATGAATGAGTGGGATCAGCAGATGTCACATGTCACCATGTCATTGTTCCTTGGAGCAAGGAACAAAATGGAGCGGCAGTAACATTTATTTTGTATGAAAATTGCCCACCATTAGCTTGCCATTCAACCATTCATTTAATACTCTGTGACCTTTAATTGCCTTCATTCAAAGTTTTGTTTACTTTTTGTGTTTTCGTAAATTTTCACTATTTTATTAGCAAATACCTATATTTTTTACTACACAAGTTGGATTTCACAATGCCTGAGTGTAATATTGTGCATTGTGGTACGAGGCAAAGCCAGTAACGGCCTAGGCTGACTTTACGCAAGTGCTTCAACAGTTTTCATTGAAATTGTAGTTTTGCTTCATTATTTTGTTCTAAATGTATGTTTCGTTAGTGAGCTTTAGAGTAAACATAAGGACATTAGTACCATTGTTGTGTAAAATATCATTATTTCATAGTAATTCATTTATCGCTTACAAGATTGTTTACAACTAGGGCTTGGTCGGGCAAATAGCCGACCCAGTTCGACCCAAAAATCGAGCACGCCTTATTTATCAGAACAACCGCCCTGTGCATTGTTCCTTGCTCCAAGTGTCAGTCAGATTCAGAATTCAGATTGATTGATCCACAGACCACAGAACAACATCAGTCAATCAAAAACTGTTTTCCCACAGGTCCGTCCCATTCTTCTATGGTTCGCCCGTAGACCGCCGTAGATACCCGTAGAGATAGTTCTATAAAAAAAAACCTTGCCTTAGACAGAGTAAGCAATAGAATAAACGAGGAATAACCAAACTTCAGCTTATAAATAATTGTCGTTGATGAACTATTTACGGGAAATTTCCCTCACGGGGAGTAAATTTTGCATAAACTGGTGTTATTTCGGGGGGATTAGGCGCGAGCCAAAGGGTTAATTTTACTGACTATTTAGATTTTATGACTACTAAAATAATGAAGCGTACCATAATTTTATCCCAAATACCATCTTTTAAAAATTTTTGTGCTATCGTTTTCAACAGACCTAAATCCAACCCTGGGTGACACTGACAGGCTGAGTGAGACGTGAGTGAATTGTGGAAGTGACTTTCTCAGAGGCCATTAAATAGGCGGAGAGGGCGCTGCTGTTGTGCACGCAACCTTAGCTCAACTACAAAAAAATATTTAAAATAGTAAATCGTATCTATACAGTGAGAAAAAGAGTGGAAAGTGTTTATTATCGCATAACTAAGGAGTGATAGTATTATCTTGTCGATCCTATCAATAAAGATCGAGATTTACAGTGATTTTATAAGACACCAAGAAAGTTCCTATAATCGTAACTCAGTGGAATAAACGGTGCGGTCGAAGTGAAAAAACAATAAAACCACGAGAACCTACCCATAAACGTTTTGTTAAACAAATTATATCTGCTTAAAAAGGGTTTTTGAGTGTAAAGTGAAAACATTACTGATGTGACATTTTTTTCTGCCGTTTATTATAATAGACGGTGGTTAGCAAACTTGTCTATAAACTACGGCGGTCATTTTGTAAGGGTCATATCCTAAACTCAAACTGTAATAACAACCACGGTGGTGTAGTTGTCCACAACGTCGGTTCACTGCTTGCCGGCATAGTGAGCGCTGGTTCGAGCCTTCGCGGGGCTGATCGACTTTTTGCGAAGAAAATACTTTGATACTTTGATTATCACAAAGGCAGCTGCAACAAGGCGTGTCACTCCAACGCCACCTAGCGACAAGTTTCAAAACTTATTCTCGAACTTCAAAACGAAGAGTTTGATAGTTTGAGCTTTGATACTACCTATATATAGAAGAGGTTACGGCAAGTTACCGCTAGAGGTCACAAAGTTGAGAAAAAAAAAAATATCATGGAAGAAGTAATGGCTGCGCTTCGAAAAATTCAAAACGAACTGGATGAACAAAAACCAACGATTCTAAAAACTGGAGAAAATGTAGCAGAAAAGGTAACTAAAAATATAAATGAAATGTTGGAAGAAAAATTTAAAATATTAGAAGAAAAGTACGATAATCTTAACGGTAGAGTGGAGAACCAAGAAAAAAGACTTTACTTTTTAGAAAAAGAGGCTAGGCAGAGAAACATTGTGTTTTTTGGCATAGAAGACAACGAGACATCTTATTTAGATTTAGAGAGCAAGATTGTTTCCTTTATTTTGAAGTACTTCTCCATTAAACTAGACTGCAGAGACATCCAGGCAGTTAAAAGACTAGGAAAGAAAGGGGAAAGACCTCGCCCTGCAACGGTAACTTTTTCAACTCTTGGGAAAAAAATCGTCATTTTCAAACAAAGATATGCACTGAACGGCACTTCCTTCTATATAAAAGAGGGCTATCCACAGCATGTACTAGAAAAAAGAAGAGAATTGCAAAAACAAGTTAAACTTGAGAGAGAGAAAGGGAACTTAGCCATAATTAAGTATGATAAACTAATTATACTAAAAGACAAACCCGACTATATAACAAGCAACAAAAAAAGGTCCCTCTCAATCTCTCCTGAAAATAGCTTCCATAACCAGGTAGATCGCAAAATTCACACCATCAAGAAGAACAAAGCTCTACCGGGCCAAGCAAAAGCACAAAGATCATCCAGTTTCTCAGAAGGAGTTCTTAAGCCAGGCATTCTAAACTTCTTGGTCAGTAAAAATGCAAATAGTGTGGCAGACATGCACGAAAACAAGGGTAGTAACAAATAGCAGTTAATACCCCCCTCTCGCACACGAAATATAAAACAAAAACAAATAACAAATGAAACTTATCTTCCAATCCGGCCGGTCCCCGTGGAAGATTACGACCATAACCCTCCAAAGAAAAAAACCTGTTCAAGGACTTTAATAAACTCGAACAATCAGCTCTACGTAACGACCTATACTGTTAGGACACTATCAACACATGAACGTCTAATCGAACTAACTGAAGCTATGAATGGAACAAAATACGACATAATTGGCATATCCGAAATGAGACGCTCTGGCACAAAGATAGAGGAATATGATGACTTCATTCTCTGTCACATAGGACACACCCCGGGCAAATATGGTGTTGGTTTCATAGTTAACAAATGTCTGAAACAAAATGTGGAAAGCTTCACAGGTTTCACGGAACTAGTTGCATTACTGAACTTAAACTTACATGGGTTCCACCTAACCATTATACAAGTATATGCACCTACAGAAGCAGCAAACGAAGAGGAGATCCATCACTTCTATTTGACCATCAACAAGGCTATTGAGGCAGCTTACAAGGATTTCATAATAATGGGAGACTTTAATGCGAAAATAGGGCAACCTAGGTTAGACGAATATTTAGTAATGAAACAAAACGGATACGGCGTAAGAAATGAAAGAGGACAGAGACTAATAGACTTTGCTCTTGAAAATAAACTGGCAATTATAAACACCTTTTACAAGAAAAAACAGAGCAACAGATGGACCTGGCTGTCTCCAAACGGGCAACACAAAAATGAAATAGACTATGTGTTGTCAAATCGACTGGATATGTTTCAAAATATAGAAGTACTAAACTTAAACTACTCTTCGGATCATAGACCGGTTAGAGCAACACTATTGCTTAAAAAACCCATGAAGAGCAGATGCAGTTTTAGGAGATATCCAAACAGTTCCCTGAAAAGTGATGAGGAAGTAACAAATTACAAAGAAGGCCTAATTACCCACCTATATGACCTACAGGAGTGGGAAGAATCCATGTCAGTGCAAACCTACCACGATAAACTAATAAATGCTATTAAACAAAGTTTACAACATGCTCGAAATACAAACGACACTTCTAAAACACATAAAATATTATCAACGCGTACAACAACACTTATGAAAAGAAGACGAGAGTTGCAAACAGCAAAGAACAAAACTCGATCCATGAAGAATGAACTCTCCGCTTTATACAAATTGATAAGCAAATATATAAAAATCGACTACGCAAGGTACAGATCAAATACTATAGAAAAACACCTGAAACAAGCAGGAAGCACAAAAAAAGCCTACAAAGAACTGCGAACAAACAAAACATGGATTGAAGGATTAAACCGGACAGGAAAAACGCTTTACAATCGCAATGATATAATTTCTATTGCCACAGAATTCTACAAGAACTTATATAGCGCAAAAGCACACGCAAATATCAGTTATAGGATTGAAGAAACCACGCGACAGGACTATGTTAAAGACATAAAAACAATCGATCAAAAAGAAATAGTGGAAGCAGTGATTAGGTTAAAAGCTGACAAAAGTCCAGGTTCCGATAATATTACTAACGAAGCTATAAAAGCTGCTCACACAATTTTGGCTCTACCACTTGCAAATCTATTCAACCTTATAATCAAAAATGGCAATATACCCTCACAATGGTCAGAATCGAATATTATCCTAATCTACAAGAAAGGCGACCCTAACGATATTGGAAACTACAGGCCAATTAGTTTATTACCCAGTATATACAAAATTTTCTCTTCCATCATAAATCGGAGAATAAGCACCACACTAGAAACAAAACAACTTATTGAGCAAGCCGGTTTCAGGAAAGGTTTCTCTACGATTGACCACATACATACACTGGAATTAATTATCGAAAAGTATCAAGAACAGCAGAGACCTTTATACATCGCCTTTATTGATTATCAAAAGGCTTTTGACACAGTATCACATGCAAGCATATGGAAAGCTCTAAAAGAGCAAGAGGTAGAAAATGAGTATATACAAGTAATAAAAAGTATCTACAATAATAGCACAAGCAGAGTTAAACTAGAAGCAATTGGCCCAAGTTTTCCCATCAAAAGAGGCGTAAGACAGGGAGACCCTCTATCACCAAAGATATTTATCGCTATATTAGAATCAGTTATTAAAAAGCTAGATTGGAAGAGATATGGACTAAATATACAAGGAAGTTGTCTGAGCCACTTACGGTTTGCAGATGACCTGGTGCTACTGTCCGAAACTAGTCTCCAGTTACAGTTTATGATTGAATCACTGAATGTAGCTAGCAAACAAGTAGGCTTAGAAATGAATCTTACTAAAACAATGGCAATGACTAACAGCACTAAAAGAACAATATCAGTTGGAAACCAACCGCTGATTTATGCTGAGAATTATGTCTACTTAGGCAAATTAATTGGATTCAACAAAAAAAACACGGAGTTGGAAATTAAACGAAGGATACAAAGTACCTGGAACAAATACTGGAACTTAAAAGAAATATTCAAGAGCAGCATGCCAATAAATTTGAAAACAAAAGTCATGTCCACATGCCTCTTACCGTGCTTGACATACGCTTGCCAGACGTGGAAATTTACTGCCAAAATAAAAAACAAAATCAATACCTGCCAACGAGGTATGGAACGTAGCATGCTCAATATAAAAAAAATACAAAAAGTACGTCACACAAAAATAAGAAAAATCACAAAAGCAACAGATGCTCATCAGATGAACAGAAGCTATGCTCGAAAATTAAAATGGAGATGGGCTGGACATGTAGCACGTCTTCAGGACCAGAGATGGACAAAAAGGGTGACAACTTGGAAGGGCCCACAGGGCAAACGTTGCCAAGGAAGACCCTACGCACGCTGGGAGGACGACATAAAGATGTCGGCTGGTTCGCACTGGCTCCAACTAGCTCAAGATCGAAACGATTGGATATCTTTGGAGGAGGCCTTCACCTATAAAGGGGTTCTTGCAGAACAATTAAATGTTTAAAATATAATACACTTACTAACACGATTAAAATATCAAACTACATACTATATTACTATACCTATACAAACATATCATACCTAAATATATACATTTACTCAAAAATTATACTTACCTAATAAATAAATGTAAGCATGTCTAAAACAACTTAAACTAAGTTTATTTTATACTAATTTGTAGCTTTATAAAAGATTTATATGTAGTACCTAGTGTTTTTGAAGCAAGAAATAAAAGGCTTTTTATTTATTTTATTTTATTTTATTTATTATTTAACCAAACTTCAGCTTATAAATAATTGTCGTTGATGAACTATTTACGGGAAATTTCCCTCACGGGGAGTAAATTTTGCATAAACTGGTGTTAATTTTACTGACTATTTAGATTTTATGACTACTAAAATAATGAAGCGTACCATAAATTTATCCCAAATACCATCTTTTCAAAATTTTTGTGCTATCGTTTTCAACAGACCTAAATCCAACCCTGGGTGACACTGACAGGCTGAGTGAGACGTGAGCTTGAGTGAATTGTGGAAGTGACTTTCTCAGAGGCCATTAAATAAATGAAGAAGAAGAAGTGACTTTCTCTTGATGTGATGAAATGAAATGGTCAATAAATTAATATAAATCGGACGAATGTGTTTGGAAATGAATTTACAAACTCTTTTCCAGGATTTTAATCCTAGGTATGTTTTCCTAAGAAAAGTTCCTCCTGTTTGTTTACGAGAATAAAACTACATTACGTTATTTTTGTCCACAGCAAATTTGTAGTTCATACTTGTTTATTAATTTTCACGATATTACTAGCGCTAAAGCTAGATAGCTCAATAACATGGTCGTATTGGGCGGTCTTCGCGCCGATATGGGTGTGGAAACATCTTGTGATCTTTGGTGCCTCCGTTGGCACATATATTTGGTGGCAGTACCCACACTTTAGGTAAGTCAATTTAGATTGTATGTATCCTTTCTATTTAAAACACTTAATACAATACAAATTCTGTTGACTTATTGTATGCATCTCTATTGGTCACAGAACCATAGTTGATTATCCCACACTACTCAATGGTCATTTTGTTAAGTGTGCCTGCTCAGTGTACCTGTCTGTTCCAGTCTTCTAGCACTAGAAGAACCAAGTGAAATAAAAGGAGGCCTTTGTCATGCAGTGAGATTATACAGGCTATGCATGTTAACAATAATTCTCAGGAGCAAACCTAATTCTACTTGGCCTAGTGGTGTCAAGAACAGCACTTATGGCTTTGTGTGGGTTATCTTCTGCTGCTAAAACAAACTGACTGAATCACATGGCTTTACCATGTAATTCAGTCAGTTTGTTTTAGGGATACAAAAGGAAATAACAAATCATGTTTTACTCGGGTCATGGGAGCATCTTGTTGGACTCTGAAAGAGTGCAATTGGATACTTACTTGGACACTACTTGTACTGTGGTAACTTGTAACCAGAGCACACTGATGATGGTGTTTATTGGTGTTGACTAGTTCCTAGTCAGTACCTTATTAATCAGTAACAATTTGATGACTCAGATAGCATCATCAAACTGTATGAGTGAAACAAAGATAATGTATGTTCTAGGTTTTTGCTTAATTTATTATTTCAGGTTAGAGGGAGAAGCCTATATCCACTATAAAGCGATGCTGATAAGTCTTGCGATACATCTTATCTTGCTCATGTTTGAGCTACTTGTGTGTGATCAGTTGACCACGGGCCGCCATCTATGGATACTGGTGTTCATACCATTGATATTTATCAGCATAGTTTCCATCGCCATCTGTATATGGTCTGTGAAACATGATCGGAGCTATGAGGTATGTACTTTTTAATTCAATAATGTTTTACATGCATCTGCCCACGGCATCGCTTGCATGGTAGCGGCGCGGCATAATAACATAGCATAACACCCAACAGTCACATGGATAGTCTTGATCCCACACTAGGATTCCCTGTGTCGTGGGTATCAGGAACTACAAATACCATGTAACCATAATACCCAGACCGGAAACAAATATTTCAGGTCATACAAACATTTGTCCCGCAACCTCTTGCATCTCAGCCCAAAACAAAAACCCTGTAACTTCTTCTTTTAAATAAAACCCTGTATCAATCCAGGGGGATCAATTCCAATTCTTCAGTTTTGACAGAACTGACAATTGTCTGTGAATGTTTAGTTCCACAAATGTCTACAATCCGAGAATTGTTCCACTTCTGTCCCAAACTGATGTCAGAACTATGTACACAATAAATGGTCCCTATTATTGCATAATGTTTTCCTGATTTTAGTTTTTGTTTGTGAAATATATTTTTTTTTTTGTATGTTATGGTGTACTTAACTACAATAAATTATCTTCTAACTAAAAAGAAAAAATAATAATTATAATTTAATACTTATATATACAATATGTATTTTTTTTTCTAAATAATAATTTGAAGGATAATGCTGGAGGTTCGTCCCAATTATATCTTGTAAACAAACCATCTCACAATCTTTATGAGAATTGAATAATTGATGATGATGTTTAGATTAGTGCACAAACCAGCGGACGCGAAAGCTCATCGCCAAAATCTGCGACAGAATCCCTAGTCATTATAATTTCAACTGCAAATTGACATCCACTGCTGGGCTTAGGCGGCCCTAGGCATCCGTAAAATCTGGGATATCACGTCGCGGGTTTGCCTAAGAGTAACTGTAAAAAAACTGAGACTGGGATTACTGTTCTCACTAATATGTGTTGTAATTTTCAGCTGGAACTGTTTTGCGCCGTAAATATTCTCCAGTTCATATTCCTTGCCTTGAAGCTGGATGACTTCATCAACTGGTCATGGGAAGTAGTTTTCGTGCCGCTTTGGATACTGATGTGTCTTAGCTTAGTAGGTGAGTGTGAAGCCTACACATTACCAGTGTAGTTAGTACAAGAATCAGCCTAAGAGATGACAGCACTCATTGGATTTTGACGAGACATGGCTGAAAAGAGAGGTAGAAGTATTGTCTTCAATGCCAGCTTCAAACCTGCCTGACTACCTGGCATCCTGTAAAATTCAGGCTGCCGGGTGGGCGCCACCTGGATTATGATTAGAGACCCAATTCTCGTAATAAAAAATTTACAAAATAAGTAGTCACTTAGGAAGCTCCCTACATGGTATAGCACTGACACTAACCTAAAATTGTGATTTCCAGGGGTGCTATACAGCATCATATTCGCCGGTATCCTATTACGTACGCCGGAAGTCAATATACAGCAGCGACGGACAAGTTTTAACTCGGCTATGGCTTACACGTTCACGGTGTGCCCCATATTGGTTTTCCAGGTGAGTTTTAGAGTTCCATACCTCAAAATGGTTCCAACGGAACCTTTATATGATAATTTTGTTGTCCATATTCCGTCAAGACCCTCTTTCTCAGTAACGGCTAGAGATTTTAATTTGAAACCACGCGGGTTTAGATGACAAGGTTGCCCTTGGCAAAAAAAAATTGCATGATAACTATTATTCATTGATGCAGCAAGGCCGTCTGAGCATTACTACTATTATAGTGCATCCGCGACATTAACTTATTAATTCAACAGAAATAGATTGATTATGATTTGACTAGTATCCGCTAGAAGTAGCGGATACTAGTCAAATCATAATCAATCGAAGGCTCGCGTCATATCATGATAACAAACTAGACATGCGTCTATCGAACCACGCATAGTGTAGGGTTCCGAAGTTTACTAACGAATTTGAATTTGAGTTGTCAAATTCAAATTCGTTTATTACCATAGGCAAACATAACAGTTTGAATCAAAGCGTGAAAAATATCAAAAAATTGAAACATAAAAAATTTACTATGTATATTATACAGGGCGTAAAAAGACTACTCCCGAAAACTGAAACAGTGCATTCAGACCATGATTCTGAAAATATGTAAGCTGAAAAAACACGAAAAAAATTATTCACCGCTTTTTTCGTGTTTTCTTTATAAATATCCATAAAACATAGTTAAAGAAACACAAAAACCTAATTTCTATCATTAAAAACACGTTAGTAAATAAAAACGTGAAAAAAAGCAATGAAAACACATAAGAAATACTGGCGCTACGGGTCGATCAGCTGACCGGGAGCGTTGAACTCGCACAGCCGGAATAAATGCGTACATTGCTGGCTGATAAATACGATACGAAACGAAAAAAAAGGTTTTCTGCGGTATGAATCACCTCTCAGGCGAAAGCTAATTTATATAGCTATGATATAGGTAGCTTTACCGGTACCTTCAGTATTCGGGAGCAGTCTTTTTATACCTACACATCAATATTTGATGTCGCCACTAGTAGATAAGAACGCGCTATACGTTTTATTCCATCGTTCGAAAACTGTTGTACCCTCCTTAGGATTTGTTTTTTTGCATTTTTATTATTTTCATAGGGTTCATGCCCAAACAGCACATGACCTGTGAGAAATTCCGTTGACACGACGGGACGGAAGGAATAGATAGATGGTCTTGTTTGGCACCCTCAGGGTACGGAACCCTAAAAAGCAATCATGTGCCAGGTCATAATCTATCTCTCTGAATAACAAACAGACATACAAACTTTAGTACTTAGTTATAAAACTACATTTCCGTTTATAATCTAAATATTTAATTTTCAGGTGCTATTGACAAATAAACTGGATGACGGGCTCGGGCTCAAATACATTGTGGTTGTAAGTCCACTATTCGTCAGCTATGCAACACTTATCATTATGTCATTCAGCTCGAAAGGAGGGAACAAATGTAAGTACGCTTTGATACCTACAGTCCGTTAGGGGAAGGGAGGTCTTCCCTCCAACGGGTCTTCTCTCAAAACTTTTATAAAATCCGTAACTGCGATTAATTTGTGATTACATTGACAATCTTCAAAGGTAGCAATAGCAATCGAGTATTATTACTTCAAAATATGAATGCTAGTGTCCGCCCGCGGTTTCGCTTGCGTGATACCAGTACGGCTAGCAGTTAGTAATGATAGCGAGTCGCTAATGAGACGATATTAAATGTCAAATATTAACCAATCAAATTACAAACATTTCAGCTACCACTATGTCATAGGCCAAATATTAACATTTTCTGTCGTCTTGCTAGACGATAGCAAATGTTAATATTAACTTCTTGGTAACGTTAGTCGGCCTGTGCTAGCCGTACAGGAAAAGTAATGTATAATCCAGCCCTCTTATTGATAATAGATTACGATTTCGCTGTACATTGCGCTGCATGTTTTAGCTTCTTTATAATTTTATAAACATTTAAAACATACAGCGCTATGAATTGTAAAATCGACATACCTGCCATAATCTATCAGAATAATATCAAAATCGGTAATAGAGTAACAAACAACACATCAGCCGTCTCGATGTGATTGAGTAAAAAACGTACAATGCAGGAAGCAGGAAGTTGGTGGGTGGAGGTGGCTCATGAGGAGGCCTGGACAGAGGCCTTCAGTGTAGGCAGTGGACTTCTACAGACTGATGATGATGATGATGATACAAACTTTCGCATATGATCAGGGCATAATATGGTACATGATTTGGTTCGTAAAATACGATACTTAATGTTTTTTCAGGGTGGTTTGGTATCAGGAAAGATTTTTGCCAATTCCTTCTGTCCGTTTTCCCGCTACTACAAGAATACGCAAACATAGCCTACAATAATAACGTAAATCGCGGCGCGAACGTAGTTCCCAGCGAACCTCCCATCAACCAGGAACCATACAGAGACGAGGAAAAGAAAAAAGTTAAAGAAAAAAAATCAAACAAAAATCAAAAGAAAAACGAGGCGATGAAACCCGTTGTGCCTATAACGAGCATAGATATGCCAGATTGAAGTTTAAGTCATTAGGAATAAGAGACAAAATTGTGTGTTCACTTTTAGATTTTATAAATAGGGCTTCTGAATAACTTTTGGGGCAATAAATGTTGTTAAGTTTGGTAGTTTGTGTAAGTAGAGCAATGAGCGTGCAACTTGTGAGTCTACATTCACCTCGCTTTACCTTAGGTTTCGTTATTAAGAATAAGCGAGACAGCAATGTACCGAATTATTAAATTTGTAGTTCTGTGTTCTATCACACTTTTAGTGGTGTTTCCAACTGTAGCATAATGGCGTAGACTGGGTCCTTAGCTGTTTTGAATATGAGTAATTCAAGTATATCGCTTCATACTGAGATTAATATTGCGTTATGTATTGTTATACTTATAAGATTTGAATTGTAGATTATTGCAGGTAATTTTTTTTTCGATAATCATCAACTTTTAATAAATATGTGAATTTTTGAAATCAATAATATATGGTCAAAAAATAAATATTCTGTATTACAACAGGTTAAAACTGCAAAATACTGAAATAAATTTATTCGTTGACCAGTATTTAGTGAATTATTTGGGCAGCGGCATCCATCTGAGTATTTAACAACAAATACTGCGATCACCAATCCGCCCTTCAAAGCGTAATGATAATAGCAAATCTCCCCATTTCATTCTATGGGAAGGCCTATTTTTGGTGGTTTTGGGGAGGGGGGGGGGGGGTGAATTTAGCCATGCCACTTCAAAGCAAGGCTCGTCGTGTCTTGGGCGTTTTTATCTTTGCGGGAATCGAACTAAATTCCACGTTGCTATCGTCTATACATACCTGGTTTTAAGGCACATTGTTAAAAGCACTATGAATTTGTGATTCTGTATCGTTAAATTTATCCCATTCGTTTCGTTAATCTTATAATTATAAAGGTACGCGTCCACCGGTCGGCATCGCACGCATCGGATGGACCGCATTTTTGATTTGTGCTATTCTGTGGTGCTATTATTATTTAACTATGAAATGATCTATGTTTATCATAATATATAATTTTATTGAAGGTTTATTAAGTATTTTTAGTTATTGTCTTTAAACGAAGTATATCTGTCGCTTTGTGAACTTTTGTACGTAGTTGTGACTATGATAGTATATTTTACATCTTCAATATGTATTGAAAGGAATGTCTTATTGTTCATTAGATTTGCGGGTTACTAAAATGCTGCTTTACATTTCATCTTTATGAGGCCTATGTCGTTGAGACTAACTTATAAATCGAAAGGACTCAGCCAGTATTGTTGCCGTGTTGGTTGTAGCTAAGCTGATCTTCCACTGAAGTTTTTTCTGATAGGAACTTAGGTCTACTTTCGGATTTTTTTATTCGTTTCATTGTGATTGGAAAATATTCATATCGAATATTTTGGTTATATTGTTACAAAATTTCTACGAGGAGTGGCAGGCGTGGAAATAGAAAGAGTTGTTTAGAGAATCGTAGCCTGAATTATTTATTGGTTAGCTTATAAACTAGTTACAGGTGAGGTTAAAACTATTGAAGTACCAATTATACAATGTGAATCTTACAATTATGGACTCTTATTTCTTTATAAGCTAAGTTTACACATCCGGATACCAATTTCCTACGACCCACCAGACAAACGTGAGAAAACCTGGCTAGCTGAGCAGGTGGGTTCATAAGTACAGGTTAGACGAAGATGAGACAAAGATTTTAGTTGTATTACTGATTCTAAATGGACTTCCTACCACGTAGGACATGAAAACTACTGAAGATCAATGGGCGCCAGAACGGAGCTCTTTCAGAGCGTTAACCCGTTCAAAAGTGTATGATAGACCGAGGGAGACCCGTGGCTTTCGGTTTGGTTGCACTGGTAGAAAATGGAGTTACAGTACCGACTATCCCACGTAACGCGTGGCAGGGAAACGGGCCGCCGCGTGCGTCGACTCCACGACGCGTACTGTACTCGGCTGTGCACGTTCTCCGGGATTCGGGTTTCGTCTCGGTCTAGTGTAGCGAGGCACTTAAGCCTCAGCCGACCACTAGACTAAAACTAGACACCTCCTGGAATTTGAGAAAACAAAATGTAAGAAAAAGCTCAAAGCCAGGCGGATAAAATAAAAACAGGGTTACAATACCGAGGGGCACTATGCGAAGGCCGTGAAAGGAAAATAAAATAAAGCAGAGAAAAAGGCTTCCCATAGGCTCCCTGGGTAGGTAGTATAATCAGGCAGCAGTATGCTAGAGGGCTTGGCCAGCCATGATGCAAAGTATGGTTCTATGATATAAGAACATGTGGTCGACCGATCTGTATCTCCTAGGGAGTAGAGATGGTCGATTCACCACGGCAAGCTTGATGACTTTGCCTAGCAGGATGATTAATGAATGCTTAATGGTTATTTGGGTTAATAACATGTGGTAAAAGGCACCTTGAAAAGAATACAGGCAAGCATTAAATGTGCCGGTGGCTGCTAGAGGCAGCATGAGGCTTTCTCTGTTTGCAGCTCAACCGGATGAATAAAGAAAAACGGAGGTAACCAGGCCGGGCGCACGTTGGCGATAGGCCATTCGTTGGTTCGATGCGAAGGGAATTCAATCGGCTTGAACAACGAAGAAATGGAACCGTGGGACTGTACCTTATTTGGGGGAGGCGTCTCGTGCTTGCTTCAACTCAGCTCGAAGGGAAGATGACCTGGCAAAGGTCGCCGGGGATCTTGTGGTCGCCAGGTGGTGGGCTCGAGGCGTGTCCCGAAGTCGTCTCGGCCGCGGTCCTAGGTTATTGTTGGACGATGGTGCGGTTGCGTAGTTTTGAGTGAAAGGCTGGAATTAGATTTCACAAGTTGATTCCACTGTTGGAATAGCGGACGGGGACCCGCCCCTCGCGGTCTATGGCACTCACGGTATTTTGCGAGCGTCACTGCATGCGGCACGAGATGGCTCCGAACAAGACCTCAGAGGCGCAGACGCGACTTATTTATAGGCCGCGTTGGCCGGATACGATTTTTAGAACATCTCCTAATAAGGTAATGTTCTTTCTCCAAAAATAACAAGACCACCGAGGCGATGACGTTTTCCGGATACGTGGCAGTTTTGTCTTTGACAGCTACTCATAGAGCTGTCTATGGAAAATTTGGTTACAAGGGATTCCTCAGGAATTACCATAACAAAATACACCGGATTTTTCTACAACCTGAAAAACTAATAAAAGTAGATATTTCCTGGAAGAAAAGAAGAAATCCCCATTTTAATTCAAAGATGTTAAGAGCGCCCTCTTGTGGCGAGGTGCGTTCCTGAACGCCCTCTGGAGAGAAGCGGCGGAACCAACAACGTACCCGTTCGCCATCTGTGGAGGAGTGTCCAAACTAAAATGTGGAAACAGATAAATCCGGGGAGGGGGTGTACAAAAAAATATTTGTTACAGTACCCCGTCACCCGGCAGATTTTACGTCCTTGGAAGTAAAATCGATGCTGGCCCTCCAGCATATAACTACTTCAAACAAACAAAAAAAATAAAAACTTCCAAACAACAAAAGTTAAAACCTTAACTTCAAAAAAAAACAAACAAAAACAATTTTCCATTCAAAAGGTCTCCAAACAACAGAGTAAAAACTTCTAAACTACAAAATATAACTCCAGACTTCGGAAAGTAAAAACTTCCAAACGAAAAAATTAGCTCCAACCTTCAGAAAACAAAAAAAATATCTCCAAACTTCTGAAAGTAAAAACTTCCAAACAAAAAAAACGACTGCAAATTAAATTTAATCTAATCTAGTTCTGTCACGGAGTCTAGATGTTTAGCAGGAGAGCTTGGAGTCTATCACTAGAATTGACACCTAAGTAGATAGATAAATAAATAAAGTTTATAGTGTGTGTGTGTAACTGTATAGTGTTCCGTCTAATTTGAACTAAGGGAATTCCGCCTTAAGAAGGTCAGAAGCTCGAAGCCGTGAAGAGACAAAGGGTTCCAGCATCCTTACTGCATGGACCCGTAGTGTTAAGAGTGTAAAGTGTAAGATGAATGTGTACATATATAAATTTGTAATAATGACTTTAAAATAGTTCTCCAAGGACTCTGCAAACATGTCCTACCAGACGCTGATAAAAAAATTGTGATGTCAGACTTCGGCATTAAGGAGGGAGGGAATCGGGCTAGAGAGAAGATGTCATCCCAAAAAAAAATAAAAAAATAAACTATGTGTTGCTATAAATACTCGAAGCTTGAATCAGTTCTGGAGCTAAGGTAACAGGGTTCTCAACCGCCCTGAGCCTTACACGTAGGCTTTGGTACTCATCGTGATCCGTGAGGAGAAAGGCTTAATTTTTCCCCTAACAACAGACTCTGAAACAAAAACAACAAGGAAGAAAGAAAGGATAGACGAAGTTTCTGGACAAGGTACAGAGTTCTCAACCGCTCTGAGCGGTTCTACGAAGGCTTGCTTACTCGTCGTGACCCGCGAGGAGATAGGCTTATTTTTAACCTGTGTCCGAACAACTAACAACACAAGATAAAAAGAAAAAAAACTAAAGTTCAAGACAAAGGTTCAGAGTTCTCAACCGCTCTGGGCGGTTCTACGAAGGCTTGCTTACTCGTCGTGACCCGCGAGGAGAAAGGCTTGTTTTTTATCCAAAGTCTGAACAAAAAATAAGAAAATAGAGAAAAAGATAAAGCAAATATTATAAACATCATATAAAAAGGTACTAGACGTTTCCTGCCCTAGGCAGTCACCTTGCAGGCTAGGTAGGTCTGTAAATATAAGCTAAATGAAAACACCATCAATACCATACCGACCCTTCTATCAAATCTCCGAGTCCAACTATCACTGACAAAAAAAAACTAAAACAAAAGCCAACCAAACAAAAAAAAAAACTACTGACCGGTATATGGTCCATCTATACCAACTAACGACATTCCTCAATCCATAATTTTCCTACACCCAGGTCTATATGTTCGCAATCCAAATTCACCTCTACTGACCGGGGGAATCGGACCACCTAAACAAACAGACTAAAAAAAATTAAAAATACAAAATATAATACTGACCAGGAATGGTCTTCCTTTACCAACTTAAGAGATCCTTCATTCCTAAATTTGCCAACACCCAGGTCTATGTGTTATCCAACCAAATTCGCCTCTACGGACCGGGGGATCGGACCACCTAAACAAACAGACTAAAAAAATTAAAAATACAAAAATATAATATTGACCAGGAATGGTCTTCCTTTACCAACTTAAGAGATCCTTCATTCCTAAATTTGCCAACACCCAGGTCTATGTGTTATCCAACCAAATTCGCCTCTACGGACCGGGGGATGTACTACCTTAACCAACTACAAAGAACATCCTGAAAAAAAAACTGCCAACAAAAAAAATTTTGTGGACGGTATATGAGAGGCACCAGTCCTTCCCTACCAGAAGTATCGAGTAATTTTCGAACCACTGTGCGTGAAGTACAGGAATCCCCACAGGCCGTCCACCAATTCTACACCAACAATCTACGTATAAATAATCTAAAAAAAAACTTTTACAGGGATACCTGCTAACAATAGGTAGAGTACACGGGGAACCAAAAAAAAAAAAAAACTACCTTGTTCAAGAGGAACTCCCGGATGCTTAAACTCACATCCGAGGCAAAAGAAAAAATATATTCCCCTATGGCGAACAAGGTAAACCAACAGCAAAACATCTTCATATCTCCCAGCAGGTCCAACGTTACCTATTGCCAACTAAGGAAACTAAAACGAACAAAAAAAAACAACTCCCTTCAGCATAGAGAACCTATACTCAAGAATTAAAAAAAACAAAACCACTTAATACTAATGTGCACTAGTAGTATTATCCTACTAGGGATAAAAATTAAAAAAAATCGGCGGCCAACGGCATGAGTCCTATCATTCACCTAAAACCTATCTAATATTAACACAAAGAAAAACAAAGCAGCAATAAAATGAAAATTATGGGACCAGAACCCAAAAAAAATTCGATGTAAACAACTAACTAACCACTAAAATAGAGACTGTATAAAAATTAGGGATACAGAACCCTAACACTGTTAACACAAAAAATAACTGCAGCCTACCCTAAGGCAACGAAGGTGTGAAGGTCCTTTAACTGTAGAAACAGGGAATTCAATTCACTACCAGTGAATTGCAATCCATTTCTGCAATCACTGTACGTGGTACTCCAGGTACTATAAACACCTGCTCCTCCAGCTTTGGACACCTGCTGCACCCTAAGGCCTTCCTAAACGGAAACTCCAACAATATCTACTAAACCGACAAACTACTACTAACAATCTACTAAACTAATTAGGTAAGGAACCCTAATTATCCAAACACTAAACCTATAGTAAAAATAAATGCAACCTATTCTAAATATATCGGAGGCATGTAAAAGTAAAGCGCCTATCCGCAGTAGATAAAAACAAAACGCTCCGTCCTCCTGCTCAAACATAATAAAACTTAAGAAAAAAAATTGGTCCTATAAAATAGCTGTAAAATCTAACAAAAACAAAAATCTACTTCCATTCAGACTGTGCTCTCAAAACGGCAGGACCTATATGAAAGCAAAGTAATGAAAAAGAAAAAAAATTCTACAAAAAAACTATCATGAACTGCATAAGAAAATGGTAGGGGTAGGCAACAGATGATGAATCCAAAAAAACAATTGGATTCCCCCACACGCTTCCTAAAAGCAAAAAAAAACGACCAAAAAAAAATATTCGCAGTCGCACCTCTCTTCCGCAAAGTCGGGTAAGACGGCTAAACGATGAACAAACAATCGGCTAAACTGTCTGTAAAAAAACATTAATTAGTTAAATACAGGTGCTAAACTTTAATCCACAAAACTAGACAAAACTAGTGTTAGACCGAACCTGAAAAAAAAACTAGAATTCCTGTAAAAAATAATTATAGCGCGCAGCAAGTTAAATTAATGGCATAAGCCGTAAGTTTTAAAATTGCAAATTAATGATACTACTAATGAACTTTGCTCATCATGGTCTCACAATCTAGTAATAATGTCCACCTATTTATTTCTAGCACCTGTTAAATTACTTTTTTGTAAATTATACAAAAAACCTATCCATAAAAACAAAACTTAACCTACTCGAGCCCGCTTATAAAATAACACCCTATAAAAATATAAAAAATATGCGACCACAAGTTCTAAAATAAAGTAATAAATTAATGTCCAAAAATCAGTAATAGAACGAGAAAAAAAATTAAAGAATAAAAAAAATCTTTGCTCTTCTGCCGCAGCAATTAAAAATTAGACACGTCAGTATCTTCGCCTTTAAGCCCCAGTTGGGCTGCCACTGTTACAAAATTTCTACGAGGAGTGGCAGGCGTGGAAATAGAAAGAGTTGTTTAGAGAATCGTAGCCTGAATTATTTATTGGTTAGCTTATAAACTAGTTACAGGTGAGGTTAAAACTATTGAAGTACCAATTATACAATGTGAATCTTACAATTATGGACTCTTATTTCTTTATAAGCTAAGTTTACACATCCGGATACCAATTTCCTACGACCCACCAGACAAACGTGAGAAAACCTGGCTAGCTGAGCAGGTGGGTTCATAAGTACAGGTTAGACGAAGATGAGACAAAGATTTTAGTTGTATTACTGATTCTAAATGGACTTCCTACCACGTAGGACATGAAAACTACTGAAGATCAATGGGCGCCAGAACGGAGCTCTTTCAGAGCGTTAACCCGTTCAAAAGTGTATGATAGACCGAGGGAGACCCGTGGCTTTCGGTTTGGTTGCACTGGTAGAAAATGGAGTTACAGTACCGACTATCCCACGTAACGCGTGGCAGGGAAACGGGCCGCCGCGTGCGTCGACTCCACGACGCGTACTGTACTCGGCTGTGCACGTTCTCCGGGATTCGGGTTTCGTCTCGGTCTAGTGTAGCGAGGCACTTAAGCCTCAGCCGACCACTAGACTAAAACTAGACACCTCCTGGAATTTGAGAAAACAAAATGTAAGAAAAAGCTCAAAGCCAGGCGGATAAAATAAAAACAGGGTTACAATACCGAGGGGCACTATGCGAAGGCCGTGAAAGGAAAATAAAATAAAGCAGAGAAAAAGGCTTCCCATAGGCTCCCTGGGTAGGTAGTATAATCAGGCAGCAGTATGCTAGAGGGCTTGGCCAGCCATGATGCAAAGTATGGTTCTATGATATAAGAACATGTGGTCGACCGATCTGTATCTCCTAGGGAGTAGAGATGGTCGATTCACCACGGCAAGCTTGATGACTTTGCCTAGCAGGATGATTAATGAATGCTTAATGGTTATTTGGGTTAATAACATGTGGTAAAAGGCACCTTGAAAAGAATACAGGCAAGCATTAAATGTGCCGGTGGCTGCTAGAGGCAGCATGAGGCTTTCTCTGTTTGCAGCTCAACCGGATGAATAAAGAAAAACGGAGGTAACCAGGCCGGGCGCACGTTGGCGATAGGCCATTCGTTGGTTCGATGCGAAGGGAATTCAATCGGCTTGAACAACGAAGAAATGGAACCGTGGGACTGTACCTTATTTGGGGGAGGCGTCTCGTGCTTGCTTCAACTCAGCTCGAAGGGAAGATGACCTGGCAAAGGTCGCCGGGGATCTTGTGGTCGCCAGGTGGTGGGCTCGAGGCGTGTCCCGAAGTCGTCTCGGCCGCGGTCCTAGGTTATTGTTGGACGATGGTGCGGTTGCGTAGTTTTGAGTGAAAGGCTGGAATTAGATTTCACAAGTTGATTCCACTGTTGGAATAGCGGACGGGGACCCGCCCCTCGCGGTCTATGGCACTCACGGTATTTTGCGAGCGTCACTGCATGCGGCACGAGATGGCTCCGAACAAGACCTCAGAGGCGCAGACGCGACTTATTTATAGGCCGCGTTGGCCGGATACGATTTTTAGAACATCTCCTAATAAGGTAATGTTCTTTCTCCAAAAATAACAAGACCACCGAGGCGATGACGTTTTCCGGATACGTGGCAGTTTTGTCTTTGACAGCTACTCATAGAGCTGTCTATGGAAAATTTGGTTACAAGGGATTCCTCAGGAATTACCATAACAAAATACACCGGATTTTTCTACAACCTGAAAAACTAATAAAAGTAGATATTTCCTGGAAGAAAAGAAGAAATCCCCATTTTAATTCAAAGATGTTAAGAGCGCCCTCTTGTGGCGAGGTGCGTTCCTGAACGCCCTCTGGAGAGAAGCGGCGGAACCAACAACGTACCCGTTCGCCATCTGTGGAGGAGTGTCCAAACTAAAATGTGGAAACAGATAAATCCGGGGAGGGGGTGTACAAAAAAATATTTGTTACAATATGTAAGTTAAGTATGGTATGTATGTTAAGTATGGTATACAATTCATAATTAAATTCTCTTTGTCGAACAAATGCATCAGAAATATCATATCTACCAAGAATTTGTCCTAATACAATAATATGACTGAGTAACGACGACCTCTGTGGCGCGACGGCTAAATAGCCTGCTGAGTCGTAAGAGGTTGCTGGTTCGATTCCCGCTGCGGAACAAATGTTTGCATGATCTGCAAATATTTGTTCCGGGTCTAGGTGTTGTGGTACCATAATGGTACTCGTAGTGCCTGATACCCACGATACAGGGAATCCTAGTGTGGGATCAAGGACTATAACATAACTAGGATTGCCTATTATATTCATTATATTCACATACATATTATGTATGTGACTGTTGGGTGTTATGTTATGTTAGTAATGTGAGTAAACCAAAATTCGATTTAAAACGAATCAGTATAAATTTAAACAAGTTAAAAGTAAAGCGCCACGTGCGCTGAAAATAATACTGCGCTATCAGATTTTGTTTTAAGTTTACGCTTTTCTGTCTTCCTTACAATAAGCTAATGTTTTGTCTTTGCTTGTTATTTGTATTTTTTTTATAATGTCACTATGTTAAAGCTTCTTCCACTGCAGATAAGTAGCTTGAGGTGAAATGACAGATATAATGTTTATGTATGTAAACATCTGTCAAATCAGGTGGAAGTGGCCCTAAATTTTGTGAAATAGATTGTTGTGTACATAAAGGCGCTTAGATCCTCCAACAATAATGTAATTGTTTTGCTTCCATGAAACTAAGCAACTATGTGTACTAAGTTATCTACTAATGTACTACCTACTGTATTAAAAGAAGGCAATCAAGTTGAAACCTGGCGGTTGTACCACGTGACTTGCGCAGTAGCAATTTCTAATACAAAATCACGTAGCACGCGCGCCGGGGCTCAACGTATTTACCTCTTACCATAAAAACTTATTACAACTTACAATCGTGTTAGAGGTTGAATTCTTGTCATAAGCCTACTTTTATTTACTGTCTATGTTCATTAATATGGTTATGTCAGGCTTACGTTTATCAGAGATGTTTAATTTTATAGTTTCTTCAGTAAAATTCAAATTCAACTCTTAAGTCGGGAATACATATACACATATCTGTAGCTTGCACAAGTCCATGTTTGCAGTTTTCAGACACCAGCTAATGGAACGTGTTAATATCAAAAAGGCGTACCTGTAAAAGGCATGCAAGTGAATAGCAAAGGCTTTGATTTTTGACATGTAATGCGAGACACGCGTCATGCCAATGGCACAACTACAGACATGCCAGTATAGATGACGTCGATTGCGTTTTAAAAAGAAAAAAGGTATGCCATTTCTCTCGCAAATGTGTGCCAGCTTGCAATGCCATGTTTTGGCATGTATGCTACTTACTTCTCCAGGCATGTGTATTCACAGCTTAATGTATTTTATACACGACTGACATTATTATAAATGTTGCAGTACCCAACCAACATGAAAAGATGGTAGTTACTAGTTACTTCATAATATTTACTCTAAAACCACGCCTGCCTGCGTGTTTAATCTCATTAGGGTATCTACCGAAATAATACTGAATAATGGTTTGCGTTCGTGACAAAAATGGCCCATTGAAGCCACCTTATAAAGCTAAACACGCATGTATACATGATTTATGGCGACGCATATTTTGATAATGTTTTTGCAAATAGTGCACTAAGTTTACTACATTTTTTGCAAAACTGTACCTACCAACGTGTTGGTGTAGAAAGTTTAGCTAAACTAATAATGTTGCCATTTTCTTATGAATTTAAATTTGAATTTCGGAGATTATTTCTCACTATGTACTTATGCCATTGTTGTGATGTTGATGATAAAAAGCCATTTCTTGCTAACAGTGTTCCTACAATGCCCTACGGTTTAATTAGGGTGTGTTGTCATACAAAGCAGACTTTCTGGATCGTTTTTCTAACAAATGAACGCACGTCTATTCATTTATTTGTATGGAGAATTGCACGAATCTCGTTCATTTGTTTTGTATGGAGAATTGCACAACGAATTGGGTAGACAATGCCTGTACTTGTATTGTACCTGTACGTGATCAAATTTTAATTCTAGATCTTTTGTTTGATAGCATTTCCCAAGTACAAAATAGAATACCTACCAAGTACCAATCATAGAGGCTTTTGATTTCACGCCTAATCTATCAAACTTTAATTATACTGGGCGTTATTCATGCAATTATTTTTGTATACTGGGCGTTATTCATAAAATTAGTTATGTATGCTGGGCGTTATTCTTACAGTTATTTATGTCTACTGGACGTTATTCATACAATTATTTATGTATTCTGGGCGTTATTCGTACAATTATTTATGTATTCTAGGCGTTATTCGTACAACTATTTGTGTATATACTGGGCGTTATTCATACAATTTTACTGTGATACTCTCTTCCTTTGATGTCGCAATGCAGTTTATAATTTGTTATTAGGAAATAAACTTATATACTAACAGTAATTAAACATGTTTATTTTTTTTATTATCCGGCTCGAAGAGCCAATTTGTAGTTGGTTTTTGTAGAAAAGCAATATATTTTTTAGTCTCAAACATCTAGATTGTGAAACTTGCTTAAAAATGTAAATAGGTACTTATTGTGTGACTGTGTTTACAGCTAGTTAGGTTTAATAGTTAATTGTACACAGCATGGTAATTAAGTAACATAATTTTGCAGTATTTAGCGAGGTCAAAGTTTATTAGCAATGTTTTCCTTGACCCGACTTTATAACACGAATGAGCTTTTAAATGAAAGCTGAATTTAATGCCAGTGTTTTATCATTGGTACATGTAGACCACTTTTAGAGTTTTACTGTTTAATAAATTGGCACGACACGACACTAGATTAATGTTGTTTTGACATGAAGTACATAGTACATGATATTTTATCCAGTCGAAGTCGAACATTCCAATCGTATTTAACCCCATAGTCAACAAACTATAATTACTAACCATAAAATCAAGGTTGAGGTTACACAGCAGTAAAAAGTTTAACGATAGGCAATTGGAAGTTGTCCTACACTAGCATAGACGCTTACGAGGGCTGGTACCGACGTCTCCATCGATTTAGTCAAACAATACATTGCCGAAATGCAACTATAACTCCCAGTCACTACCATGACACGGGCGAGATAGCATCTTAGAACACTTTATATTTTTATAATGATTTCGAGTACGATCGGCAAGAAGTGGATAAGCGAAGAGACGGAAGACGAAGAAGAATTGTTCAGTCATTGCAGAGAGATGGAACTGGTGTGTTATGCAGTTACAAAAGTTATTTTGGATGCGGATAATAAGTGGAAAGGCGCTGGTGGGAAGAGCAATACACACTCGCTGTCGAATCGGAAGTATATTATGGAGTTAGTGAATATACAGGTGAGTGATAAGTTGATTATTTTTCCATTGTTGTCCGTTCTCTAGACTCCATGGAGACGGTTGTTTGTTGATTGATGCCTGAGTGGTTCTGGATCTCTGATCAGCTGATATTGTATCACGGTTCCCACGTCCTTTTCGGCCGAATTATGCTTAACTTGTTTCAGGTTCGTTGTTTAAAAAAGTCTAGGACTGCATACCTTGATCTTATCCGATTCATCATCATCATCATCATCATCACCAGCCCGTTTACGTTCATGAGGCCTCGCCCATGAAACACAATCGAGGGAAGTGCCATAATCACCATGCTTGGCAGCCGAATTGGTGATCGCAGTTTGGTCTTAAGTATTCAGGTAGATGCTGCTGCCCATCCCCTGGTGTAATCCCTTAGTCGGCTTTTATGACATCCACGGGTGATGTCTATTCTGAGGCCGGACAAACCACGGCAAATCCGATTATATTTACAAAATTATATAAAGATCTAATTTTGTAATTTTGTGGTAGTGGAAGGGCCTCCACTCGATGAACTAAAGACATTATAAACGCTGCAGGAAGTCGGTGGATGGAGGCGGCTAAAGACAGTTCGTCGCGGCATTCTAGGGGGGAGGTCTATGTCCAGACCAGCAGTGGACTTCTACAGGCTGATGATGATGATTTAAAGATCTGACTTTATAGTTTTTAAATTAATGAGAAACTAAAACGTTTTTTCGTTCCGTCTGGTTCTAGTTTCCTATTAATTTAAAAACTACAAGGTAGATCTTTAAAAAAATATTGTAGATAAAATTAAATAAAACTTATCAAGGTATGCAATACAAAGTGTTCTAAATTTTTCAAACAATGAACCAGAAAAAAAATCACAAGTGATTTCACACTTGAAGTGTGAGTGAATCACACTTGTAATTTTTTTTCTGGTTCATTGTTTGAAAAATTTAGAACACCGCATACCTTGTTCGATGAGGTACCTTTATAAATCAGTTATTGTTCCACTATCTCATTCATGGTTGCAAGCTAGTCCCATAGCGATAGAGACATTAATTAAAGAAAACCATAGAAAACCAGCGTCATCGCTACTGTAGCACATGATGAGTGGTGACCCATTATGCTCTCAATTGAAGTTGTTAGTGGAAGTTTAGTATCTGAAACGCAAAATAAATATTTTTATTTCTTTCTTTCTTTTTTCTAAACTTAAGGATGCATTAAACTTAAGTTTTCAGTGTAGATTCTCTACTTTTTTCTAATATACCTGTCAATATACCATTAACTTTAATTGTGTTCGATTTCCGCTGCGGGACAAATGTTTTCATGATCTGCAAATATTTGTTCCGGGTCTGGGTGTTGTGGTACTAGGCTTGTGCTTAATCGTTCACTGAGCGGAGCGCTCCGTACTAGTACAATCGATCAAATGTACTAATTCAGTCTTTTAGTTCTATTAGTACTGATAGTTCAGTGGTATGGCATGATTTTTTGTAGGTTTTTATATGATCTATTTAGGGGTCGTGGTGGTAGTACTGAGTAGTTTATATATAAAACTTACAGTATCTACAATATATAAACATCATAATTGATTTTCAATAAGAACTTTACAACTTTCATATCAAAAGTTATCAAAATTGCAGGCAAGCTGCTATTGAAAAACTCTCAGCATTATTCTGAGGAAAAACAATGTTAACCAAATTATGCTGTATAACTTACTGGGTAAGGTTTATTTTGTGAGAGAATACTAGTGATTCATGTCTTCGAATACAAACGAAGACGCACTTCGTGATCGGTCAGTGTGTGTGCTCGGTCTTTCGTAAAAGAAAGAGCAAGCAAATTAATTCAATCGCTGGAGTTCGTTCATAAAGACCTATTAGTACTTTTGAACTAGTAAGGAAAATGACAGGGAATAGTTCGTTCTCGTTCAGTAGTGGGAATTAATTCCTAATCATTCTTCGTACGTGAACTACACAAGACTATGTGGTACCATGGTACTCGTAGTTCCTCATGCCCACGACATAGACACAGGGTATCCTATGTGAATGTAAGATGTAATTTAAGTAGATTCGGGCCACTGGGTGCGGCCGTTAGATTGACATTGTGATAATAATGCATTTTTCAGGTACTAGATCAAATAATAGAATACTTATCAAAATTAGTGAAGTCCTTCTACAAATTGAATCCTAAACTCGCGAGGTTGAAAAAGGACAATGGTCTACTGAAGAGTAAACAAGACCATATCTTTGATAAGCTGTGCAGCAGCAGATTTATAATGCTGCAAGCGATAAACGAACTTATTGCGACAATACTCAATACGTGTCTTCATAGAGAAGATTCGAGGAAAATGATTGAATCTTGTTTAAGGTGAGAATTCCGTGAACTAATGTGTAACTAACTGGTGTGTGCGGGTTAAGATAAGATACCTCCGTCTCCTTCCGTGGAGGTCGTAAGAGCCGACTGAGATTATAACAGAGGATGGTCAACAGCCTCCACCTGAATTAACATCAGTACAGCTGCGCAGCCTGCGATCACCAATCCGCCTTCCAGCGTGGTGATTATGGTATTGCCCTATTGTATTCTGTGGGGAAGGCTCCGTCCAGCAGTGGATGTTTACTGGTTTATGATAATATCATATGATATAAGATATTTTTAGTGTTCCGACCAAAATTGCACTGGGCCACTTATTTTGTGATGGTTTGGCCTTGCTTTTTAAACAAAAGCAGTGCCTCTAGCGGACGCATTAGGAAGCTCAATGGTTCTTATAAAAGCGAGGCCGGTACAAGGCCTGCAGATATATTCTATATCTGACAAGGCCGATGCAATTAGTGATATTACTGTCTGCACCTATTAATAATTAGTTTATTTCAAACCCTTCGGACCTTACAAATAAACGTAGTATAGGAGTAAAGCCATGGAATAACCTTCCGTGTGGGTATTAGAAGGCCCCTATTAATAGACCAAAGACATTATATGGTTATATACATATAGACATTATAAGGTCTTAGAAAGCCAGTTGATGGAGGCGGCTCAAGATCGTCATTTCATTCTATGGGGGGCCCATAATAATAATAAATGCTGGACATTTCACACAACATTATCTAGCCCCAAGCTAAGCAGAGCTTGTGTTATGGGGACTAGATAACTGATATACAATACGTTACATAGATAGTTTTTGTTATACATGGAAAAATACCTAGAACACCCTGAACAAATATCTGCAGATCGTACAAATATTTGTTCCGAGGCGGGAAATAAAAAAAGATCAAAAAGGCAAAGGTCTATATCAGCAGTGGACTTCTACAGGCTGATCATTATCTACTACCATGACTACCTACCTATAAACCTTATTACACTTTTGTACACGTATTTGATGTAACTAATAAATGCCCTGTTACTTATTTGACTATTCCACGTTTATATGTAAGGCTCTGTAATTGTGTTATATTTGTTTCAGCTTGGTGAACATTTACAATCACCTTATGGGTTTGAGCTATAAGAAGTATGTAGCGAAATTTAACATAGGAAGTAACACTTACCCGACTACTGTGAGCGAAACTAAGACAATAACATTGACTAAAATTGTTCAGGTATGTTCAGAGATCCAAGTTAACCGCCGTTATTATGGCGGTGGCCCTAATTTGTTAGCGCTTTTGTCTAGAAACTAGAATCTTGGTATCCAAGTACCTTCGATCACGGGAATTGTACCTAGATATGGTGGATAATGGTAACCACAAGTCTTGAATGACTACTCGTATGCTGCACTTTCACCAACCAATTACGAGACATATACAGTTTAAAAAAAAAAAACTATTTTTTGTTGGCGTTAAGTGTCCCGTAAAATAAGTATTGGTTCGTAAAAATGAGGATTAAACCTACTTGCGACTAGAGAGAGTAAACGGGTGCCAATACGTGTGTCTAGAGGGGTTATTCCTGAAATCCCCTTTAGAAATCCCCTTTAAGGGGATTTCGGGTTTTTTTTTTTTTTTTTTTTTTTGTGGTGTGGATATTTGTATGGAGACAACAATGAGCGCCCCTAACGTACACTCTGTGAACCACATTTTCCGTACAAAAATCCGTGTTACACTACACCATACGTCCGCGTCAATTGCTTGTAAAAACTTAGAATCAGCATCAGCTCAGTGCGGTTTGGTGACGCTGTTGAATTTTCGATCATGACGTGCCTTCCGTCGCAATTTTTTGATACTCCTTTTTGACGTTACAAAAGCACTAAACACCAGATTCGAACCCACGACTTTGCTGTCTGTACGTGGTCCCAATTCCCAGTACACAAATAGTCTAAAAAGGCCATCGGATAGAGGAGCGAAACTCATAAATCGTAAGTTGCTTTACGTCACTTCATAATATATGGCGACAAGTCACGATACTTTGTGAAAACATACAGAAGATATTTATTATGGGTCTTGAAGCCTGTATAGCTCATTTTGCATTGAAATTCGGATTCGGAGTAAAACGAGAAAAGTCGTGACTATAAAATCTATGGATTTATGATAGCAGTAATATGTATGAGTATGTACCTGTTGGGATAGAATTTTGTCTCTTTGTTGTATATTCATGAGGGCAATGACAACATGCGAGAATCGTAGACATGTTTATGTGATGTCTAACGACTTTAATAGCTAAATTATATTCTTCGTAGAAGTTGGAAGGCCTTGGGCTACATTGGCGTATTCATAAAAATATCTAATAACCTTAATTTAGTATGTAACGTATTAATTACCCTGTCGTATACGACCTCTGTGGCGCGGCGGGCGAGTAGCCGGCTTAGATGCAAGAGGTTGCGAGTTCGATTACGGCTGCGGGACAAATGTTTGTTTGATCTGCAAACATTTGTTCCGGGTCTGAGTGTTATGGTACCATGGTACTCGTTGTACCTGATACCCACGACAGGGAATCCTAGTGTGGGGTCATTACTACGTTAATGACTGTTGGGATGTTATATTATGCTATGTATTAGTTATTAATTAAGTCAGTGAAGTATCAGAGCGTGCGCACGCCTTTTTCAGTCCGGTCGTCTTCGACCCCTTCCTTTAGTTTTTGTTTCTTTTCACGACCAAAATTTTCGTTGGACCTTAACTTTAACCTTTTGCTCCTTAACTCAAGCACATCCGTTAGCCTTAGTCAGATTTAACCTCATCTTTTGATATGTTATGAATTTGATTCCCACTTTAGTTATTAAAGTGATTTCAGTATTTAGACAGATTTAATTGCTTTACCAGTATTGTGAATGGAAATATCTAGAGTAATATCTATATATTTTTAGAATTTAGCCAAAAGCCGCGTTGAAATCAATTGCCAGCGACTTATAAACTGCCTAGTGACAGTGTACAGCCCAGAAGACAATTCAGATGGAGATTCTGGTTCCAGTGGAGAAGACCTTGAGATTTATCAGTAAGTCCACTTAGGTCAACTTTATCAGTTTGTACGATCTTACTTTGAGGGGTTTTGACGACCTCTGTGGTGCGGCGGGTGAAGGTTCGCCTGCGACGCAGGAGGTTGCGGGTTCGATTCTCGCCTCGGAACAAATATTTGTGTACAATCTGCAGATATTCGTTCAGTGTGTTCTGGGTGTTTTCTATGTATAATAAAAAATATCTATATACATATGTAATGTATTGTATTAAGTATATCAGTTATCTAGTATCCATAACACAAGCTCTGCTTAGCTTGGTGCTAGATAATGTTGTGTGAAATGTCCAGCATTTATTTATTTTATCTATACTTTCTTTATACTATGCATGGCACTAGATCCAGTACAGAAATGTCTTAGGTACCTAGTAGCGAAGCTACACCCCAACACTTTGGAGACAGAACTTTGGAGAAGCCCACTTAGAAACGGCACACATACATTAAACCGATTTCCGTCAAATGTGGTAAAAAAAATCATCCGTTCTGAAGCCTATCTTGCTAATATAAAGGCAAGGGTTATACAGAAATCATAATTTTGATATTAGGGATACTTAGAACTATCATAATAAATATGAAATATAGGCAACAATTTGAGCCTGAGTCTATTTGAGAATTAAATATAAATGTGATCCAAAAATTCCGTTCAATGATACTCGGACCTGCCGAATTAATCCAGGCATTGCCGATTAGAGGCACAACATGTCATCCTCGCTTCTAATTAGCAGTGTCTACCAACCCGGCTGCACGAATCCCGCTGAATCTCAATTTTTATGTCACATTTAATTCATCATCATCACCACTTGTTTACGTCCACTGCTGGACGAAACCCCCCTGATTGAATACAATCACCACGCTTGGCAGGCGGATTGATGATCGCAGTTTTGTGTTAAGTACTCGGGCGGATGCTGCTAATCCCTTAGTAAAGCTTTTGTCTACATCCACGGGAGGAGAAGGAGGGAGTCTATTCTTAGGCCGAACAGCACAAAATAGATATCAATCTTTATTTGCCACTTTACTAATCTATTAAAATGTTATCAGCACTCTAACAAAACATATAACACCGCCCGCATCATCCACTCTCCGTGAGATGTCCGTAGAAAAACGACGCGAAGCCTTCATAGAAAACAAGAAGAACAAAATGAAGCAAGCAAAAAGCCTCATAGAAGTGAAGAATCGAAACAATAAGAAACTCAATGAGATTATGAGCGGACAGAACTCTGATGCCGATGTGCCTTACACTTCGCTGTTGACCAATGAATGCATTTTGGAAAATATTATGAATAGTGACGGTAAGTTATAATGGTAATTACAAATTATAGAATACAAGTTCAAGGCCCGCAACTTAGACAGCGTGGCCTGTGCGCTCCCTAAGGGGATGGATTTTGGATATTCGTTTCTTAGCGCACCCTCAAACCACAAAAGGAATGTAACAGGTGTACGGTTTAGGCTGTAAGTTGATATGTCAGTCAGTGAGTGAGTCAGTCATTCACGCAACGGATTTATACAGGGTGGCCCAAACTATTTTACCGTACTGAGATCTAAAAATATGAGATAGATCAGAGGCCCAATTCTCTAATTTAAAAACATTCAATTCACAGTATAATCTCGTCTCAGTCGCACTGTCAGCTGTCACCTATATAGTAACTATTACTTAATCTTCGCATGTATACGCGAAGATAATGTAATAGTTACTATACGAGACAGTGCGACTGACACGAGATTATATTGTGACTGGAATGTTTTAAAATTAGAGAATTGGGCCTCTGATATTTCTCAGTGTTCCGCGATACTTTGTAGTTTTCGAGTTATGGATTTATGAAAGTGTTTTTGAAAATTTTCCAGAGACCTTTAAAACTTAAAAATAATAAAAAGTGTGAGGTCTTTTCTCAATTTTTTTTTCTCTTGTGGTCATTTACCCCATTATAAAGAAAGAAAGGCCAGGTAACCTCCCCCCTAAGATCGTGAGTTCAATGTGCTTATGCAACATTATTGCGGTAAGTTTATCTCTGAACTTCAAAGAGTGCCGGATGTTAATTTCGTCCGGTTCCAACAATTCCTTTACCTACATCAAGTTTACTAAACTGTGACTGACAGCTCAGCTTATTATAGAATTGCATTGGTATACAATTCTATACCATGTATAGTATTTTGGTTTTGGTCATGATGAGATTTTAGTTTTGCAACGCAGTTGCTAGTGGGGGCTGACATCTGTACTTCATTGTGTGTTTCAGAGAATGTTAATGGAATTCTTCAAAGCGAAGAAATCTACATAGAAATTCTATTGGACACAGTATCAAACATGTCGCCCACTTTACTAGGACCTGGCGGAGTCAAGAAACTGAAATCTGGTAAATTTTGATTTAGTTTTTTTTATTAGAAAGTTGACCTGATCGAGATTGTTTGTTTACTCTGAGGTTTTTAAAAAAAAATTTTTTTCACACCTCACATTCACGTTTTTGTGATTTCACAAAAATGTGTTAATCCATGTCTTAGGTCGCATACAATCGAGTAAGAGAGCCGCTCATAAAGTCACGGAGTACTACCAAAACATTCTGTGGGGTGATGTTGGTAGCTGCCTCGAACATATCGTGCTGTGGTGGTCTTCCTACCCTTTAGCTACCAGGTAAGTACGGTCAAATTAACATATTAGATGCAAATATTCTTTGCGACAAAGCTCCGTCCACGCTGAGCGGAACTGCACTACATAGAGGAGCGGCGCGACCAAATATTGTTTATATGATACATACATAAACACACGCCTTTTTCTCCGAAGGGGTAGGCAGAGCAAAGGGCCTCTTTTCAACGTAGGTTGCACAGTCGCAGGAATATAAACGTGACAAGTGGTGAGCTCATTGCTGCCATTGCTTTCCACGACCAACTCGGCTAACGCTTTCTTCTAGTAATAAGCCAGTAGCCAGAACAAATATACCAATGAAAATTGCCCAACAACTCCGGGTACACTGTATGAAATAGGACGCACTACATGGAGCCAAAACCGCACTGCAGCACTGCAGTTCCGCTTTCTACGAATGGATCTTAACAGGCATTTACTGGGTTACTAATAAAAGTGGGTTATCCTTGGAATGACATATTGTTTTGTCTTCTGCATCGACAGGGAGTTTCAAGTTCGATCGAAAGTGACAAAACGCGGTGAACTCACCAAGGTTCCAAGGAACCTCATCACCTCTTTTATTTTTAACGTGGTTAGAATTTAACCAAAGCTAGTTAAATAAACCAGCTTGGGTTTGGGTATAACATTCCTGCCCAAAGCGCTAACTATGCCACCGTTGCAAAGTTCTATAAAGCTTTTGTATATTGCAGGTCACCTAACACAAGCCAAAAACTGCGGGAGTGGTTGTTTCAGACATTTAGTGCTAATAGTAAGTCAAAATTTAACAAGAATACCTATCTACCCACTTTTTCACGAAAGACTGGGACTCATCTATCCCCAAATACGCCACGGGGCAGGTTGTGGCTTTCAACTTAGAGACATACGTCTTTTCCCCCGATGTGTTAGGCAGAACCTCAAAGGGCTTCTTCTTTTCACCATGGGTCACACAACCGCAGGAATATAGACGTGACCAGTGGTGAGCTCATCGCCGCTTTCTTCCTGTAATAGCATAGGTACTCCTAAAAAATCAGCAGCCAGGACAATTTCCAGGAGTTTATTCCATCCAGCCCTACTAGAAGTTCGATGATCTAACTGTTTGGACATAAATATTCCAAATTGTTGTCGGACATTTTGGACACGCCAGTTTTGTTCCAGATTTATACCAATGTAAAATGCCACGTAGGCATAGTCTTCACAAGACACGTCCACCTAGGACGTGTCTTGTGAGGACATGTATTGTTGTGTTGTTGCTAAGCGCTAAATGAGATCGTTCCAGAACTTATAAAAAAAACGGGTCAACAAGTCCGGGATTAAGAAGATATTCTTCATATTGCTTTCAGATACTCCAGAACTGATACTATCCGCGTTAAGAGTGTTAGCTGATGCTTTGGGATGTCATGTCACATCAACCTCTTGGGACAAGCATTTTGGGTAAGATTTAATAAAAATTATCAATTTCTGTGTATTGTTTCACTTGATATAATTCGAATATATAATTATATATAATTTTTGTGTATTTTATGAACTGGCCCTTATTATATTACAGGGCAACCCTTAAAACAAACCTCGAACCAACGTCCTTGAAACTACATCCAGACTTGTCAGTGTATATCAGTGAGGTGAGTCCATGATACCGCTATTTTGACATTATCATCATCATCACCAGCCTATAGATGTCCACTGCTGGACATGGCCGCCCTCATATAGGTAAATGCAATGGGGGATTTGCCATAATCACTACGCGCCAAGCGGTTTGAGTGATCGCAGTATTGGTGTTAAGCACACTCTGGATGCGGCTGCCCATCTCCTGGTGTACATTAGTACGGCTTTTACTACATCCATGGGAGGCGACGGAGGGATCTATTCTTAGGCTGTACACACCACAGCCACTACTATTCTATACTAATATAACATTTAATAACTTTAACACTATTTTGTATGAAAATGTCGTGTTTTACAAGTCTACAATCCGAGAATTGGTCTGCTCCAAAGCTACTAAGCGTCAATCAATTTGTGGTCGCTATGCATGCTAAGGGGGAGGCCTCATCCAGCATATGTCTGGATGTCTACCGGCTGATGAAGAAAGAAGACACAATATAGATATACATTAAAAATACCTATATGGCCTGCCCATTGCTACTTCAACTCGATTATTCTAAGAGCTATATCGGTGACCTTGGTTCTATGGACTTCCTCTTTTCAGATTGTATCACGTAGTGAAACTAGGTAACAAGCTCTATACGGGGTGTAAAAAGACAGCTCCCGAATACTGAAGGTACCAGTAAAGCTACCTATACCATAGCTATATAAAATAGCTTTCGCCTGAGAGGTGATTCATACCGGAGAAAACCTTTTTTTTCGTTTCGTATAGTATTTTTCAGCCAGCAATGTACGCATTTATTCCGGCCGCGCGAGTTCAACGCTCCCGGTCAGCTGATCGACCCGTATGGCTATTATTTCTCATGTGGTTTTCATTGCTTTTTTTGACGTTTTTATTTATTAACGTGTTTTTAATGATGGAAAATAGGTTTTTGTGTTCCTTTAACGATACTTTATGGATATTTATAAAGAAAACACGAAAAAAGCAGACCAAAAGTGAGCATTTTTTTTTCGTGTTTTTTTAGCTTCAATATTTTCAGAATCATGGTCTGAATTCACTGTTTTAGTTTTCGGGAGTAGTCTTTTTACGCCCGGTATAACAAACATATAGGATAACAAAATGTTCTTATTATTTCAGTGTACAGTATCAGGATCCAATTTCGCTCTTATGCTGCAAGAGCTAGTGACTCTGAACAACCAATGTGAGGTCACTTGGGACTATATACTGGGAGCTCCGATCGAAGACCTGCCTATTGTTGAACAGATACCTATTTTACATCGGCTTGGTAAGTTAAAACCATGGCGGAACCCTTGTCTTGTTCAAGGTTTAACATCATAAGGAAACAGGCGATATGCCAGTTTCCATAAAGTTTCCTAGAAACAAAAATTCGTAGACATGCGGCTTGTGCACGAAATGAGCCCCTGCGATGCGGCGATCCTCACCGGTTGTTTTACCATCGGTCACAAGAACCTTTTCAGGACCACCATACGTCAACCTGTCACTATTTCCACCCTCGCTTTTTGTGAGTAGGCCCGAGTTGAGCAAGTCATCATTATCAGCGGCCATAACCAAAAGACAGCCACTGCTGGACGAGCCCTCCCCCATTTTGGCATTTGCCACAATCACCACGCGTTGATTGCAGTATTAGTGTTAGTACTCTAATGGATGGGCACTGCTACCCTTTCCCTGGTGTAATCCCTTAGTCGGCTTTTAAGACATCCACGGGAGGAGACGGAAAGGTATATTCTTAGGCCGGACACATCCGCAAGAGGCATTTCTGATAATCATTTTCGTTTAACAGATCATTCAATCCACACATACCGATTATGGTGCTTAGCTGAAACCCGAAGACTAGCCAACTTGTGGGAGATGGACGATTTCTTCCGCATAGCTCACAACGACATGCAAGCGTGCATGGAACAACTGTTAAACTTGCGATTCGCGGACCATACCGTTACCATTGAAGCTGGTAGGTTTACTAGCATGTTTCCACGGTTTCGTCCATCTAGGTAGACCCTGAGTCTACACGGACGTAGCCGCGGGCTAAATCCTATAGCATATATAGTACTCTGTACCCTAATGGTGCCCATACACCATACTGCCTTTCGTCCAATCGGCATAACACTGCCGATTGCATCAAGTAGAACTGACCGTGTGAGGGCGAGAATTGGCATGACAGTAATACTTGACCGGCACAAACACGATCAGTTCTACTTGATCTAATCGGCAGCGTCATGCCGCCTGCATCCACCGGCTTCCTGCTACCTTTTTAATGTCTTTGGTCGAGAGAGGCCTTCCTACACTGCATCGTCCGGTTCGTACATGGGACTCCCTAAAGAACCTTTATCCCCAACGGTTGACAGTTCTGCGAGCCGTATGACCTGCCCATTGCCACTTCAACTTGCTAATTCTGAGAGCTATGTCCTTGAGCTTGGATCTCTTCGAAGTGAAACTCTGTGCATAGCTCTCTCCATAGTCCGCTGCACGACCTTGAGCTTTTGAGGCCAATATGAATTTAGACGTTATTTAAAATCATAAGTTTTTAAAAGCATTGTTGTTGATTGCAGGAAAAATTGGCGTCCACGAGAATGTGTGCGCAAAAATGAGAGAGAAGTTAGTGTCTGAAGTGAAAGTGAACATTCAAAAGCTAAAAGTGAGTCCATATCAACTAACTTCTGAGGGCTTATTACGAGTTTTGCATTTAAACTATAGTTTTGCTAGGCGTAAGTGTTCACTGTGACGTACGAAGTAACTATTTACATTATCTGCAAATATTAATTCGGAGTCTGGGTGTTATAGTACCATGCTTACTCGTAGTTCCTGGTATCCACGACACGGAATCCTAGTGTGGGATCAGCCCCCTAATTACAGTACTCATTCATTCATTTACAATGTATCAGCAACTGCTTGCTCCGAGGCACCACATACAGGCGCTTCTCACCTAGTGGTAAGCGGACCATTTATGTTAAGCCAAGCCGTGTTTGTTGCCTGATTCTTCTAGGCTTGGTCGCGTTGGAACAGGAGTAATTTAAGTTTATATAAGACGATTCAAAATGATCCTTGTGAGTTCAATGAATAAAAATGATTTTGATTTGATTTGATTTGAGTAGCAAATGGAAATGGGGTACGCGTATGGGGGATCATTCTGGCAGCCTTAGCGCTGTCCAAATCTTTTGAAACTTAAAGGTCAAGAAGTTTTCCCTATCCAAGTTTCATAAGATTTAGAAAGCAAAGTGAAAAAAAAAAAAAAATTGGTTGTCAAAGTGATCCCCATTACCATTTGCTACTATAATTGGGGGGCAGGACTATGTATGTGACTGTTGGGTGTTATTTATTTATTTATTCCTTGATATTTAACTACGCTACAGTAAAATTACCCAGTGACTCCAATAAATAAGTTTCAGGTTTTTATAATTCCGTACCCAAAAGGGGCCAAACGGGACCCTATTACTACCCTATTAGTACCATGGTACTCGTAGTTCCTGATACCCACGACACAGGAATGTGGAATCACCTATATATGTGACTGTTAAGGCTGCTACACACTATGCTGGCGGATATTCTGTGTATATACCCGCGGCATAAATCGGCATACCCGCGCGGCAAAAAGTCGCCGGCCGTGCCGCCGGCATAGTGTGTAGAAGCCTTTAGTTATGTTACTTGTTATTTATATTAATTAATATTAACCCTCATATTCATAATCAATTTTTAAACCTTTGATAACTAAAATAGCTTTTGTCTTGTGTTGGCGTATGTTATTTCACATCAGAAAGAACAAAACAAAAGCTATTTTGACTAAAATAGGTTTAAAAAGTGATTATGAATAAGGGGGTTAGTATTTAATTACAGGAAGCTACAGAAGAGATAATATCCGTTCTTTCAAGCGTGTGTGCATCGACCAGCTTAGCGCACCTCACCATGATATTCCCGAGCAACGCGGAATGGCGGGGCGTGGCGAACCCAGATCCCGCACATTCGATATACGTACACGAATTTTTAAGTTGGTACTAATTTACTAATAATTCGTTCGCCCCGAACTGAGACCTCACGATGTTTCGATATTCGTCCCTATCTCAACGACGTCTGAACCGACCCGAGATGTTTCGATATTCGTCCCTATCTCAACGACGTCTGAACCGACCTGAGATGTTTCGATATTCGTTCCGAATGCTTTACCAATTTTTTTAATTTAATTCTTTGCTCAACTAAAATTGCACAAATGGAGGACTTAATGCTATGCAGCATTTTCTGTCAGTATTCCAAGATGTTAACAGTAGTTGGCTATAAATTTTATATAAAAGATAGCTTATAAACTAATTTGCAAAATGGCGCTTACGCCCTTTTGAACGCGACCCTAGTTTGCTTCTAATTTGGCTATTATTTCTTCGAACTCCATGAAACTTTGTACACATGATCAGTACACTAATATTTTAGACCTGTTGTGCGTTAGTTTCTTATAAAATTATATGGTTAACAAATCAAAAATAAAAATTCAAAAAAACTCACTGTAAGGATATTTCACGCCGGACCCCTAATAGACCGTCCCTGTGTGTGGGTAGTCCGTTATTGTTATTCTGGTGTCCTGTTTCAGATAAAATGTTATTGCCAGTGATAAAGGCGACGAATGACGTAACGACTTTGAATATGGTGCTGCGGATCATGTGCGAGTCCTGGCTTCATCACATCTACGTATCGAAAGTTAAATTTACGTAAGCATTTATCCCAGATTATTTATCATGTATGTTCTAATTACTACAAACACACAGCTAAGCATGTAATAAAATAATACAGATCAGTGTGAGAGACTCGTGCTCTGAGGCTTCCGTACCGTTATTTTGGCTAGCGACATCTAGTTGTGATTTTGGTACTAAAGTGAACATGGCATAGCAAATATCCGATTATTATCTAGTCCGTTCTAATTACTACAAACACACAGCTAAGTAAGCAAGTAATAAAATAATGCGGACTTGTGTGAAAAACTCGCGCTCTGAGGCTTCCATATCGTAATTTTGGCTAGCGACATCTAGTTGTGAAGTGAATATGGAATAGCTAAATGTGTATGTTTCAGATTTTTCTCTTTAGTTTGAGTTATTTTCGTGCCAATTTTCCAGATTCTTGGACAACTGATGCACCGGAATGAATAACCTGATAAGTGACGCAACTACATACCACCCAAGAGACATATACATAGTCCTGATCCCACACTAGGATTCCCTGTGTCGTGGGTATCAGGAACTACGAGTACCATGGTACTACAACACCCCAACCAAGAACAAATATTTGCAGATCATGCAAACCTTTGTCCCGCAGTGGGAATCGAACCCGCACCTCTTGCGTCTCAGCCGGCTACTCGCCCACCACGCCACATAGGTCGTCAAACTTTTTAATGCATTGAGCTAGGATCTTTCAGAGGACTAGTATTATTTGGTATTAATTTCAACTTGATACCTTTAGCCGTTTCTGAGTAAATGGATCTTGAGGGACAGACGTAAAACAAAGTGATGAATGGAATGGAACGGAATGGTTCCGTTGGTACCTTTTGAGGTACCCTAAAAATCCTATTCATCCAGCAAACCCGCGCTAGGTCCATGTGTATAAGGCCCGTTCACTTTTGCTATCAGGGCCCCAATTCTACTAAACAAATTGTGTTTGAATTGTTAATGAATTATCTCAAAATGGTAATTTTTGTGATAATTCAAAAACAATTTGTTTAGTAGAATTGGGGCCCTGAAATATGGACAGAGTCTGAGGGAACTTGATGATGATGATTTTTGAGCTTCACTTTAATGATTTTTGAACTCCCTTTTGAGCTTGGCGTTGATGTTTTTTTATTTCCACGTTTATGATTATTGAGCGTAACGTTGACGGTTTTTGGTTTCAGTACAGAAGCAGCGGTTCAATTGCTGGCAGATTTCAATGAAGTCAGAAACTGGTTGAATGAATGCAAACCGTTGTCTACAGCAGGAAGGAAGCAGATGTTGCTGAATGAAGTTTTGAGGTAATTACCATTTTTATCACTTTAAAAAACCAATTACCATAATGCCTCGTACTAATTAATGAACGATCATGCGATGCGATTTAAATACTCACACAAAATCGAACACATCACGTGCGTGAGCTTCAATTAATTAAGGTAACAACTTTTGATCACTGGTCTATTGACCAGCGAACGAAGGACGAGGCCTTTTGTTCATCAGCTTCTTGGTCACGTCCTGCAATTGTGCGTCCTATGGTGAAAAGAGGCCATTTGAGCCTCATTCTATCTTTCCGGGAAAAAGACGCGTGTCTTTGTGTGTATGATGAAATAAAACTAAAAAAAAAAAAAAAAATAACATAACACTCAACAGTCGCAGATCGAACAAACATTTGTCCCGCAGCGGGAATCGAACCCGCAACCTCGCATATCTTATCTACTCCCCCACCGCGCCACAGAGGTCGTCATAGGAGGAAGTTGGTGAGAAAGTCGCATTCTTGTTTGATGACATTCTTAACTGTGTTAGTGCCATTAAGCATACCCGTATTCAGAAACAATACTTGAGTGGTCATTTTTATTTCAGGCGATGTGAAGGCGTCGGCAGATTGCTACTGCACGCGCCCGGCGACTTGATATCCATGCACGACTCCACCATGCAGTCCGCTCAGCAGTTGCGGAAAGATGGTACGTTTGACATTTTACTAAGGCTCGTTACAACATTATTTATAGGGTTCCGTACACAAGGGGTGCCAACGGGACCCTTTACCTACGCTATCCGTCTGTGTGTGGCTAATGAATGAAATCTAAAATACCGAGCTGCGCTCACGGACCAAATTGTAGCTTCGAGACTCGCCAAGATGACGTGGGATTGGGCTGGCCGCGGCTGTCGCATGCCAAGCGAGAGAGCCTCTAGAATGTAACAAACATTTGCACTTATTTTTGTATGGAAACACCTAAAAGCGCCCCTAGTGAACACTGCGAACTTCCATTTTCATACAAAACCCTTGTGGTATATATACACCGTTTATTCCAATCTGTCCTACCAGAAGTTCGACGATCTAACTGTTTGGACAAAAATATTCCAAACTGTTAGCCTGACTAGTCGGACAGTTTGGAATTTGGATTTTCGGCCAGTTTTATTCCAGATAGAACTAGGTACCGTAAACGAAGTACAGTGCCATCAAAAATAAAAACTGAAATAAATTATTATTATCAATTTTTATTCGTTTATTAAGTTTATTCCATCCAGTCCTACTACTTACACACTACTACTTACTTTTATATGGATCAAATAAAAAGCAAAATGGATAATACTATGAGCAACTTTTGTAACACTTTTACCAACAACAAAAAAAATAGGGACCATGAGAACAATCACTTATGCTATTGGAAAATGCCACCATGCACACGTTGTAGTTGCTTGTTACATTTCTAGACTAAACGCTCTGAGGCAAAGGTAGTCACGGAGTGAGCGCTCTGACCTAGTGAAGCGACGCAGCAGACCAAAACGGAGATGGCGGTAAGGACTAGGATAAGTTTCTGCCTAACTGCGTTGACATAGCACAGGATAGTGATGTTGGAATGGGGGAAGCCTTTGCCCAGCAGTGAGACACAAACATGTAATAATATACATACATAAACACACGTTTCTTTTCCTCGAAGGGGTAGGCATAGCCTCTAAGGGCCACTTTTCACTGTGGGTTGCACAATCGTAGGAATATAGACGTGACAAGTGGTGAGCTCATCGCCGCCATTTTATAAATATAAATGTCGTTAATTTCAGAGAACGACGCGCCTGAGCAGCTGATGCCCGCCGAGATGTACGTCCCGAACCAGAAGCAATGGCTGACTTTACGCGCCAAAAAGCTAAAAGGCCCCCTCGCGTTTACCTTGTGCTGTGTCGTTTTGAGCTAATATTTAATAAAACAATAATTTATTTTACAAATCCTATATTTTCTTTGATTAATGCCCATGTTATTAGTTGCTGTACGCCGGTTTGAAAACTAGAGCGAGACAGATATAACTTTCGATTTATATGTCTCGCTTTGTTCATTCAATGTTGATTTGTTCTTTTTTAGACTGACCAAACACAGAGCTGTGATCTTAGGCTGAATAAACAAACTTTCTACATACTGCGTGTGCACAATGACCAACTGTCCGTGAACAACGGGCAGTATTCTACCATCATGGCAACGTTAGGAAATACAACGCACAAATGGAGTTTAATCATCATCATCTGCCTGTAAAAGTCCACTGCTGGACATAGGCCTCCCCCTAGAATGACATGACGAACGGTCTTTTGCCATCTCTATCCACTGACTTCCTTGCTCCCTTTATAATATGGAGTTTACATATTTCAAACTACAAAGTAAATACATTTGAAATAATAACTTAATAATAATAATAATATAAGTACATTATTTGCATAAAAACGTAAGTCAACTGTTGAAATAAACAATAAAGTACGTACATGTTACGGATAATTGGATAAGGCAACGCCTTATTTTCTATAGAGCTATAAACATTTTTGATTAATCTTTCCTCTACCAAAATAGTAGTTCTAGTTCTTTGGCGTTAAGTTACTAGAGACAAAAAACGGACACAAACCAGCAAACGTGTAAAAATAGTGAAGCCACTTTTTGCAGTTAACGACGTAGCTTTGGAACATTTTGAAGTAAACAGTTTATCTCTGTTACTCCTCTTACTATTACTTCGTATATGACGTCGATTTGATAGAGACAGCTATATTATTTGTGTGACGTGTGTTGCCTACCGTATAAAAATGTTCCCCAAGATCGACAATTACACTTATTTTAATAACAAAAGAGTTAATTTAATTCATTTGTAAACGTTGTATAATTTGCATACACTGGAAAACTGAGCGAACTACCGGACAAATAATTTACAATAATTTTGTTCAAACCCTCCTACAGATTTCATCTATGAAAAAACTATTTCATGAATTTTAGTTCAATATAATAATGCTATATTTTCTCTTATAACTACAGCACAAAATAGAGCCTAAAAAAAGGCTCGGAAACATGAACTATCCCATTCACAAAACAATAACAAGTACTTAACAAATACATCAAATTAAAACACTATGAGAAACTGATATAATAATGGCCGAGATCGCACAATAATGCAAGAAATCGTCCCGATGCCGAAGAGTGCGGGCGCTTTGCAAGCAATCTTTCTCGCTCTAGCGAACAATGTTTCTGAGCGACAGAAAGGGATAGTAACAGGAACATGCTGTTCTGTGCGGACAAACTGATACCATTGTATATTATTGTACATTGAACTCAGACGATTAAACCTACTGGACTATATATTATATATTTAATTATAAATTAATTTGGGTATTATTAATCCCATTAGCTGTCGATTGTCATTTTTCGAAGCCCACCGCTTCTCAATCCATTTGAGAAGATCAAATGGTGGAGTAGCGGTGGGCTTCTTTTTGATCCCAAATGGTATAACTAACCAGTTATTCATTTATTTTATATACAAAATAAAGCGAAATTTAGCAACAATGTGTGGAGTTCATTTCAGTAGACTTTATAAAAATCAACTTCACTAGTTGATAAAATATTTAAATTGAATTAATTGAATTATTAGAATTTCATAACTTATAATTTTCAGAATTTTTCTGAATTTTATAACATGCTCACAAAATATTGCATAAACTTTTTTGTACTTCACCTCTATCAAAACAATAAAAGGCTGGTGCTCATTCGATTTGAACATCCCAGTTTATTCTATACATATAAAAAAACGTAAAACATCTTCTTTTGGACCAGAGGCCTTAGACAAAGTAACATTCAAATAGTGATGACGCCAGTAGAAAAGTCCAAAATGTATGGGATTGATGTTAGCTATCGATATGTCACGTGGTCTACTGTATTGAATTACGATTGTAGAAATGGAATCGCTTCGAAGCGAATGCCGTTTGGCTAGGCCCTCAGGTTCAATTTCTATTTCGCATTTTATTTTCAATATGTGCACCAACCTATCTCTATCATCACTTTTCTCTAGCCTCAAAGGTTTGCTGGAAGAAAACTCCTTTCAGAGTTAAGCTCACTTTTGTACATGTCCGCCAACTCTTACTTCTGAGTTTACTTAGTGAGTGTGCAATAAAGAATAAGAACGTTTTGCACTGGGTAACAATATCATCAAAACTTAGGAACGAATAAACAGTTTTTTATAAGGCTTGACGGAGCATGCAGTATTTTTTTTTTATCATCAGCTTGTATAATTCCGCTGCTGGACATAGGCCTCTCTTCTAGAATGCCACGACGCACGGTCTTGAGCCGCCTCCACCCACCGACTTCCTGCTACCTTTATAACATCTTTAGTCGTATTGCAGTAGTGAGTCATAAATCTATCGTATGTGTAAATCTAGCACCGTTTGTCAATCATCGTCCGAGTCCGAACGTCTACACTTTTCCTTCAACTTATCGTACTGGTTCTTCACAATCATATCCGCTTTGATCTTTTCCATATCGCTTAGTAACGAACTCACTTCTATATTATGCAACTTCTCTGGGGGTAATGACGCCGCGTCACTGTCTAATCCGGAATCTTCATCAGATTTATCAGCGTCAACGCATTCCGCGTCGGAAGGTTCGTGGACGCTTTCGTCGGAACTGTCCTCGCCAAGTTGTCCAATCCGGTACGCTTTGGGGACTTTGTCGTTGTTGATTGGAATGCTGACGTCACGTCCTTTGCGCACTTCGCCACGTTTCCTTTTACTGGTGCTTTTGGCTATTACGCGTTTCTGGTGGTCCAGTTGAGGGAATAGTTCTATGGGAAAGAAGGATAGTGATTAGAAATAGGTTACTCTTTCATCATTGCCTAGATAAACGTACTCTGCAAATACTTGACTTTTGTCCATTTAGTCCTACTAGTATGTCCGTTTAGTCTTATTGAATTGTGTACTGAAATTAGTAGTACTAAAATAACTATTTTGTCCGTTTAGTCCAATTAAAATTCATACTACAGATAGTAGGACTAAATGGATTTTTTTTCTCTGTTTATTCCCACTAGTAGAACTGAACAGTAGAACTATACGGACAACTTCAGAGTTGCCGTGGTGGTATCCGGCCTAAGAAAATACTTCTCAGTCTCCTCCCGTGGATGTTAAAAGCCGACTAAGGAATTACACAAGGGAATGGGCAGTAGCATCCACCAGAGTACTCAACATCAGCTATGCGATCGCCCATCCTCCTGCCAAGCGTGGTGATTATGGCAAATTCACCATTGTGTTATATGAAGAAGGCCTCGTCCAGCAGTGGAAGTCTTCTACTGGTTGAATCTTACTAAATGAGTACACTTACCATGTGCATTGCTCAGTGCCATTTCTGCGGCGTGCATTTCCGCCTCCTGTATGGAATGACCCCTCGCCGAGGCCAGCCTCGTGCCCCGGAAGTACACGCCGACTGTGTACACGCGCGTGTTGGTCGGCCCCAAGCATTCTATCACCCTGGAAAAGACAAAAGTCGTGTAATGAGGAAATGAACTGATCGCATTATAATGAGCGAACTGAGAGACCAAAGTCCGAGTTTTAACGAGCAATTGACTCTGACATAATGGTGTAGTGTAACACGGATTTGTGTATGGAAATTGAGGTTCACAAAGTGTACTAGGGGCGTTCATCGGTGTCACTATACAAAATCCATGTTTCTAAATCATAAGTCCGTGTAAATTATTTGTTATTACTTTTCATTAAAAAACCGACTTCCACCATTGAGTTCAGCTATCTGCATGTTTTTATTTGCTAAAGGTAACAACAACAACTTGTTGCTGAATTTACCAAAATCGCTATATGTATTCATATAATATTTGAGGAGTTCCCTCAATTCCTCATGGAATCCATAATCAGAACTGGGTTATGAAAAAAATTGGACCAATCTGGAAGTATAACCAATCGAATAAAAAAGAATTTTCCAAATCGGTTTATAGACGACGGAGATACGAGGTAACACACATTAAAAAAAAATACAACCCAATTGAGAACCTCCTCCTTTTTTTGAATTCGGTTAAAAACAGAGTGAACACAAATGGCGGACAATGGGCAAAAAGTGGGCAAATTAAATTGGGACTGGGCAGAGCACATCTGCTGTAGGATGGGTTGTGGGCCTAACAAAATTCATAAATTGTCTAACTCATGTTGCTTACTTGTATAACGGTATGTCGGGCTCGCCGCCCTCCATAGAGCGTAGTGTAAGACAGCATTGTTGCAGTTTGGACTTGGGATCGTTCCAATCCTGGTTCATTATGAACTCTTGCAGGCGAGGGAACAGGCACGCATTGCAGAACGCCTGGCAGTAATCTAAGCCCTGTGGAATAAAAAACCTTTGTAAACCAAGATCGTGTAGAATTTAACAGGCGAACGAAGCGGGCCGTGTTGTCATGGGTTCGGCCTAGTAACCCCTCCATTTTCTTCCTTGGATATTATGATAGCCGACTTAAGAGATGGGCCCAATTAAAATAACTTTTCATTTAAAAAACCGACTTCCGCCATAGTATTTGACAAAATATTTGGATGAAAACAAAATGATGAAAGAACCATAGTGGTGAAAGGATTATTATACTTTTTGAATGCAAATGCTTGGTTTGTTGCTGAAAATATCAAAATCGCCATATGTATGCCTACAATATTTGAGGAGTTCCCTCAATTCCTCATGGATCCCATCATCAGAACTGGATTGGGACCAATCTGGAAGTATATCTATACAAATAAAAAAATAATTTTCCAAATCGGTTCATAAACACCGGAGATATGCGGTAACACACATAAAAAAAAAAAATACAACCGAATTGAGAACCTCCTCCTTTTTTGGGAAGTCGGTTAATAAGTATTAACATCAATCCACCTGCCACGCGTGGTAACTATGGCGCAAATCTCCCTTATTAAATTCTAGGGGGGTGGGGGGGGGGGGGGGGGGGCTAGTCCAGCCGTGGACATCTAACACCTTATGATAATGTTGATGATAAAGCAAGCCATGTAAGCGCAGCCCTCAGGGGAAGTACTAGCTAACACCATATCTATATTTGCCACCAAGCAGTTTGCAAGCATTGGTATGTTCCGATTTAAAACATACCATGATGAAATTACAGGCACATCAAAATTAACCACTTAGTGTCTCAGTGTGGCGGATGCAGTACAATGCCACGTAAGGCGCGTCCTAGGTGGACTTGATCTATGACGTATTGCTGTTGCAATTAATGGGCAGGAGTTAACGCTTAACATACTAAAGGCCCAGTTACACAAATATAATTTTAAAAAAATATGCGTACAAAGCGCGTCTTGTTTTGTAGCCATAGTTCTAAGAACAACAGACACCTCGTGTCGCACACCATCTTTTGTGTGCGGTTGTTCACTAGAGATGAACGTAACTCACTCGATCGATGAACAGAGCGCCGAGGAACGCCTCGAGTAGATCCGCCTTGTGTTTCTTGGTGCTCGGCTTCGATTTAGGGTTGTTGTAGATCGCGAACTCAGACAGGTTGAGATCGTCGCACACCATCGACTGTGTGCGGTTGTTCACTAGAGATGAACGGAGTAACTGAAAAGTAAGATTTTCATGGTGATTTTTGAGACCATGTAAAAAACACAGAAAATCAGAAAAACAATTCTGAATCAGAGATCAGAAATCACTGATTCAACTGATTCACTGATTGCTTGATTAGCAAGTTGAAGTGGCAATAGCCAGGTCATATAACTCATAGAACCAATGAGGAATAAAGGTTCTCGATGGACTAAAGACACAAACGTCGCAGGTAGTCGGTGGATGGAGGCGGCCCAAGACCGTTCGTCGGCATTCTTGGGGGGAGGCCTATGTCGAGCAGTGGACTTCTACAGACTTATGATGATGATGATGATGTAAAAAATTAAGGCGACTCAACTTCATACTCGGACAAGAAGTGACAAAACGGGACTATTACCTCTACATAGTCCCGTTTTGTCGGAATTTTTATGTTAAATTTATCGAATCGAGTCCTACGTACTTGCAGCCAAGATATATGGATACATGTTGGATAGTTGCTTACCGATAGATGCCCCTCGTGATGATCCGGGAAGTATCGGTACAGTCGATCTGACACCACGAGTTGCAATACTGTATCGCCCAAGAACTCGAGTCGTTGGTTGGAGCCAAGCGTCAGATGTGTAAATCCGACTGAACGGTCCGTGAACGCACGCGCCAGCAAACGAATGTGTTTAAATTCCACATCTGCAATGGAAAACAAAGAATAATATTTTAGGTTGGAAAATAACCAATATTCAACAGTAAATAAATATTGCAAGGTCAAGAAAGTACACACACGAAATGATGGAGTTAATATGAGCTAAAAGAAGTCATTTTGAAAAAATGAAAAATAAATAAAGTGTAAAAATACCTTAGAGAATTTATAGTAGGGAGATGGCAAGCATACGCTTTCCCCTCTGCCGAAGTACATGAACGGTCGTTCGTGTCAGTTTATAAAAACTAGTTTAGCCACGATCGTTCGCCATTCTGCGTTCATACCTGTCGCTATACGGAGCTCCTAAAAATGGTTGGTTGTGCTGTGGTTTCGTGTTAATGGCGGTCGGAAACATCAAATTTAACAAAATATGGAGTTTCTTATCACATTTAAGTAATTGACAACACAATTAAGCCATTAATTTCACCGTAAAATATATTTTCTTAGTGCAAGCTTACGACAGAAATAACGATACGTAATTTCTTGGTACGGGGACAAGTGATGTGAAAACAACGAACGAATGAATGAACGAAAGAGGCTGCAACGATTTTTATGAAATTAACAGGATATGGAGTTTTCAGGCCGAAAAAACGATCTTAAAGCTGTAAAAAAAAACCTGATTCCAAAGAAAATATCAATACCTACGCTGTTCAATACTGGCCTAAAATATAGGTTAAATGGGCTTGATTAGCTGTTTTTGGGGTTTTAAGGGGTTGTAAAGTTCTTTTAGAGGATTGTATTTCCTTTTTTTTCGGTTTTAGGAGCCAAAACATTGTTTTTTTTTAATACTGAACAGTCACATACGTAGTCTTGATCCCACACTAGGATTCCCTGTATCGTAGGTACCTATCAGGAACTACGAGTACCTGGTACCATAACACCCAGACCAGGAACAAATATTTGCAGATCATACATGCCTGAGACCCATCCTCTGATTTAAAAACATTCCAGTCACAATAAAATCTCGTGTCAGTCGCACTGTCTCGTATAGTAACTATTACATATTCTTCGCAAGAAACGCGAAGATTAAGTAATAGTAACATACGTGACAGTGCGACTGAGACGAGATTATACTGCAAATTGAATGTTTTTAAATTAGAGAATTGGGCCTCTGATGCGTGTGATTTGGAAATCATATAATTTTATAAGAAACCAACGCACCACGGGTCTAGATATTAGTGTACTGATCATGAATACAAAATTTCATGGAGTTTGAAGAAATAATAGCCAAAATAGAAGCAAACTTCGTTCCCATGCAAAAGGACGTACGCGTACTACCGGTGACCTCTTAAATCCTAAAAATCAATTTTTAACTGACTATGTTTTTTTTGTATGTTTGTTACGCGATTAATATTGATTAATATGAATCAATTCACCTATTCAACCATAATGAACATACATCCATAGACTAGGTGCATAGATAATGAATAATCTTAATTTCATTCAGTCTTTTACACCCCATCACTAGTTTTTGCGTTAGTGTGCAACTAACCAATAGTGTAATTACAGAAATTATTTATTTGTGTGCTTGTTTTATGTTTGTGTGACAGCTTTTATTTCCGTGTGCGTTTATAGAGACGCCTCAACTTTCTGCATGAGTGTGCGTGAGTAAGTAAATGTGTGCTGTACATGTTTACCTCACCTCCCGCAAAAAGTGGCAGAAATAATTTAGTACTAGAAGTTGAGCATGCCATCTCCCTACATAAATTCTCTAAGAAAAATACCAACATCACCAGCCTGTTTACGGCCACTGCTGAACGAGGTCTCCCCTATTTAATACAATGGGGGGATTTGCCATAATCACCACGCTTGACAAGCGGATTGGTGATCGCAGTTTGGTGGTAGGAAGGAATGCGTGTTGGACAGAATGCGTGTTGGACGGTTTGCGTGTTGGACGGATTGCGTGTTGGAAGGACTGCTTAAAACGTTAAAAACTCAAGCGGATGCTGCTGACCATGCCACCTAGCATGGCAGCTCTGTACTGCCTATATTTTTTTTTTTCATAATGTGTTTTATTGTATCATTCTTTTAATTAAATAAATCATTATTATTATTATAGATTCAGCTTATTCTAATTAGTAAAATTTTAACACTTTGACAAATAAAAAAAACCGCTCGTTTTACCACGGGGCATGGGACCACGGCCCCCGTTAAAAAAACTTGTGTTTGTTATTATTTTTAAGTGTACCAAAAGATGTAAAATTATAGTTTTAGGTATAAAATATGTATGTTAGTCTATACTATGAGGTATATATTTCTATGGGCTTATTGTTTAGGTATAATTCATGGTACATTTCCCATGTAGCCTGAAATAAATATATTATTATTATGGGGAATTCGTGCTAAAGTAATATGAATCACAATAAATTTAGAGACATATTCTGAAACGGTTTGACTTACTGATAGAGGTTTCAAACTCGGTCAGCTTCTGTAGAAACTCGAAGTCTTTGATGTACTTCCTATCGCCTAAAGGCTCCTGTTCTTGCAACGGATGCAATCGGTCCTTGACCCACGTGTCGTACAGGTCGGGGTATTCGTGCCAGAGGGATATGGCAAACACTCGGTCGGCCACCTTCATTAGAGATACAAAGAATTTTAAGAGATTGCAGAGATTGTTTGGTGAACTACAGTAACCATGGCATCACATGATCATAGTCCACTCATCATCATAACATACCACCCAACATTCACATCCTGATCCCACACTAGGATTCAATATGTCATGGATATGGTCAGGGACTGCGAGTACCATAGTACCACAATATTCAATTCTACAAATATTCATGTAAGCTGCAAGAATCGAACCCTCGTATCTCAGCTGGCTACTCGCCCGTTGCACCACGGTGGTGATCGATCATCATTATCATCAGCCGATATACGTCCACTGTTGGACCAAGGCCTCCCCATACAATGCCACGGTAAGCGGTTTTGGACGGCCTGCATCCACCAACTTCCTGCGACCCTTAAAATATCATTGGTCTATCGACTGGAGAGCTGTCCTACACTGCGTCTTCCGGTTCGTGATCGCCACTTGAGAACCTATATTACCCAGCGGTTGTCAGTTCTGTGAGCCCACCTGCCCATTCTCACTTCAACTTGCTAATTCTGAAGATTATGTCGCTGATCTTGGTTCTTATACGGATTTCCTCAAATATCAATCAAATAGTGAAACTCCAAACATAGCTCTTTCCATAGCCCTCTGCACGACTTTGGCTCAACTATTGAGACTTCAACTTGCTAATTATGAGAGCAATGTCGGTGACCTTGGGTCTTCTTCGGGTTTCCTCGTTTCGTTCACACTCAAAACGTCATAACTTTTCAATCGTGACACAGCCAAACTAGGCATAAGTAACTAAGCAGCAGACTCCTTTACATCTGCTGTGTTCTCACGGGTGTCTAACTAAGATATGGTGTTCATTATTCTTACCTGTAGACCAGCATCTAGGAAAAGTGCTCCCATCAGAGCTTCGAAGCAGTTGGCCATCGCATGTTTCATCACCACCTCCCGACATAGATCTGAGCCGTGCGCGTAAAGCATAAACTTTTCCAGCTCAATGTTCTGAAATTTCGAGAAGTGAGATCATTTTGATGGATGGTATGAACTCCACTACATATTTTGTTAGTAGTAGAACTTCTTGTGAAAGAGTTCGTCCGGGGAAGTACTACCACCGTATCTATTTCAGCTGCCAAGCAGTAGTGCTCGCATTGCTGTGTTTCGGTTTGAAGGGTATGGGTGCCGGTGAAATTACAGGCACATGAGACTTTTCATCTTTATGTCTCAGGGTCGGCAGCACGCGTGTTTTGCCTCTGGTGCTGCAGGTATCCATAGGCTACGGTAACTACTTTCCATAATGGGGGCCGTAAGGTTGTCTGCTTGCCAAGTAGTATAAAAATAATATTTCACGTAAGGAATATGGAGAACAGAGTGAAAGATTTTTCACCTACTCTTGCTAGATGCGCCAAATGCTGGTTCTGGACTATAGACGCCCTGTACGTAGCTAACCCTCCTTCCGCAAGCGATGGGAACATTTTGAAGAGATGTATTGAGGATATGAACTCTACTACTGCGTCTCCAAGGAACTCCAGTCGCTCGTTGTGTTTGATCTCCGATTCCGTCTCGTTGTTTCGTCCGAAGCGTGACATTATGTTAATTAGGGTGACGATACCTGAAAGAATAGAAGGAATATAACAGCTTTTCGTAGCTCAGTGGTTAATGAGCAAGCCCACTGTTTTAAAGGTTGGGTTCGAATCGTAGCGGGTGTGGACCATCGAAAACTAGCAATGTGTGGATTTAGAGACGTCATTTATCATCGTCTTAAAATTTTCCTTACTAAAGAGAGTAAACCTAAGTTCACGAAAACATGACTAGCCGGCTGAGACGCGGTGCGGGTTTGATTTCTACTGCGGGACTAATGTTTGCATGATCTGCATATCCGGTTATTTTTCCAGGTTTATGTGTTGTGGTACCATGGTACGCGTAGTTCCTCGACACCAACGACACAGGGAATCCTAGTGTGAGATCAGAGGGCCTATTACGGGTTTTGCATCGCAAGAATCAATTTGAGAGTCGTGAGTATTCAACGTGACTTACGTAGTAGCTATTTATGAATCAGTGCTGTTTATATCGACAGCGCGGCACTGAATGATGAATAGTTACTATGTAAGTCACGGTAAAAGCTCACGATATTTGCAAATCGATTGTTGCAATGCAAAACTCGTAATAGGCCCTCTGGGCTGTGTATGTGAGTGTTAGGTGTTATTTATTTATTTAACTCACCCTTCTTCCTAGTATAATGTATTCTTCTATCCCCATATTCCGGTTGCCGTATCCCGCAATTCGTCAAGCTGTTCCTAGCATGATCCGGGTTGGTGCCAAAGTTCTCCCGATACGACGGATGTGTGAGTGCGGTTTGTAGAAGTGTACGTTGCTTGAATACATATCCGATCTTTTTCTCAAGGTTGTCCAGCGATTTGTGAAAACGAAGATGGCGGATCAGGACTGGTATTAGCATGGCATGCTGTAAAAGTACGCAAATAAAACATTTTAATAAACAACGCAGAAGATAAAAAACAGGTCTTGTGGTTTGGTTTATTTTAATTCTATTTCTTCAACACCACTGCTCGACGAAGCCTCCCCCATAGAATGCAATGGGGAGATTTGCCATAATCACCACGTTTGGCAGGCGGATTGGTGATCGCAGTTTGGTGTTGAGTACTCTGGTGGATGCTGCTGCCCATCCCCTGGTACAATCCCTTAGTAAAACTTTTCAAGAAGAAGGGGTATATTCTTAGGCCGGACACACTGTGGTGTGTGTGGATCGAATAAGTCGATTTAGTGCTAAATAATATAAACTTACTTGCACAACGTCGCACATGAGTCCAGTGGTATGGAAGCCGCTGGACGAGATAGCGACGGTCACATCGCGCTTCATTTTGGTCTGTGTCCTCATTTCTTGTAGTTTCGCCTCTCTGGCCGCGAGCCGCCGTCGATCTTTGTAAGTGGGTTTCGCCATGTTGGCGATGAGATGACGGAACTTTACGTAGAAGCGCCAACGTTTTTGATACCTACAAATTGTACAAAAATTGTACAAAGTGGTAGTGGGAAGCAACCCTTCTTTTGGGTCCAAAAGTTAGGTGTTCAATGAGTTTTTGGCGCATTACTAAAGCGTGCAGCCTGTGCAGAAAGAGCAGGCTTGAGGGTGTGGCAGTTGCCAATTACGATTTTGTGTTAGCAACCCTGTCTCGTTGTTGTAACACAACTACAAGATCCAAATACTTGTACTAAAAAAGTAAACAATAAAATAAAAGCATTTCATGGCTGGTTTAAGTTGTGTGAATGTCTAAATCTATAAAACTAATCTTTTGAATCTATGCTGACTAAAAATATAATCTATTTAATTATTATTAGATTTATTTTTTTGGAAACAATGTCCAGCCTTCATTTGGGAGGTCAAATGATACAATGATCGATACAATTGTTGTCATTAGTTCGACGAAAACGCTTGAGTTAGCTATTTTGTAGCACACTGGTATTTGCGGGCGAAATCGCAGCCTGCAGCTAGCAATTCTATAACCACTCACTCAGGGCTGCCAGCATAGCTCAGCTGTGGCGGTCTGATGCCGAAATGCACGATCTCCGGGTAGTATTCCGATGGGTTCTCCATGGCGACCGGTGGACTGCGGTCTAACTGGTCCACTCGCACTGAACACGGCTTCTTACCGGGATATGTTACTATCATACCTGTAGATGGATATATAACTCTTTATTGAGCATTAACAAGGAAATATTACGCTTGGTTGCAGCATCATATAGGCAACGCAAATACAAATACAGCAACGCACAATTGTATAGGCGGTAGAACCAGAAAAATATTAGAGATAATTGAAACGTATAGAAATAGAACTTGAATAGGAAAGTTGATGGTAGATGTTTCATGTCAGTCGTTGTGTCATACGTATTTCGTATTCCAACCAAAGTTTGCGAAGTTTTTTTATGTAAATAACCTCGTATCTATTATATTCCCCCAACTTCTTCACACTACATTCAATTTGCTTTTTCATTCTTTTAGCATAATTACCACAAACCTAAAGTATCGCTAATCGTAAAGTAACGAGAAATTTACAAAAATGGTGGGTCACAAAATGTACGGAGCGTCGCCATCTTTCTTTAAACCTAGTTTTTGTTATAAATTTTTGTTTGTTTTAGTGTAAAGCTAGCTGATGAAATAGTCAACATACCTTTGATAGTATCAACAAACTTCTGCCAGTAATAATGGTCCATCTTGTGATACTCTGCCAACTTGTCCGGAGGTATGAGTAGACCACTCTCGTCGACTAGGTACTTCATTACTTCAGACATAGATAACACCTAAAAAAGCAAACAATAATTATTAAGTTTTTTATCATTAGGAAGTGGCAAATTAAAGTCACTACAAAAATCACTACAATCAAGATGTCTACAGCAAATCCAAAGAAAAATCCCTTTCCCAGAGCGATATTTTTGAGGTTTTAGAATTTAGTGCACCAGACCTAACGCAGAAAAGGCGAAAATTGATTGCTTTTATAAGCACTGGTATTATGTGGAACAACCAGTGTAAAACCTATTTTTTACCCGTACTTATAAGGTGACCCCCACTAGCTCACTGGTCACTGGTTTTCCCTGACCACCTTGAGCTTCCCTTATTTTACAAAAAGTGGATACCCAATTATGTCAATGAAAGCTAAAAATAGCCTAAAATCAATCTATTGAACCATAAACATAATCTAAACATTTTATCGAAATTTCGCACTCGTAACATTTTCATGTACCGGTATGTTGGCACCAATAGGTTTCAAACCTAATCGAAAGTCTTCATCAGGGTGAGTGCGAAGGAATACGCGTGGCACGATCGCACTTCACCCTGTAGAACTTTTGAACTTTTTATTAGTAGTAGAACTTCTTGTGAAAGAGTTCGTCCGGGGAAGTACTACCACCGTACCTATTTCTGCCGCCAAGCAGTAGTGCTCGCATTGCTGTGTTTCGGTGCCGGTGAAATTATAGGCATGAGACTTATGTCTCAGGGTCGGCAGCGCGCGTGTGATGCCTCTGATGTTGCAGGCGTCCATATGCTACGGTAACTACTTTCCATCAGGTGGGCCGTATGCATGGTTGCATGCCTAGTATATATATATAAAAAACTCTTATAGCCTCCACCAAAATGTAAGCGAAAATTTCCCATTTTTTCAAAATGAATTATATAATGCAAAAAGGTATTTTAGTTTGATTCGGGAACAAACATACAAAGTATCATATTTATATTTATTTTTTGTAGATTGGGAAGTAAAATTTTACCTCACAACCGCCTTCAGGCAAGAATCGCACGAACCGCGGCATGAAATGGAACTGAGAACAGGAGCCTTCCGTCGGCTTGCCTAAGTCCAGGTCAACTAGTTCCAGGAGCTCAGTGAAGATGAATTCCTCTGAAAATATGTATTAATATCAATTATGACATGGAACACTCACATAGAACATATTAAAACTAAACTTTCATCACGAATTGGATCTCTACGAAACATAGTCCGGTGTGTTCCGCGTCAATTACGCTACACCATTTACAACTCACTCGTAAAACCACATCTATTATACTTAATAGAAATTTGGGGCAACGCCGCTAAAACTAAATTAAATGAACTTCAGATTCTACAAAACAAAATTATAAAATTGCTATTTAACTATCCATATTTAACATCAACTAAAAAAATCTATAAAGAAACTAAAATTATGAACCTAAAACAGTTATTCAATTATAATACATGCATTCTCGTCCGAAAAATCCTCAAGAAATCGATCCACACTAATCTAACGTTCACTAAAACAAGTGAAGTGTCAAAGCAAACTACGCGTCGCGCTAGCTTTCTTGTTTTACCTAAATGTCGTACGAACTATGGAAAAAAAACGGTAGTTTATGAAGGAGCACAGCTTTATAATAAACTACCCACAGATATAAAAAATGTTAACACATTTAGCGCATTTAAAACGAAGCTTGCAAAACATATATATCTTATGGCTACTAACTAATTTTGTAAACCTATCTACCTATACCTATCATGGAATGGGATAAGCGTTAATTAGGTATCTTCCTACCTTAACTCGAACGACCTACTTTATTTTTTTACTATATGTATAATTGATTCTCATGTAAGTGATAATTATCTTTTTGAGAATAAATGATTATTAAACTTATTATAATTCACATAACATAACAACCAACTGTCACTTACGCAGTTATGATTCCCTGTGCCGTGGGTATCAGGAACTACGAGTAATGTGGTACCACAACACCCAGACCCAGAACAAATATTTGCAGATCATACAAACATTTGTCCCACAGCGGGAACCGAACCCGCAACCTCTCGCATGTCAGCCGGCTATTCGCCCGCCGCGCCACAGAGGTCGTCAGAGGTAGAATAACTACAGTCTATTTGTAGTATGTAATTTTTTTATTAGAATGACAGCTGACGATATTTCACGGCATATCTTTGTTATAACGTCCAGCAAATTAGATTTATTTGTAACCCAAAGATCGCTGGTTTTCTGCGTGTAAAACTACTATGAACTATAAGTGCTATACATATACATAATAAAAGTATAATTTAACTTTAAAATATAACTGCTTTCAGCGAGGATTATCACAAAACAATACACATACTTTTCCGTTCTATCGTAACAAGGTTACCTCAACTTGCATAAAATTTTAGGGACTTTAAATCGATAAACGTAAATCGATCGTTTTTTTTTTTGGTTTGTCGAGTTTTTATTAATTTGTCGTTATTGTTATTGAATATATCGTTTTGATGACAAAATGCCAAAAAAGCCAAAAAATACTATTTTTAACTGTAAATCTCGCTTACTTGACTACTTTGAACGAGAGAATCAAAATGGTGGAATGCTAATGCCCAATTTTCTTATCCTGAAGTCTCATTAAATTAGTAAGTTCTACAACATAAACAGATGGGTTTGCTTTTAATCCATAAAAACTAGAAAATAATTAAAGGTTACAACACGCTTGTTCAAAGTAGCCACATGATAAAAAGCCAATGAAATGAAGAAAAAAATATTTAGTGATTTTTTTCCAAATGTTTTTAGTTCTCACGTTTATTTAACAAAACTATAAGTGAAAAACTTACGAAATAAATCCAATTCTTGCACAGTGAAGTTCTCAGGCGCGGGTTCTTCCACATATAGTATTGTGTACTCGATATTGAACCTTATTACTTTGCATGTAGGTAGTTCGGCCAGTTTGTAATGGGAGAACATTGAGAACCCTGAGAAAAGAAATTCGTGCTCGTCGTGCGCTATGATCGTCGGCGACTTGATTAGGAAGTTTGTTGGTGGTGAGACGGTTATCCTGAAAAAGATAAAAAGGCATTTATGTTTTAGGGAATTGGTCGGTTTTCAGGGGGTTATAGAGGATTTTAGTTGTTGTAGGGACTTGTTTGGGTTTTGAGCATATTTGTTCTTTAATTCCAGTACCCGAGCAAGGTTCTCCAGTTAACTCTTGTGCACTCTAGTCAACATTTCAATAGGATACCATTTATTTATGTACCTATACTTCAGTCCACAGCGGCGAAGCGACGCGGGTTAATGCTAGTTGTCGAAGTTGGCGACCTCTGTGGCGCGGCGGGCGAAGGTTCGCCGCGCCACAGAGTTTTGTCACTCGTTTTTGTCTCTGCTTAGTTTTTATGAAAAAGATTGAGCGCATCCCCATATCCGTATTTAGAAGGTCGCGGGTTCGGTCCCCGCCCGTTCGGTAATTTTTCCTATATATTATAAAATTCATTTGACCTATCGTTCTGGCCCTTAAGTCCTCCTAGCATTATTGTTTTTACCACTGTGTGAAAGTTTTAAATAAATAAATATGACTTCTTTATAAGAACTTTTTATATGGTACCATGGTACTCGAGTTCCTGATACCCACAACACAGGGAACCCTAGTGTGGAATCATGACTACGTATGTGACTATAGGGTGTGTTATGTTTATATATTTTTAAGACTTAGAATTACTTACCGGTAATGATAAAGCTTGTCTATGTTACTCTCTGTTGGCACACATTGTGGGAAGATCTGTTCGCCCGCGTACACTCCGTGCCGCATTCCGAAACGTCGAGCACGCGCGCTGCAGCGACAGAGCGGCCCGCTGTTCATCTCGCCTGCGTTGTTGAACCTGGAAATTTAGACTCTATCAGCATAATAATAATCAATAATTTACTATGACCAAACATGTTACACTAGTGGAATGCCCAAGACTTCATCCGTGTGAAGATTTATCTATAAAAACTTCAAAACCCCGCTGCACCCCTTGGAGGATGAATTTCAGATATTCCTTTATTAGTGTACCCCTAGACCACAAAAGGAACGTAAGTACTCTCCAAATTTCAGGTCTTTAGGACTTACGGTTTAGGCTGTGCGTTAATACTCAGCTAGTGAGTCACGAAACGATTTATACATATTCATAAGGTTGAAAAAACCTCAACAAAAGCGTCAGCGTCAGGAAACAGTTATCATGAAAAGTATTAATTAATACTGTTGTTGTTGTTGTTTCTGTTCTGTTTCTAGGTAATTACCTAGATATTTTTTTTGTAGATTAAAATAAAATGCATGTTAGTATTGTTAGGTGAGTGAGTGAGAAAGTGAGGGTGTGTTTGGTGAGTGTGGTGTTTGCGACGGTGAGAGTGAAGGTGAATGGGTGCATCCATCACGATATGGTAGACATTTCACAATCTTCTTCTGCAGCAGCCTTTAGACGTCCACTGCTGGACGAAGCCTCCCCTATTAATACAATGGAGGGAATTTCTACAATCACCACGCTTAGAAGGCGGATTGGTGATCGCACTCAGGTGGATGCTGCTGCCCATTCCCTTCTGGTTTAATCCTTTAGTCGGCTTTTACGACATCCACGGAAGGACAGGGAAGGGTCTATTCTTGCGCCGGGCCCGAAGATAAATCGGCATAAAAATAATTATCGACCTATTCAAAGTTTTACCGAGAATTTTAACAGAGATTTTAGCTTAACAGACGCGTCTCTCTTCCCTCTTTCCAATTATATATAACTCTACCCTGCTCTAATTTACGGCCGCCATGAATTTAGCGCCAAACAAAGTGAGTTTGTTTCCGTAGGAGGACATTAGTTTTGCATTTGTATACCACATCTCAGGATGTAGTCTCCGAGGGTGGTTCTGCTTCCGCTGCAGCTCCTGCACAATCCGGTCGCTCTCCAAGCCGGCCTCGTCTTCATCCGTTAACCCTTCCTCGGATGACTCTTCCGAACTTGAACTCTTATCATCATCTGAAATACAATGTTAAAAATATGACACATTTCAGGCACTTCTAACTGTTTTGACGATCATCATGGCACAGTGGGCAAGTAGCCGGCTGAAATGGAAGTGGTGCAGGTACAATTCTCACTGCGGGAAAAATGTTTGCATCTACAACCACTATTAGAATTATTTAATTCAGACAGACAGTAAGATAGTTAGATAGTCAGATAGTCAGATAGTCAGCTAACAGTATATACGCCAAAATGCTAACCACCTTAATTATAACTTAAATATACTCTTAATTTATTAAAAACACAACAGAGGCTATCATTAAAAATATCGATATGTTGGAGCTTGTGTATGAATGCGTTTAACAGAGTAAGCGCCCTCAGTGTTGGCGCGTTGCTCGCGTGTTTAGTTCGCGGCTTGACAGGAGCGAACGACGGCCGCAGGCCACATAATTATCAGGCACATACAGTGTCATACTATTTAATATGACCGGATTGTTAATCTTGTTGCGTAGTATGAGTCAGTAGTGAATAGCTAGCTGCAGTTTTCGTCTCATTTCCAATGTATCCATGCCGATCATACCCGATACAAATACGGGAAAAGGAACAGGTACAATGGCGCAGCGGGCGAGTAGCCGGCTGAGATGCGAGTGGTGCGGATTCGATTCTCATTGCGGGACAAATGTTTGCAGATCATGCAAACATTTGTTCCGTAGCGGGAATTAAACCCTATCTCAGACGGCTACTCGACCGCCGCGCCACGGTGGTCGTTATTATATCAAAGTCAAACAAATGATTATGGATGAATGTTTGTCATGCTATCAAGCTAAAACGGCTGGGCCAATTTTGATGAAATTTGGTACACAGACAGTACTTTTTATACTGAAATTCAGTTCCCTTGGACATTATACACTGGTAGATATGTAGACAAATCAGGAGCTTAGACATCATACAAAAATACACTTACGTTTATGAGCGCACAGCTTAGTTTTACTTTGCAAAGGGGGCATCTCATCCACTTCGGGTCTGGCCTTCCTTCCCCTCTCAATGAGCTCCTTGGTGAATGTTTCTACCAAGGCTTCAAGTTTCTTTGACTGTTGTACCCCAGGGCGACCCTCCAATCTTTTATAGTACAGCTCTGCTGGAGAACTACGATACCACATTTTGGTCCCCTGCTAGATATAAAAAAATTATTAACTAATGTTACATTGTTCATAATCAGTCCATAATTTTCCCACTACTGGAATTCGGGGCCTACTCTCGATGAGGGTGAAATTTACCAAGTGAAAATTCCATTGGTCCATGCCATAGATTTAAAGCTTCGGATCGGAAGTGGGAGTAGCTCCCACTGGGCCAACCAACAAGGCTGTACCTTGTTTAAAAGCTGGTATTTTCAAATTCTTTTCTGAGATTAAAAGCCATATTTGATAGATATGCTTTAAGGTTCCACCTGCATCTTCTTCATCTTCAGCAGCTTTTGGACATGCACTGCTGGAGGAGCCCTCTCCCATAGAATGCAATGAGGGGATTTGCCATAATCACCACACATGACAGGTGGATTGGTGATTGCAGTAATGGTGTCCCTGTTATGGTAACATCAGTGTAAAACACAGCTAAAAGGTCGGAACTCTCGGAACACTAGCGAAGTCTATGACTGGTCGCTAGGAGACCAATGTTTGTTATCTTTTTGACAACTCTTGAAAAATAGCTTTCTCAAGTACAATGTAATTAAATGGTTATCCTATAATAAAATGTTGTGTGAACTCAACTCGTCTCTATTCTGTTAAAAGGAATTCACGTTCTTTTAAGAGGTTATTGGGCCTAGTAGAGAAAAAGAAGAGAGTGTCCACAAATCAAAATGGATTTCAGTACAAAAATTGACATTGGTAAATTGCAAGGCAGAGAAAATTGGTCAACATGGAAATATAAGGTTACCGTCATGCTAGAAGGCACAGAAGGTGCTACAGAAGCAGTAGAAGGTAAACTCCAGCAGCCAATTCTTGTCGGAGCAGATGACGCTGCAGTTAGCAAATATAACAAAGCGATGGCTAGTTATAGGAAGGCTGAAACAGGCGCTTTGCTCATGCTCACTACGAATATGTCTGAAGATACATTAAAGAAGGTTATGAGGTACAAAACTGCACGAGAAGTCTGGTTGGAGTTACATAGACTATTTGATGGACAAACGGATGACAGAGCTTATAATTTATGTCTAGAATTTTTTGGACTGAAGCTGGATAAGGTGGATGATATTCCTACACACATTTCAAAATTGAAGAATCTTTGGAATGACCTAAAAGTTGAAGTCTCAAAAATTGATATAACAGCAAAACTTCCTGAGATGTTCCTGATTTGTAAGGTCTTAGACACACTGGATGACAGGTTCTTCAACTTCAAGTCGAGCTGGCTGATGCTAAAGCAGACTGAAAGAACTATAGACAGTTTAACTAGCCACCTTTGCACATTTGAGAGAGATTTAGGAAATCAAGAGAGCACCAAACAGGAGGCACTAATGACTGCACCTGTCAAGCAGAATAAGGACGAGCAACTGATTTGTAACTACTGTTCTAAAAAAGGGCACAGAGTTCGCAAGTGTACGAAGTGGATTAAGGATGGGAGGCCACCTAAGCCGACTTCAGGCACATCAGCACCTAGCTCAAAGTCCAACCAAGTGCAACAGATTTCACTGATGGTTAACGCATGCTCAAACGGACAAACTCAAGACAGAGAGAGCTGGTTTGTTGATAATGGAGCAACAACGCACATTGCTGTGAGGAGTGACTTCTTCAATGAATTTAATGAATTTGATTCTGATCATACAGTGACAACCGCAGATGGAACCACTATTCCAGCAATAGGAAAGGGTGTGGTGGTGGTAGAATCGAATGTTAATGGTAAGAGGGAGCAGATAACACTCCGAGATGTGTGGTTAGTACCCTCATTGACGAAAAATTTATTTTCAACTTTGGCTGCGCAAGATAAAATGCAGAAAAGCATCTTCGTTTTAACAACTAGAGATTGTAAATTAGACATTAATGGCACGACTAGAGTTGTTGGCAAGAGAGTTCCGTACGGTGGACTATATAAGTTGGAGATGAAGACAATCATGCCAACAAGGCATCTCAATTCGATTGAGGTCAATGCTGTGACTGGATCAAATCTTCTTCAGCTCTACCATGAACGATTTGCGCATCAGGACAAAAGATATGTCCGCGATATAGTCAAGAGAGAGCTTGGAATTATTTTGAAGTCAGACAATACGAAATGCGAGGGTTGCATTTATGGAAAGTCCCATCGGCAGAAGTTTGGAACAAGAGAAAGAGCAACGATGCCAGGACAGCTCATACATACTGATGTTTGCGGACCATTTGCAGATAGCATCTCGAAGTACAAGTACTTTGTATTATTTAAGGATGATTATTCAAGCTACCGCTTCGTCTATTTCATCAGACACAAGTCAGAAGTAAAGGATAAGCTTCTTCAGATGCTCCAGGAAGCGAAAACAACTGGGTATACTGTGAAGACATTACTAAGTGACAATGGCGGAGAGTTCGATAACGAAGCCGTCCGAAGGATTTTACAAAAGCATGGTATTCAGCAACGGCTGACAATGCCCTACACGCCTGAACAAAATGGCTGTAGTGAGCGGGAGAACCGGACACTTGTAGAGGCTGCACGGTCTATAATGTACTCAAGAGGGCAGATGCCACAAATACTATGGGCAGAGCTTATTAATACTGCTGCCTATGTAATTAATAGAACAGGTCCTACTAGAGTAGATGCGAAAGTACCTTATGAGTTATGGCACGGAAAGAAACCCAAGATAAGTCACCTAAAGGTTATCGGGAGTGAATGCTATGCACACGTTCCAAAGCAGAAACGTAAGAAAATGGGACAGAAGGCGATTAAAGGATTGCTGATAGGCTATGAGAATGATGATGGTTATCGCATCTGGGATGGAAGAAAGACGCTGAGGTCTAGAGACATAACATTTGAGACTAATGTTGAATTTAAAGTTTCCACCAGTATTCCTGTTTTGTCAGAGGGAGCAGGAGAAGGCGATGATAGCGGACGTATTCTCATACCTGTGCAAGAGCCTGAAAATGCCGAAGAAAATCATGAACTTAATCTAGAGGGAGAAACATCTGAAGATCAAGTTCAAAGCCAAGTTCAGGATAATGTTCCTACTACACAAAGAAACCAGTTTGAAGACCAAGCTCAGGAAAATGGTCCTACCATTTCAAGTGGTGGATTATCAGCCAATGAGGATGAAGATGATTTCGCTGACGCTAATGAACAAATGGAAGTAATTGAGCCTGTAACGACGACTCGATACAACCTGAGAAACCGCGCAACGATTGGACATCCAAAGAAACTTGAAGACTTTGTCTGCTATGTGGGCGTTGAGAATTTTCCTGAAACTTATAAGGAGGCTACTGAGAGGGAGGACAGTGCCGAATGGCAAAAAGCCATGGCGAGCGAGATCAAATCCCTAGCCGACAACAAAGTTTGGACACTTTGTGAACTACCATCCAATAGAAAGGCACTACCGTGCAAGTGGGTGTTTAGGATAAAAAGAAACCCAGATGGTACTATTGACAAATATAAGGCAAGATTAGTAGTAAAAGGGTTTAAACAACGTAAAGGCATTGATTTTGAACAAACATATAGTCCTGTTGCCCGGATGGCTACTATTAGAGCTTTACTCAGTGTTAGCGCCAAGGAGAAACTTTATTTGACACAGTTTGATGTATCGACGGCTTTTCTGAATGGCAAATTAAAGGAGGAGATCTACACTAAGCAGCCAGACGGATTCAATGATGGAACATCCAAAGTCTGTCGACTCCAAAGGAGTCTGTATGGCCTGAAACAGGCACCTCGCTGCTGGAATTCGTGTTTCGAGGAAATCCTACTGGAAAAGGGTTTTAAACAGAATACAGCAGACTGCTGTCTTTTCACAAAGAAAGTGGGAGACAAGAAGATAATTATAGGTCTGTATGTGGATGATGGGCTTGTAGCCACCACAGATAAAGAATTAGCGGATCAATTCCTAAAGGAATTAGGGAATTCACTAAAAATAACGACCAAACCAGCATCCTACTACCTGGGTCTAGAGATTGCCCAGCTATCTGATGGTTCTATAAGCATTACACAGAAATCTTACATCAGGAAGATTCTAGAGAGATTCGGAATGGCCGAATGCAATCCTGTCTCAACACCTATAGAGAGGACTTCGGAAACAGAGAAAGTAGAGAATCAATATTCTGAACAAAAGTTTCCATACAGAGAGGCTGTAGGTGCGTTAGGGTATCTTATGACAGGTACGCGCCCTGATATAGCATACGCTGTTGGAGTCGTTTCACGAAAGCTGGAGAATCCAACCCAATCTGATTGGCTAAAAGTAAAACGAATATTTCGTTACTTGAAAGGGACGGAAACTTATGGAATCAAGTATGCTTCAGAATGCGATAAAGGTGTCATCGAAGGATATAGCGATGCCGATCACGCAGGCGATGAACAAACTGGACGATCAACTACAGGAGTGACATGTTTGTTTGCTAGAGGAGCAGTTTCATGGTTAAGCCAACGTCAACCATCAGTTGCAATTTCAACAACAGAAGCTGAGATTGTTGCAGCGAGTGAAGGAGCACGTGAACTGGTATGGCTTCAACGAATTTTCAGTCAAATCACGAGTCTGGAAGGCATACCCACACTGAAAGTGGATAATGAAGCTGCCATACGTCTCTCTAAAAATCCAGAGTTTCATAAACGGACGAAGCACATCAGAGTGCGACATTTCTTTGTTCGTGAGACAGTACTGGAAGGTCTAGTAGATGTTCAAAAGACTAGTTCCTGTGACCAACTGGCTGATATCATGACAAAAGCAGTTCCGAAACCCACACTTCATAAGATAAGGACTGAACTAGGACTGTGTTTTGTCAACTGATAAGAGAAAGTGTTATGGTAACATCAGTGTAAAACACAGCTAAAAGGTCGGAACTCTCGGAACACTAGCGAAGTCTATGACTGGTCGCTAGGAGACCAATGTTTGTTATCTTTTTGACAACTCTTGAAAAATAGCTTTCTCAAGTACAATGTAATTAAATGGTTATCCTATAATAAAATGTTGTGTGAACTCAACTCGTCTCTATTCTGTTAAAAGGAATTCACGTTCTTTTAAGAGTCCCATAGTCAACTTTTAAGACATCTACAGGAGGAGACCAAAGTGTCTATTCTTAAGCCGAACACACCACAACGGACAATCCTGTACATAAACAGTGAAATAGTAAGTCAAGTTTATACCTCTTCTTCTTCAGGGTTATTTTCCTTAGACCACTGCTTCAGTCTTTCAATGAAATCGTCTGAGGTTCTGCAATAGTTTTTCCTGCAACACAGATTTCAACAATAAAATATTTCTTAAAATGATCACACCTTCCAAGATGTCATTCAAAGGAAAATGAAAGGAAGTCAAACTTTAAGCAAATAACTGTACCTAAACTCAGCTAGAATTTTCTCACGATCAGTCATTGGTTGCCTATCATGTCTGGAGGAACGTTCCCTTGAGCACAGACTTCTTGATGGTTCTCGACTAGGGGTCCTTCTGCTTGATGGCCTGCCATGGCTTCTAGAGCTACTATGACTATGTCGGTGTGGACTGTAGTGTCTCCTGTCACGTTCATATCTCCTTTCATCATGTCTGTCTCTGTAATACCTATCTCTTTCCCTCTCTCTAGACCTGTGTCTATCTCTGTCTCTAGATCTGGGTCTGTCTCTTTCTCTTGACCTATGTCTATCACTTTCTCTAGACCTGTGTCTATCATTTTCTCTAGACCTAGGCATATCTCGTTCTCTAGACCTATCTCTCCCACGAGATCTATCTCTAATCCAATCTCCAGACCTATAACTAGAATGATCTCTATCGGACTGTCTTGATGAACTTCTGGTTTTAGACATCATACCTGGACTGCAATCTCTATTCTCACTCTTAAAGCTTCTTAAATTTTCCCATGTTTCTGGCTTCGGAATGGCAAATGGATTAGAAGACTTTGAAAGTTGATCTTTACTAGAATAGAATGAGTCTTTGTGTTTTCCGAAATAATCAAACGAAGAAGTGTTAGATGGTGATGTTTTATCTAATTTCCGCACTCCATTTTCATTATTCCAACATGGGTCTTGTGGTGGTTCAAAGTATGGTGGGTAGTTGTAATGATGGTCCCGCGATGGTCCAGGATAAGAGTAATTGCCACGGGGTGGAGGCCTACCTGGGTGCAGGTAGTCCTGATACGTCGGAGGTGGTAAGTATGTGGAGTGGGCTAAGCCATATGGATCAGGTGGATAAATATGGGGAGAGTATTGGGGTGGGGGTGGCATCGACATTCCAGGTGGCGGTAAATCCAGTGAATGCACTGCGGGTGGCGGTAAATCCAAAGGATGCATCACAGGAGGCGGTAAATCCAGTAAATGAGACCCAGGGGGTGGTAAATCTAGAGGACGCAACGCCGGGGGCGGTAAATCCAGTGGATGCACCCCAGGAGGCGGCATATTCGGCGGAGGCAAGCCAAAATTTACTGGCGGAATCGACATCGCACTTGTTTATGTGGATCGCAGGCTTTTCAAAACTAGATGAAACTCTCGTCTCTTGCTACAACACAAAACATACTTTAGTAGTTTTTCCAGTTAAAAATAAATAAATCGCGTAATGAAAACATAAAAATATAAACAGGTAACAAATAAAATATACCCACAGAATATATGGAAATGTATTTTTTTTTTCGTACTATTGACTATTGTACTATAAATGTACCCATAGATATTATATTTATTTACGTAGACGTAGTATTACCTACATCCTCTTTGTTTGAATACCTTGAATACCTACACCACTCTAAGGATAATGGGAAAAAATACTATTAATCATCACTTCACATAAAAGATCAAAATAAAAATAAAACATTGACATTGACATGACATGATATGAAGACATAATAATGAAGCGTACTATAATTTTATCCCAATTATTATCCTTTCAAAGTTTTTGTGCTATCGTTTTCAACAGACCAACCCAGACTAACCCTGTACACCTTAGAGAATTTATAGTAGGGAGATGGCAAGCATACGCTTTCCCCTCTGCCGAAGTACATGAACGGTCGTTCGTGTCAGTTTATAAAAGCTAGTTTGCCACGATCGGTTGCCATTCTATGTTCATACCTGTCGCTAGACGGAGCTCCTAAAAATGGTTGGTTACTCTGTGATTTCATGTAAATGGGGGTCGGAAACATCAAATTTAACAAAATATGGAATTTTTTATCACATTAAGGTAATTGACAACACAATTAAGCCATTAATTTCACCGTAAAATATATTTTCTTACTGCAAGTTTACGACAGAAAAACGATAAGTAATTTCTTGGTACGGGGACAAGTGATGTGAAAAACAACGAACGAACGAATGAACGAAAGTGGCTGCAACGATTTTTATGAAATGAAATTATCAGTATAGGGAGTTTTCAGGCCGAAAAAACGATCTCAAAGCTGTAAAAAAAAACCTGATTCCAAAGAAAATATCAATACGTCGTTCAATACCAGCCTAAAATATAACCGGAAAATAAACCGAAAAATAATCGGAAGACCGATAACGTAACGACGACCTCAGACCATGGAAGTAATAAGTACTACGTTGTACGTAGTACTTTACTTATTACTTCCATGCCTCAGACTCAGTCACTCAGTCAGTGACTGACTGTGTGACTAAATCTGTGGTCTGAGTCTGACTGACTGTCAGTCAGACTCAGACCACAGATTTATAAGTATAGTACTCAGACAGACAGAAGTTGACAGAACACTTTATCGAGCTATAGAAAACGTGCTAAAATACAAGTTGTGTAAAAGCTCTCAGCTCATAGGTAGGTATTGTTTGTTTGTTCTGCTTCTGAGCTGAGACTCCTGAGACAGACGGAGGACGAGACGGAGGAGCCTGGACTGGCTGGACCAAGAAACATTCAAAGCTCTATTATAGAGGGGCTGGCGGCTGAACTTCTGGCACTGGACTGGAAGAGAAGTGGTCACAAAATAGTCATACTTTTTTAAATTTTCAGGATTTTGTGCTAGATATCGATCTTTCCTATAAAGTTCTTTGTGTTATTACCTATTTATACCCTCTACATGCACCGCTACTATGCATTAGCTGTTTTAAAATTCTAGTAAACTTTTGAAGTGTTTGTAATGTTATATAACAACAACATGAGTGCTTAAATTTTCATAACGATAAAAACCTTTCAAGTTAAATGTCTTGACATGTTACCTAAATATTGCGGGTTGGGTTTTGAACTTTTGAAATGATTTAGGTAGGGTGCAAGTGCAGGTGGTTTCTTGAGGTTCCCCTGGAACTCTCCAGCCCACTTAGTAGGTTAGGTTCAAAATTAGTGTTAGAATAACACCCCTGCAAATCACCTCGAAATTTATGTTTCCATTTCCTAGACATTTGGTCCCCCCCTCTATGAAGGTGTACCTTACCGGATCTTGCTCTCCGAAGTCTGCTTTCATATACTTCATTTGAAAAACCAATGATTGTCTTAATTTTCAGTTTTATGGGGTTGAGACCTTTCCTCCGCCGTAACCTGGTGAGCATTACGTTCCCGAGCCTTTCCGTAAGCCTCATATTCCTCGACTGGAACCACACCAGGAAGTGGAAAGAGCTGAAGAAGCAATAATGGCCATCTTCGGAATCACACCTCGCTTCCTCTGGGTAGGTGTCCCCCTGACCGGCTACTTCATAGGCAAATTTCTGGATGACCAGGAGACTCTCAGGATGACTAGCTTCAGAGACAAATCCTGCTTGTATGGTGGCCAGTTGAAGGAAGGTGACCCACCGTCCTGGCCTTGAAGAAGTTTTGTAAATACTTAATTATTGTAATTATGTTTCCGTTTTAATAAACAGTGTATGGGTATTATGTTTTTTAGCTCTAACTGGTTTGGAGGTCTGAAGTTATACTATCGATTTACATGTAGCTAGAAGCCAAGCCAGGACAGCAAGAATTACATTTTGGTGGGCCTAGAATTAAATGGTAAATGGGTACCTACTAAGTACTGTCCTGGCTAGATGCAGCTAGTGGCCAAGCTGCATCTAATGTAGGTAGCCGAAACAATCATCAAATGATACATTTTAGGTCAATTCAACATAATGTGAAAAGGTACTTTGGTGGATATTTTGCAGATATTTTACGGATCCACAAATTAGAGACTACATTGAAAATCCTAATGCATTTCAAGATAGTACAAGTATTTGCGCCAGTTTTATCAATCCAATAGCCATGGTGGCCTGATAGATCATTAAAGTTATGTGTTGTGTTTTATTATTTTCACAGTCTAATATATGATTGATGATCCTTGTAGATAATTTTAAAATCGATAAATACGTCTTGTTTGAGATAAATTGTTTTGTTTTGTTTTGTACGATTCTAGGTGGGTCTGTACTGAATTTAGAGTTATTAGGTACAGGGGTTATTAAAAACATTTGCCCATAACGGGCAGGCCAAGTCCAGGTTATTGGGACTGAACAAGTCAGCAATGACCTTCCCTTGCCACGGAGTGGTTCAAATAGGTAGGTAGGCACCTAAGTAGGTCTAGGAATACGCTCAAAATGTTCATAATGTAAGAGAGCTCTCTTAAGTCTTCTAGTTTCAAATTCTATAAAAAAAGAACACTAAAACGATAGAAATGATCAATTATTTATTTCAACATTTAATATAAATTTCACAAATTATGGCAAATTTGATTAATTTTAGCACTGCCAAGACACTCTTCATCCTTATAAAGAACACCGAATTGACCCTCGGTGATTGCCCTCAGACTGTTTTCTAAAATCAAAGTCAGCCCCTCCGAGTTGTTAACTACTTTACAACGAGTGAGTGGTTTAGTGTGTTGGAATCTAAAATCGCAGTGGAGTACACTATTTTCTAATAATTCGGCTGGTTCTTTATTGATCCAATGTGGAGGACTTGTGAAGCATATATTGTTCCATAATGCTGGATGCTTTGTTCCTGGCACCTGAAAGGATTATTTAGTCAGATGGAAGTTAAAACAAGAAATCAAAATGTATTCACTCACGATGAAGGATATTTACCACATAAATATTATTTGTTTCCAGATCTTTTTTGAATATAAAGTAAGCATCCTTCCAATTAGCTAGACAGCACCTTTGTCCTACAGTCCATTTGTGCAGGCCAGCATGTTCACCAACCACTTTGCCCGAGTCTATATCTATGAACAGACCTTTCTTTGCTTGAATATACTAGAAAATAGATACACTTGGGTTAATTTATATGAATATAGGAGATCTCAGGTTAAGTTCATTTGCAAGGTAAATTGAAGCAAATCATTAAGGTTGCGGTGATGGCCGCACGCTAAATCAACTCGAGAATAGCGCAAAAGTCGGCCTGCATATTGCTGTCCCTGTTTGGCTAACGCAGGCGCGCGCGGGGCACAGCCGAACACTTATTTCTATTCTGTGGCCGTTACCATTCATAATTCGAAGCTGGTATTTATTTTTTATGCAAACTAGCATTTGACAAAAATATTTTTTTGCCATATTTGGCATTTGTCACAAACTTTTTACATTTATATATCTAGCAATAAAAACTCCTTGGTACCTAGTTCTGCGAACAGTTAGAACTCGCGAGCACAAACTTTTTTCCAATAATTGTGATCAGGGTGGTTATTCGCTATGACCTATGAGATTTCTTTTCAATAACGTGTGACGTCACCCATACGATTCAGCGATGATTCCACGCAGATATCGTAACGAGCCCGCGTTATGTTACGTTTGGTCAGAGCGAATAAGGGGGCAAGTTGGTGCTTTGATGATCGTTGAGTTTGGCTCAACTTTCCAATAGCGACTGTGAGCTAGGAGGTTCATATTTTTATCACATGTAGACACAAGCCTAAATATGAAATGGCGTACTGCGGAAACCAATAGTTTTAGCATTGTGAGCTATGACAAAAAAATCAAAGAAAAATATTTCAAAGTAAACGCTCAACTTTCCTTTAGCTACTGCTAGCTAGGAAGTTCACATTTTTATCACATGTAGGTTCACATAGCACAAGCCTAAATATGAAATGGCGTACTGCGGAAACCAATAGTTTTGGAACTATTCATTTTTAAAATTTGCTAATAACCGCTTTCCGAACGCCATGTTTTGGTGATATTTTACTTTTTATCAGTGTTCCCATACGATTTTCGGCTTTTGACAATGACAGTGACAGACCAAATGGTATATTTTGCTAAAAATTGGTGGTTTCTCAATTTTCAACTAGTCGTGTTTTTTGCTCTTACGGTTTTTTTCCAGTCGGTTACGTATTCCTTGAACATCAATGAACTCTGTCATCGTTTGTGTTCTCAGAGTTGAGATTGTTTACGTGCTTACTCCTGTTTGAGAATTCATCGAAGGACTTTCCTTTAGCGACTATAAGTATAAGGCTTGAGGGGGGAGGGGAGGGGGTCAATGTCAAAAGCCGAAAATCGTATCCGAACACTGACAAATAGTAAAATATCACCAAAATATGGAGATCGGAAACCGGTTTTTAGCACATTTCAACAATGAATAGCTCCAAAACTATTTTTTTCCGCAGTACGCCATTTCATATTCAGGCTTGTGCTATGTGAACCTACATGTGATAAAATATGAACCTCGTAGGTCACAGTCGCTAAAGGAAAGTTGAGCATTTACCTACTTTGAAATATTTTTCTTAGATTTTTTGTCATAGCTCACAATGCTAAAATTATTGGTTTCCGTAGTACGCCATTTCATATTCAGACTTGTGCTATGTGAACCTACATGTGATAAAAATATGAACCTCGTAGGTCACAGTCGCTAAAGGAAAGTTGAGCATTTACTTTGAAATATTTTTCTTTGATTTTTTGTCATAGCTCACAATGCTAAAACTATTGGTTTCCGCAGTACGCCATTTCATATTCAGGCTTGTGCTATGTGAACCTACATGTGATAAAAATATGAACCTCGTAGGTCACAGTCGCTAAAGGAAAGTTGAGCATTTACTTTGAAATATTTTTCTTTGATTTTTTGTCATAGCTCACAATGCTAAAACTATTGGTTTCCGCAGTACGCCATTTCATATTCAAGCTTGTGCTATGTGAACCTACATGTGATAAAAATATGAACCTCGTAGATCACAGTCGCTAAAGTAAAGTTGAGCATTTACTTTGAAATATTTTTCTTTGATTTTTTGTCATAGCTCACAATGCTAAAACTATTGGTTTCCGCAGTACACCATTTCATATTCAGGCTTGTGCTATGTGAACCTACATGTGATAAAAATATGAACCTCGTAGATCACAGTCGCTAAAGTAAAGTTGAGCATTTACTTTGAAATATTTTTCTTTGATTTTTTGTCATAGCTCACAATGCTAAAACTATTGGTTTCCGCAGTACGCCATTTCATATTCAGGCTTGTGCTATGTGAACCTACATGTGATAAAAATATGAACCTCGTAGGTCACAGTCGCTAAAGGAAAGTTGAGCCGCTACTATTTCTCGCAAAAACTAGGTACTGAATGGTAAACAAAGCACAAGTCGTAGGTATGTTAGTTACCTAGGTTACTTCATTCCAAATCACAAGGCAAATCTAAATAAAATTACAAAAATATTGCAATGTCATATATAACAAACAAATAGGTGAACAAACACAAGAGCAAGCGAAGCGCGGGGTTACACAGTGTACTAGTGTGAGTGCCTGTCGAGTTGTCAAACATCACACAACCGTAGTTCCCCGACCGGCCCTCGGTTCTGACGCGATAGCAATATGGGCGTTCAGAATTTTTTAGAAATTTGTTCAAGTTCCGTAATACCAAAAATGATGAATAAAAACTTGTTGTTTTTTTTATATCGTGTTGTTATTCTGTTACTTGACAATATAAGCTATGTTCCTACACATAAAATACGTAACATATCGTTGTTTTTCATACGAAACAAATAAGATGAAAACATGTCGTTTAGGTCGTAAAATATACAAAAAGTAATTCGCTTACATTTCATTTTAGGTATATATTTTGATAAAAAAAACTATCTGGGAACATAGATAAATACTATCCGAATCCGAATAATAGCATAATATGGTGGAAATATGCTCGAATTACAAATGACGTCGGTATTACGTTTTGTATGGGCAGTCCATCCTTCGCTGGGTTCTTAAGACAAATACCTACTTATTTAATTATAACTTATTAAGAATACCTTGATGACTAGATTCAAAAGGAGTCTCTAGCAGAGACCCTTGTGAGACTCAGAGCCTTAATAATAAAATGCTGCTGGATTCACATGGTAACCTATCAATCCCTGCAAGAGCAAAGCCATCTGATTATCAGGTGCTTCTCGCAGAGTTTTCAGCTTGAGTGTAGAGGCACCTTGACAGGTAAATGACAAAACTTACTTCTTCAATGAACTCTGGAAACCTTGTTTTTCCAATGAAGCAAATACCAGTGCTATCCCTCTTCTTAGCTACGTTGAGTAAGCCTTCTCTTCTAGCTATTTCTCTCACTTCTCTTTTTAATAGATTTGCTATTGGAAACATGCACTTTCTGAGTGAGAACTGCTTCACTTGGGAGAGGAAGAATGTCTGGTCCTTGTGCTTATCTGTAGGCTGCATTAGTCTTACTCCTGAGAGAGAACATAATATTCTGTCAAGCACTAACAGCAGAATAGTGATTTCAATCAACGGTTTGATATGATCGATGGGTCTCTATGCAAATGTTGTTTACTGATTACAATAGGTGAAATGATGTAGTTACCTTCGTTTTCATTGTATCTCTCTAAAAACGGGCCGAAAGACGTGTTAGCATAATGGCCAGTGGCTATTGCATCAGTTCCTAAGTTGTTCCTGCAATATTCGTAAAAGCTATCAAACTTAATGTATCTATTGCACAATATATCAGGGTTTGGTGTCAGTCCAGTCTCGTATTCTTTTAGTAACACAGTAAACACTTCGTTCCAGTATTCCTTTATGAAGTAAACTCTGCGTAGAGGTATGTTCAGCTTACGGCAAACAAATGTCGCATCTTCGAAATCTTTCTCGTCTGAACAGAAACCGGCTTCATAGTTGTTGTCCCAGTTTCTCATGAACACACCTTCAACTTGGTAGCCTGCAATTATGAGATATAATATAGTTTTTTAGATAAAATATATAGGGAAAAACCTACTCGATGTGTAAAGGTAAATGTTTCGGAAACGAACTCACCAGCTTGTTTTAGAAGAAGTGCTGCAACAGCACTATCTACTCCTCCAGATATACCGAGGGCTATCTTTCTAAACATTGTTATTGTTTATTGTTCTAGGACATTTTTAATATTTATTTCAGCTTTTCCTGCCTGACATTGATTTGTCTTGATGAGATGAAATGAAATATACATTGATTATGTATTGCTTGCTATAGAATTCTCTAGGCATAGAGTACCAGTACCGTGCTTCAGTCCTTATTCTAAGCATGGTTGTACGTAGTACTTATTACTTCCATGATTCTAAATCAGTACCTACGTTTTAGGTACTGTATCCATGGAAATATCCAGCTTCTTCTTGTCTATTACACGTTTTATGCTTGAAATATAAATCACTAAAAAAACTTGGAACACAGCAGCGTACTTTACTTGTTAGGTGATCTGTGGTGTGGGCAAAAATTCTACAAAATTCGAATGATTTGACAACATTTTGTTTCGTGTTTGTCAAGTTGATTCTCACTGTAGGTTATTCTTGCGGTATTTTGTGATTTCTTACAATAATTCGTAGTAAAAATGTCGAACCTAAACCTGCAATGCTTGCTAGGAATACAGTGTAATGATTTCGTCATGATAGCTGCCGATCAAAGCAACGCTCATAGTATAATGCTCATGAAAGATGGTGAGTTTGCGATTTTTCTTACGTTACAAATCTTTCGTCAAGAGGCTGGAAACTAACAAACTATATTGTTTTTCAGACGAAGAGAAGATCTACAAAATATCTGATAAGCTGGTGATGGGCGTGAACGGCGATTCTGGTGATACCAACCAGTTTGCAGAATACATAGCAAAGAACATTCAGCTCTACAAAATGCGTAATGGTTACGAACTTGGGCCTTCCGCTGCGGCTAATTTCACCCGAAGAAATCTTGCTGACTACCTAAGAAGCAGCGTAAGTTTCCATTCAGAAAAATTCTATTGTAGAAACTACAAATATGACCAATTGTAAAGTAGTGTTCTTTAAATTCTCCTAATACTTTTTTCAGTCCCCATACTTCGTAAACCTCCTGATGGGTGGTTATGACAAGGAAACAGGTCCAGAACTGTACTTTATGGACTACCTAGCATCCAGTATGAAGGTGCCCTTTGCAGCCCATGGGTTTGGAGGATACCTCAGTTTAAGTATCATGGACCGCTACCACAAAAAAGGTATGTAATATAAATATGTTCTGTATTCACTAGAATAAATCATAGTAATGAAAATAAGATAAATCCCAGCCTGTATCTGTGACAAATTTCAATGACCAGAAACGATCAACCTGTAACCAAAGAGTGAAATAGATCCTACTGAATTATGCACTATACATTATGACTAATCATAATGTATAGTGCATAATTCAGTAGGTAAGTACCTAAGTACTTACTGAACTTAAAAAAATTTACAAAGTTTCATTATTTTGGAATTGATCCTTCATGTCCATTAATTTTTATAAAAACCTTAGTAAAGTACAAGCTCGATAATCTGGCACCAAAGTTAGGTAGCTGTTTAGGCATTGCATTTCTAAAAAATAATAATATTCTTTATTTCAGATGCCACTGAACAAGAAGCTTACGAAATCCTGAAAAAGTGTGTGACGGAAGTCCACAAAAGGCTTTTTGTCAGCCTGCCTAACTTCCAAGTTACCGTTGTGAACAGGGACGGCATCAAAGCAATGCCGGTTATCAACTCTGCTAGTCTTAAGTGATTTTGTATGAAATAAAGTGTAATGTTCTTTTAGATGCTGTTTTATTAGTAATAACAAACCATTGATCCTCATTCTATGTCAGGCTCCATAATTACATAACGCCTATGCAGTTAAAATACTTCGCCATCGTAATCAGCGCATGACTTCAGTGACTGTTTTATATGAACAAAAACATAGGACGTATGCATTTTCTAATTATTAGAAAATGCATATGTATAATTCCAGGAAACAAATTGGTAATTGGTTTCAGAAATAATTCCTGAAACCAAATTGGTAGGTAGTTTCAGGAATAATTCCTGGAACCAAATTGGTAGTTTCAGGAATAATTTCTGAAACCAACTACCAATTTGGTTTCAACCAGTATCATGACTCTGTTTAGGATTGCAGTTGGTAGCACAGACAAATTACGATGGTTGGTAGCACTGCAAGTACTTAGCCTATTTGAATAAGTAGGTAGAAAAGGCCCCACTAAAAAGCACCAAGCCTCCTACTGTGTACCTCGTAGTGTTTTAATTTATTCTCATTAATTTGGGTAGGTAGGTACTGTACCTATCCTATACCTATATGCAATGTGAGTAGCAGTAATAAACATGTTGTATGATGGAAAGTCTGGAAAAATAAAAGAGCTTCTTTTATTATGGCTTCTGTGACATAACCACAATTTTGCCAATGTTGATATCGACAATCATTCTGAGGATCTCCTCAGAATAATGACTGAAGCAAGATATAAGACGACGATACCCCCCCATGAACCTCTATACAGCTGCATGTATTTTCATCGTGTATTTTTCCATTTATTTTTATTTCCATTTTGCTACGTAAACTGACGTAACTAAGTGTTCCCCAAGTGTTCCTACAGATTGAATAAATAGATCTGAGTATGAAAGCATCATCCTAACCTAACATCCTAACCATCATTAGGTTAGGATGATGCTTTCATACTCAGATCTCAAAACAAACAGAACAGCAAACACCTGTCCTGTGAGTATTACTTCCAGAGCGATTTTTAAATCGAGATTGCGAAAGTGGCTGCTCGATAATATATTTTACTCAATTGATGAGTTTTATGAGTTGCCAATTATGTAATTATATTTTAATAGTTTTAATTCTGACGTGTAACTTGGTGTTATTAATAAACAATTGTATTGTATTGTGTTACTAGAAAAGTTGGAGCTGCTGTTTAAAGTGGCATTACGCCATCTATCGGCGAGTAGCAGTAGTCGTAAATACAGTTACGTATAAGAGTAATGCTTTATTGTTCAACTGTAAAGACTGCGTTGTTTTCAGATAAGAAATTAGAGTTCATCCTGAATGATTGTAACATACTTATTTAAAATAACATTTTACTAAAACGTACTATCCACGTATCATCCACCCGCCTTTCTATCTGGACTAGATGGCACATCTGTGCCATGGTTCTCTGGCTGTGAGCTGTTGGCGTTATCATTGTCCCCACCATTTTCGCCTTCATTGTCAGAGTTATCTGTAAACATTACGATATTTAGCCATTAGCTTTACGAGTTGAAGAGACAATGGTTAGGCCTTGTAGCTTGCAGAACAACAACTCATGGGAAATAAAAATTCTCGAGTGGCGACCACGAACTGGAAGACACAGTGTAGGGCGGGCCTCCGCTAGATGGATCGATACCATCGTGGCGATCGCGTCGATGGATAAAATAAAATTAATAAGTAAATGCTGGACATTTCACACAACATTATCTAGTCCCAAGCTAAGCAGAGCCTGTTTTATGGGTACTACATTACATAGATAGATATTTTTTATTATACATAGAAAAATACTCAGAACACCCTGAACATCTGCAGATCGTACAAATACTTGTTCAGAGGCGGGAATCGAACCTGCAACCTCCTGCGTCGCAGGCAAACCTTCGCCCGCCGGATCACAGAGGTCGTCAAAACCTCACATGGGAGGCTGGATGAAGGCGGCTCAAGACAGCTTATCGTGACATTCTTTGTAGCTGATGAGGAAGCAGCTTTGCCGGTATTGGATTTCGTTGCACAAAAGAATTATGTTTTTCTCAAACCTCCTAAGTTAGGACTAAAAATTATATTTGTTAACTTCTGTACAAAGTTGGAGCAAGTCTATTCATAATCCAGACATAGTATAAGGAAAGACAACCTCCGTGGCGTGGCGGGCGAGTAGCCGGATGAGACGCAAGAGATGCGGGTTCGATTACCGCTGCGGGACAAATGTTTGCATGGTCTGGGTGTTATGGTACCATGGTACTCGTAGTTCCTGATACTCATGACACAGGGAATACTAGTATGGGATCAGGATGTTATAAGAGGCCTTTGCCGAGCAGTGGGACAGTGTAGGTAAACGACCTCTGTGGCGCGGCGGGCGAAGGTTCGCCTGCGACGTAGGAGGTTGCGGGTTCGATTCCCTTCTCGTAACAAATACTTGTATGATCTGCAGATATTTGTTCAGGGTGTTCTGGGTATTTTCTATGTATAATAAAAAATATCTATCTATGTGTATTGTATTAAGTGTATCAGTTATCTAGTACCCATAACACAAGCTCTGCTTAGCTTGGGGCTAGATAATGTTGTGTGAAATGTCCAGCATTTATTTATAAACTTTGTACGTACCTCCTTTCTTATCAGCAGGCATATCTTCAGTTCTGTTAGCCACTTGGAAGTGGTACTCCAGCTCTTCAAAGTCAAACACTTGGTCTGTTGGCAGCAGGCAAGACAAGTACGCGGGAAATGTAGGTTTGCATGCTATCACTGAAAATCAACATTTATCGTCCTTTTAAACGCTAAACTGAATCAAACCGTGCCGTGGTGTGTTCAGTCCCCTCCATCTCTCGTGGATGTTGTGGATGTTGTAAAAGCCGACTAAGAGATAACACCAGGGAATGGGCATCTACCCGAGTACTCAAAACCAATACTGCAATCACCAACCTGCCTGCCAAGTGTGATGATTATGGAAAATCCCCCATTGTATGGGGGAGGCCTCATCCAGCAGTGAACTTTTAAAGGCTACTGAAACAAAACTATACTGAGGCTAATCCATAAAGAGATAAGTGCAATTTTATGGGGCGGTATACTTAATTCACCGGGGGTAATTCACCTGGGTGCACTAAGTACACTATTTAGTAGACTTGATTCACCCAGGTCATTTCCGGGTGCATTAAGTAAACTTTACAGTAGATTTAAATCACCTAGATAAATCAATCAATTATTATTATCAAATCAGAGTATACTTTATGCACCTGCAAAACTCTAAACAAAATCTCTTTAAAAGTGAAAATAATTATGGAGTGGATAATTTCGACTTCCAAAAATAGTACCTACCTAGATTGGTGCCAAGAAAAAAATATTTACTTAATTACCCGATTGCCTCAGAAGGAGGGTTATGTTTTTCTAGAGTATGCATGTGTATTTTTAACAGGCGTGTATTTTTATATGTTGCAGTTGGGTTTTAGTTTTTACAGTTTTCAACTAGTTATTCATTTATTATTTGTATTTATGTAAAAGAAATTGTAGTTAACGAAAACATAAAAAAAACAGTCTGTACTTAATGAAAAAAAAGGTAATGGGATCCATTCCTACTACTGCTATATATATGATGATATATATGATGCATGATATATATGATGCATGATATATATGATGCATGATGCTATGCGTTGATGCGAGCGAGCGAAGATTCGCTCGCTCGCATCAACGCAACATTTCCAGATAACTATTCATTTAAAAAACCGACTTCCGCCATTGTATTCGACTAAGTATCTGGATGATATTCTGATGGTGAAAAAAACCAGTGTGGCGAAAGGATTAAATCAAGGCCACTCATAAAATACGACTATATAGCTCAAATTTAAACGCGGGTTAACATTAAAATCATGAGCCCTAACACGGTTAGGATACATTGTTTTATGACGGAGTTCTGGAGCCATCAAATATACTAAGTGGTGCTTCTCGGATTAAATTGTCGTTTCCTTGGGATTTGCGTTGTTTCGACTTAATTTATAATTTAAACGCGATAACTTGTATGCACATAAGTGAATTAAGTCTACCATGTAGTACACCTAATACACCGAGGTATCACCTGAGTGAATAAAGTTTACTATGTAGTGTACTTAATGCACCCGGAAATGACCTGGGTAAATAAAGCCTACTAAATAGTATACTTAGAGCACCCAGGTGAATTACCCCAGGTGAATTAAGTATACCGCCCCAATTTTATAGTAAAATTAATAATATTTAAAAAAAAGGTCAAGCTGTGTGTTAGGGATCATTATGGCAATCTCAAAACTTGTAGGTACCATATAATAACTAGAAAGTTTATTCATTATATTATTATCATTGTACATGAAAGTCTGCCTGAACGGAGTAAAACCGTGTACCTACTCCCCAGCCCCTCTTAGCTTCTGAAATTATGCGTTTACCCTAAATTAATAGCTGAAACTTAGCATTGTTACTACGCCACTGCCCACAGGACTTCGCAAGCCGCGCGTGAGGATTCCCATAAAGTATCAACTAACTACTTACACAGGTTATTGCAACTTAACAGAAATAACATAGCATAACACACAACAGACAAATACGTAGTGCTGATCCCACACTAGAATTCCCTGTGTCGTGGGTATCAGGAACTACGAGTACCGTGGTACCATAACACGCAGATCAGGAACAAATATTTGCAGATCATGCATACATTTGTCCCGCAGCGGGAATTGAAACCGCAACCTCTCGCATCTCAGCCGGATACTCGCCCGCTGCGCCACAGAGGTCGTCAAAGAATCCCCGACTCTTATAATTGTATTAATCTTTTACTCATACAAAATAAAACTTTTTTTTTGATTTATACTTACACGGAAATACTTGATTATCATCAGTATTGAATAGGTTGTGGGTCTCGCTAGTTTTTGCTAAAAACTTAGTGAGTGCTCTTTCTATGTCCCTCTTCTGAGATGCTGCCTTCTCTCTGATAGCTTCATATTCTGTTACTGGCTGTTTATGAGTCTGAAAAAATAAATAATAGTCTGAAATATTTTGTTAAGAGTTTATGAAATAAAAAAATAAAACAAATTAGTTTACTTTTTAATTTAATATTAAATTGAAAAATAATCTAATTTGTTATTATTATTATTATGACATTCATTTATTTGTAATCTCGTAAAAAAAAATATATTATTATTAATATATTATTATTATGTTAGGTATGTGATTGTTATTATTATGTCATCAGCCAGCATACAAATAATCTTATGAAGAAGTTCACAACCTTCACATGTATAAAGAGGAAAGCCTCTCAAGACCTAAGAAAATGTACTTATGTACAATCATGGATATGTCACTGGGTTTATACCATTCATGTCATGCATGACCAAAATACAAAACTCTTGCTCAAAACCAGAATACAAGAAAAAAAGAAGACTACAAAAAAATACTGCATAACTGCTTAACAGGCTGTGGTTTCATTTTGTGCTTACTGGTGTCCTAATATACGCATGTGGGTCAGGCAGTGGTGGCAGGTGGAATGGTATATGTGGTGCTGGCTTGGCTTTGGAACCTGCTGACAGCATAGCAGGTGTCCTCGGGGCCGGGGCTTGCTGTGGCGGCTGGATCACATGCCTGTTTGGACGGGCTGCATACTGTTCTATACCTTTCATGCTGATACCTGCAAATAAATCACTCATGATGCGACAGGAGCTAGTAATGACCTGCAACTTGATGGACCAATGACGTTTTAAGTCTCAGAATATTGGTGAAAGTTCATCTTAGCATTTTGTCGGGGAGATCTATGTCCAACTGACTGAAGATGATGACTATAAAATGAGATTTACTTCTGTTTTATGAGTTTCGTTTGCGTTGGTACTCTTCTCCAAAAGCCCTTAATGGAAAACTATTGAATAATAAGGTACTTGAAGAAGGTTTTAACCTATAAGCGTATTATTTGTATTGATAGTTAGTCAAACGATTGCAGGCTATCTCAAGCTCGCCTTTGTACATGTCTTTTATATTACTTATTTGTAAATATTTTCTGTGTGCAATAAAGAATTATAAGGATTAGGAATACAGTAGTTTTGTTTCAAATATAAATAAAGCTGGTACAATTCTCAACTGTAATAATTACCCATATTTATAAGAGCCATTATTACATCTCCAAGCACAGGTTCCACTCTGCCAGAAATCTCACAGTATCCTCTTGCAGAATTGCCAACTTCAGATAAAACTGGAAGTAGATTAAACATTACATTGTGCATAAAAGCAGTACATTTACAGGATATTTATATTTATGCTTAGCTTTTACTGGCAGACTCATACTCATTTATTCACCGTAGGAGCTTTACAGCACAATTGGTTAGGTCAAATTTACACCCGGTACAACATAAATAACATAACAATTACAGAAAGATTACTCAAAGCCATTTAAAACAGACAAGCATAGGGAAACACTAATCACACTAATTTGTAAACAAAAAATAAAATAAAACTTATTACTAGAGCTGCTGTAAATGGGCGTTGTCAATAAATGACAAATAGTTCTTATATTAAGAAACAAAGATTTTAAAAAAAATCATAAACACTAGCTGCTGTAAAGGGGCATTGTCAAATACTTAAATTAAGCCACCATTACCATTTTTTTATCTTAATTTAAGTATTTGACAATGCCCCTTTACAGCAGCTAGTATTTATGATTTTTTTTAAATCTTTGTTTTTTTATATTCCAGAGAACCAACAGTGTGGGACTAAACTTACAGGATTGCAGAATTTCCGTCAGCGTCTCCAGAGACATTTTATCACAGGAATCAAATCCTGTCTCCAGTAGCACCGTGGATACTGCTATGTTGAGTATTCGCCGCCGGGCGTCGCTGGTACTCTCCAGCTTTTCTGTAATCTCAGCCATTGTATGGAGCTGTTTCTTAGTCTTGATTTTGCAGCAATGACAACAGCAGTTTTGTTTGAGAAGAAGGAAAAACAGCTCTAAAGTCTAACCACAATTATAAATATAAATTGTACAATTTAGACATACGTACACACTACACAACACATACTGTACAAATTTAATCCTCTCGCTAAAGTGTATTATGTTCCTTGAATTAAATTTGTACTCTAGTGAAAACACAGAAAAAATACGTATTCAAAAGAAAGTAAGAAACCAACTTTTATTTTATTTTGACAATATTATTTTATAAACAGACATTTTTGTCTATAAGTCAAATAATTTCTTCGGAAGAAAGATTGACTATGGTTCATCTATGATTATGTTCCTCGCTCCAAGGAATAAAGAACACGGCAATTTATTTTGTTGAAATAAATTGACGTTTGACATACGTACGTATGTCGTACATAGTTGACGTCACGTCAGTCTAGTTGAGCAAAAAAAATAAGTGGCAGGCCAAGTAAGTAGTAAGTACCTACTTTCATTTTAGTTTTTTACGAAGTTATTTTTATTAGAATACTAGTAGGATAGAGAATGTGAGTAAAGCAGAAGAGAATAGAATAAAACTAGAAATTTTCTTTCTACTTTCCAGAGCGAAGAGTAACTTGTGTATGACGTGAATGTGCACCTTTGTAAATTGAATTGAGCCTGAGTGAAATCTGGTAAGTAATAAAAATAAAACCAAAGCAGTTCTCTGCGGCTACTGCATTATAATGATGTGTACCACTAACATTTTATAAACTGCTTCGCAAATGAATTTACAACCCTAAGCTGGCTGAAGGCCGGGGATCTGTCGCCGATAACAGACCCCGTGATCGACCCCGGTCCACATCCACAATCACGCAAGGATGGTCCAAGCGCCCACTGATTGCGCCCGGATTTCTAGCTCCTAATGGAGCAACCGGAATAGGGCTCGGTAACATATACCAAGTGCTCACACCTAACCACCCCAAGAGCAACCACCGCTTCCTCTCGAAAATAGGGTCGACCACAATAAGCCCTCTGGATGGCCACAAGGTAGCCCCCTCCAGAGGCACTTCCATTCGGCCTATGCCAGGAGCCCTGAAGTACATCGTACCTCAGACCCCCCAATATTCGAGCAAGGCTCGATGGGTTCTGAATCATTCAGAACCTCTTTTCCCAGTACTATACAAGTACTCTCGGTCGACCGAACTAGTCCGTTGTACCTTCGTACACAAGGGGACTTTATACTTATAATCGCGGAGGAAAGATTTTAACGCGAAAGACAGTCTTCCCAAAATCTCATTACCCTCGGGATAAAGGTGACTTTATTATTAGCTAGCACTTACCACGTGGCTACAGGTCTATCTACTCAAGGCAGACCTTCACTCTCACACCCCCTTGCACTCGGGAGATGTACCAAGAACTGAGCCACTTCGCACGTGGCTCGGAACCATCTTTTTCTCCTAGGGTAGACGCGCAAACTTGTCAACGGATGACAAATTACCACCCACAATATTTTACATAGAAAACTGTTGCCATAGTGTAAAAATGATTGACAAGAAACAGGAAGTCAAATTAAATTTACTTATCGTTTTATGACCTCGTGCTTCGCGCGACATATACTATGGCTACTGACTGTCATTTATGAATTATTTCCTATGAATTATTGAATGAATTCTCGTGGTGTCGGGTCTTACAGTTAGGCCCATGGGCTAAACTTCAGGTTTGCTTGAATAACATCAGTGTAATTAGCTGTCTATATACATACAGTCCACTTGTTAATTTTGTCTCTCGTACTAGGTATAACAATGTCGTATTCATTGTAGCACTCTTGGTAGTTGTGGTCCTCGTGTTGGGGGATGAGTGGCTCACTTTACAACTCCTCACCATTCTATAACAATAACTAAAAAAATAATATACTTGTAATTTTTGAATAGAAATGCCTGTTTTGAAAAAGTTGTCCCATTGTCATGCATTTCCAACTATAATCCTGTATTATTTTCCAGTTACTCCAAAGCCCCCAAGCATAAAAATATACTTCAGTTAAAATGGTGAAAGTTTATGCAGTTCTCGTTCTCTACAAAGGAATCAACAGTGCCACAATCCTCAAATCAGCTTATGATTTACAAAGCTTCAGCTTTTTCCAACGCTCCTCGGTGCAAGAGTTTATGATGTTTGTTAGTAAGACTATGGCGGAGAGAACTTCTCCTGCTTCAAGACAGTCCGTAAAAGAAGGAGAGTATATGCTGCAAGTATATGTCAGATCTGACAACTTAGCCGGGGTGCTAATCACTGACCATGAATACCCAAACAGAGTGGCCCACACACTTATAACTAAAACCTTAGATGAATTCTCAGTAGCAGTGCCATCGGGGATTTGGCCTACGGCTAATGAAGGTACAGTAGACTATCAAGCCTTACCCCAACATTTGGCCAAGTATCAGAACCCTAAAGAAGCAGATGCAATGACTAAGATTCAAAGTGACCTTGACGAAACAAAGATCATTCTTCATGACACAATAAAAGCTGTGCTGGAAAGAGGGGAGAAATTGGACGACCTAGTGGCCAAATCAGACAGTTTGTCTATGCACAGTAAAGCATTTTACAAGACTGCTCGTAAAACTAACAGTTGTTGTAATTTCTGAGGTGGTTTGATCTCTTGAAATTACCATAAATTATGTTCTGTGGGTGTCATTAACAACTCGAAACTATTTACTAACAGTTGTTGTAATTTCTGAGGTGTTTCATTTCTCGAAATGGCCATAGATTTTGTTCTAAGGGTTTGATTTACCACACAAACTATTTATTTACAAGAAATGTTAGTTTTACTGCTGGGAAAACTAACAGTTGTAATTTCCCAGGTGTTTGATCTATTGAAATTACCATAGATTGTGGTCTGGGGGTGTCATTAAATCACACAAACTATTTAGAGAATAATTCATATAAATGCTAGACTTCTGTGCTGCTCTGTTCTGTTCATAGTTTTGACTATGTTAATTCAGATGCAAACTTGTTATTAAAACACCACATTTAAATAATTGATGTAATGTATTTAATTGGATTTATTTTAAAGTCTTTGTTTCAATTGTTTCCTAGTTACTTCAAATTAAGCCCTTACGATTAGGAAAAGGTCATGTAGTGTCTATTTCTGTCTAATTGAACAAAATTGTTATTGATGTTATAACTGCTGTTGGCAATGTTAAATACTAGGTATATATATATATAAATATTTCACGCATAATTGACCATCATAGAGTTTGAATGCGGAAAAAGGAATTCTTTAACATTAACATATATAAATATTATATCTAATTACTATACAAATATGTATAATCCAGTTTTTGATGTGGCCTGTGTATTGTTATTATAAGAAAAAAAAAACAAGTATTCAATAAATAAAAGTGTTGAGTTCAAAAAAGGGGCATTTTTATGTATTGAATAGGTATCTTATTAGATCAGACATTGCTTTTTTCTAGACAAGAGTGTTAAACTTAGAAACTGTTTCGAAATTGGTAAATGGTCAGATTTTAAATTATGCCTTACTCAGGTAGGTTACGTATCTATGGTAAAGTTTTCATCTTGTTTATTGCCATTTTAAGTATTTAATATACTGTTCTGGAAAAGCTTTGTGCCTCTATCAGACTAGCGATTTGCGGGCGTGTTCCCTGCGCGCTGCATACGATTCGCGTTTTCACTATTGAGAGCTTGCTGCAAGCACATTTAAAAATCGTCTCGCTGGAAACATGCTTGCAAATCGCTAGTGTGATATGGGGTAACGCTCTGTGCCTCTTGTGTTATTGTAATATAATGTGACATGTAATGGATGTAATGGTGTTGTGGATGGTCATTTTGTGTTTCATTGGAGGTTCCATAGGGTGCCACTTTGTCACAATGTACTTAGGTACAGCCACAGCATTAATAGTTATTCTATGTAAATTTTTGAATGTTTAGAAAATTAAATATATACTGGAATACTGGGTGTTAGTAATTTATACAATTATTTAAAATTTAATGTTAAGTAGTACTGTATATTTTTTACTATGATTTCTTACTAACTAGCATTTAAAACAGGTACATCCCCAACCCCACCCTCCGTGGTGGTTCGTCCACTCGGATGTAGATCTAAAAATATCAATTAGTTTAAATATTCCAGTCCACTTACCTATGATAAAACATTCCCGGACAATTAGAACCAAGAATAGGTACTTGCTAACAATTACATTATAGTTTTTAATTAATAATGATGTTGATTCTGTGGAGCATTTACTAAAGTTAATCCGAAAGGCCTGATTAAAGCTGAAATAAAAAGGACTGCTATAGTTTTAGCTAGAATGCTGGCCAGAATTAATACCACTGTGGTTGTATTTTGTAAGATTTGTGTAATTCTATTTTACTTAAATGTTACCGAACCTAGGTACAGTACCTACAAGTGGGAATGAATGCTATAATCATGAATGTGTTTTATTGTATAGTAGGTACCTACTTAAGGTAGATACGACCTGCCGCTGCCTTACCTAACCCGGATCACAAATATATAGTTACAGAAGGCAAGCTCTGTACAACAAGCGCATGCACACATAGACGCGTATCCACTAAGATTTCGGTAGAAGTAGAGTTCTACGCGTGTCTTTGTGTGCATGCGCCTGTTATCGCTTGTACTGAGCTGGCCTCTGTACCTATATATTTTGTGCCCAGATGGTTGGTCTTACCACTTGCTATCAAGTTGTTATTATAACTTGATACTACCTACACTAGAACAAAACAATTGAACGCTTGTTAGGTATTAGGTACCTACGTAGGTATTTATCGTTTTTTTTAATGTATAATTTCATAAATTTTGTAGGTAAGTTAAGCAGGTACCTACTAAGAAATCGAGCTAGTTCAGTAACTAAGAGATTTGATCTGTGTTTGGTATTTGTTGGAAATTAATGTGAGATAAGTACTATTTACTTAATGGAATATTAAAATGCCTATATATTATGCCTAGCTAAATGTTATTGTGATTAATGCTAGGCAAAGGACATTTTAGTCGGCGAAGCGAATATAATATTATACTTAATCGATATTTTATCATTTGATTTTTTTTTATTTTTTGCGATCGTTTTCGTCGGATAAAGTTATAATGTTATAGTAAAAAGAAATATGATGTATGGAACTAATCTAATGAGAAAGGAATGAATAAAACGACATCATGAAATAAAAATACATATATTAATTACATCGATTTTAAATTACAGCCAACATAACTTTAGGTTACAATAATAAAAATATACCTATATAATCATTGAAACAAAATAAATAATAAAAACAAGGTATTCTCCTTATTATTTAACCTAATTTCTAAAAAATCATTGACTACATGAGGGGTTGCTTCGCGGACCAGGTAACAATCAAAAATCCTATAAGCATGGGAGAGCTTAGGTATTTATTATTATGGAATTTACTCAATTATTCTCTAACCATTAATTAATTATACTGAATTTCTTTTGGAGTCAGTGCTTGAAGATAAGTATCTTTTAATTTATCTGATGGCATTCGATTGACTAGGTAGTCTATTTAGGTGTTTTTGGAATGACCTACCTATACTGGTGTAATTTTTATCACATTTTAATAAAACCGTACAAAAATTGTATTAGGTAGGTAATTTTGATAGTTGGAGATCACGCATCGTTTAAAAGTTGCGAACAGCTGGGTACACATTTGTGTGCCCATTTGGGCAGGTACCAACCAAAGGTATATTATAGGTTCTCAACTCAATCGCGTGATCGTATTTATATTTTTCAGTCATGCACTGATTCCACAGACATTCATAACCTAAATATAAAAGAGATTTGTATAACACACCCATTACAGAATTTGCAGCTAACATTTTTGGCATTAAGCAACGAAATGAGTAAAGAAGAGAAACTAAGCTTTGGAATAGATACCAGTGGTATTTTGAAAGATCAGTGAAGTACTTAGACATTTTTGGATAATTATGATGTTATTCATTATAGGTATGTTTTCTATAAAAAATTTGGAGCATGTACTTAAGTCACAGATCATTTTGCAAAAACATCGAATGTTAAAACATTCATTACCATACAAAAAGTACTTACCACTGGAAAGAGTTACAATAGAAGAGTGCCTTCAAAAAGAATATATAGTAGGTAGGTACCTACATTTTAAAGAAATTTGTATAAGTAGTAGGTACACATACTTACATACGTACAACAAAAATAAAAAAGAACCAAATGATAGCCAAATAATTAAAGATATATTGTAGGAAATAGTCAAGAAAGTAGTTTTACACAAACTGCAAAAATATAAATGCCCATTTTACGTAATATATTAATATTTTCACACTACTAAAGTAGGTAGGTTTCTAATGATAGATTTTATCACCTACAATATATCTATTTGTTTTTATAACATTTATTTTTTGTTACTACTATGCACTAATGTTACATTTAAAATATGTTACAGTGTTCCCAATGTTATTTTTTTTTATTTTGATGACATGCTCATTTGTAACATAGGATGACAAACTAATAATGAATCACAATTTTATTTTCTGAATCGAAACAGAAAGTCAATCAGTCTTCCGGAAAATTATATTAAATGTCTCTTGGCTTCTCAGAAACTTGATTAAATTCAATTCCTATTTTTTTCAAAATGATTTTTGATTGGTTTCAATAGGTACTGGTTTATCTTAGATACAACAAAGTATTTGCATTCTTAGTGCATGGAATTACAAAGTGCATGTTATGGATCTATTGGAATCATTAACAAAACGAAGATATTTCTTACTTCGACTTTTACCCATAGATAGGTAACCAAAATCGATAAATTAGGTACCTCATTAGGTATGAAATGTAAACTGTGTTGTTATATCCTTAATAATAAAAATGTCTAGATTCTAAGAATCACTGTAGCAACTTAAAATTAAAACTTAAATTAATGGTTAAAAATATTGTACACACTTTGTGCAAAATGGGCTTGTGATGATAACACACGATCACATTACAGAGAACGCAAAGAGACAACATGATAAAATAATAATTTATTATAAAATTTACATTAACAATTAATTAACAATAAAAATGGTTGCGGTCATAAATGCATATTCAATTAGACAAAGAAACTTAATTAAATTCAGCCACACAAAATGTTAGGTACTGAGAAATCTTAGCACACCTGTCATAGATTCTACTGAATGTAATAAATAGGACACTTGCTTATCCTATCCACAAGCTAAAGGAAAATATATCTACATCTATTACAATTATGCATCCGTCCTGAACCACTTATAATCTACTTACACGATAAAAGGCATCCTTTCATAAAATATTCGTTTCAAATCAAAACGAATATAGCAAATCACTTTAATAAAAAAACTTCTACACATTGAATAGCGAAATAAAGTCTTGCGGCCACACATAAAATTGTTTCACTATTTACGCACCACGGGAACCTTTGTACTACAACATTTTGTGGATGGGAAGGGGAGGGGGGGAGTTTCTACTTAAAATATACCGTCACTATAGGAAAATTTCCACTCCGTTCCACCGATTGTCATGAAGTACCGTAGACATAAATCATAGCTTTGGTGTTTAATTGTTTGATCCAACATCGACACTTCATGACTCGGTTGCGAAGACCAATAAGGTCTCCGGGTTACTTTTCCAAGGTTGTGTAGAGTTGCGTTCATTTGTTCGGAACGTGTATCTTCTTTGATCGGAAGTCGTATACCTTGCGGCAGAACAGCACGAGCTCCGGGGACACTGAGGGTGGTAACTTGGAGTCGTTCGGCGCGAAAGCTGGATTCATTTCGCTTGCTGGTAATGGTGGCACGATCGTTGGTGTGATTTTGATGCCCTCTTCGGCCGCTTTTAGCCGTTTTCGATATCTGTAACAATATTTAAAAGTTTAATTTTGTTTGATTAGTTAGTTTAATTTTGTGTAGCTCCATCGGTAAAACTCAGTGGCGTATGGTACGTATAGAATGCAGTGGTGTGCCCTAATGCCGTGGTATATTATGGCCGGCCTAAAGAATAGACACCTAACCGACTAAGGGATTACATCAGGGGAAGGCAGCAGTATCCACCTGAGTACTCAACACCAATCCGCCTACCAAGCGTGGTGATTGTATAGCAAATCCCCCCATGCATTCTATGGGAGAGGCCTCGTCCAACAGTGGACGTCTAACGGCTGATGATGACAATAATGGATTAAGGGAGGGGGAGGGGCGAAATCTCACGATATCTCACCGGGGGGGTCAAAAAATCGCCCCCCAATGGGCAGGTCAATATAGCTTGCAGAACTGGCAAACTTTGGGGAATAAACATTCTCGAGTGGCGATGACGCAGTAAGGGGGAAGGCCCCCTTTCGGTGGGCTACGGACATTATAAAGGTAGCACGAATTCGGTGGATGGAGGTGGCTCGAAACCATTCGTCGTGGCATTCTAGGAGAGGCCTATGTCCAGCAGTAAACTTCTACAGGCTGATAATAGTCATGATGAAATGCGGCTAAGATGTTCGACTCAGAAGAAGACCTCGTGGCCCATGAGGTTCTCTGTTAATCTGTTGTTTATTTCTCTGATCTCTTGGACACTTGTTTATTTAATATACGTATTACACTTCTTACCGGCAGTACTCATTGAAGGTGAGCACGTAGCACTTGTCCTCGATACACGCGACGGAGTTGGCGTCTCGATGCCGTGACGCGAACACCTCGTCGGGCGCATCAGCGGGTTGCCGGCCCCGGTCCGTATGCTCCGGCCGGTAGTACCACACTAGAGAAACCATCATCTCGCCTGGAACACATTCCATCAATTTTACTGTGAATCAAAAATCTGGCGCAGACGGTAGAATTACTAGGGCAAACCCATTATCAGCTTAAATACACACTGGATATGGGTCTCTCCTATATAATGCCACGACGAACGGTCTTATAGGACGCATCTGGCCACTGACTTGACTGTGATCTTAAAAATGTCGTTGGCCCATCTAGAGCTTCCTACAATGTGCCGCCCGGTTCGTAGTCGCCGCTTTGTTTTAAAACTTTTCGGTGGAACTTTTTTTTACAAATTGACCTGTTCGTATGTTAGTGTGGGACAAATTTTTAAACTGAATTTTGAACCAGTCCACCCAACCGATTGAGTTGAAACTTTTCATACCTGTCAAGTTCAGATGACAATACAATATTATGGTCAAGGCGAGCTGATCTGATAATGGAGACAGAAGGTGGACAACGGAACTCCTCGGTTAGTAGCCTGGCAGTGTTTGCTCATTTTGATAAGCTCACTCACGGTTCCGACCACTAATTAAGTAAAAGCTTGTTTTGGAAAATACATTTTTCAACAGAACACTTATTATTCGTAACTTGTTATGGTACGTAATAAAGGTTCTCGAATAGAGATGGATTGACAAGATTTTTAGACAGGAAGTCGGTGGATTGGGCGAACGTCGTATCTAACATTCTGTGAGGGAGACCTATGTCCAGCACTGGACGTCTACTGGCTGATGATTATGATGAAATAGCAGGTAAAGGTTCATATTTCATGTTATTTGTCAGTAGTAGGTACTAACCGTCTTCCGGATTCTCCCAAAGACTGGCGACCCGCGCGACAAAGGGCTGCGCACGCGCGACGTTTGCACGCAGCAGCACGCAGTCACCGCGCGCGACGCGGTCTCCACTCGCGTGCGTCATGCGCGACCAGCAGCGCGCCACGCGGTCCACGCGCGAGTCGTTCTGGAAGAGACCAAGAAAACTTTAAAATTTGTTGTGGATGTAAAGTACGAGAATTCAGCCTTGGAGATGATTATAATTTAGATGTTTATGAGATGTGGCGTGTGTATTGTCTCAACGATATAAATGGTTACCAGCTAAAAAAACATTTCAGCGCCACAGAAAAGTTCAACCCTGGCTATATGGCGTCAGCTTTTGAGTTGGGTTGCCCCAATTCCATTGTGTAGATACCAAGTACTTCTAACCTTCCTTGGGGATATTATGTCAGCATTTATTTTGTTTAAAGCTTTGTTCGGTATTAAGACTTGTCTAGTCTTTTAACCTGCGTGATATTCCACACAATCACGCCACAACGCCTGATTTGATTTTAATTAAATTTGGGACAGGTTATGCCCTCGACTGACATTGGCTATCCCGGTACCAATACGAACGAAGCGGCGAACGGATGCTAGTCAAGTACGAATAAATGAATTGTTTTTCTAGCTTCAGAAACTTACATTGAGGTAGACTTTGGATAGGTGGTGTTCGCCGTCCCAGTTCCACCCGTTGCTCCACCGAGGCGGCGCTCTCGGCTCGAGGTCCGGCAGCGTGGCCGGCGCCAACAGCCTGCGCCCCCGCCGGCCTCCCTTCCGCCGCGCACGCCGCCCCCCGCTCGGCACCGGCGACGCGCAAGCCTCCTCCACCACGAGAGTCGCTTCATCCGTCTTTATTGCAGGCCTCTTAGACACCAAAAGCTTCACCACCTTCTCAACATTCTTGGCCTTCATTTCGGTCATCTTGCATCGCTTCACGTTACCCACCTCTGCTAGACTTGCCTCTTCTTTATTAAGATCAACTATTTCCGTCCACTCCTCGACCTTTTGAGATTCTTCTTTATCAGCTGCAGGAACATCGTTGGGTATCGGTTTCATGATTTCTGGCGTTATTTTGTTCTCTAATCTTGATTCAATTACGTTGTCTTTTAAAACTTCCTCATTCACTTTCTCTACTGGTTTTGGTATTTCTTTTTCTAAGGTACCGTTGGGCTTCTTTATTTCTATTAGGTCACATTTATTGAGCGTTAAACTGTCCTCTTTGAGTCCGGGTTTAACGGTTGGTGGTTTTAATACTGATTTGTGCGTGACCTTAGAATCTATCTTTTCCAGTTTGCAAGCATTTTTGTACGCCAGCTTCTTTTCAATCAGTTGACTTACTGCCGCAATAGTATTCGGCCGAACACCATTGCCAGTGCTAGCGTTCTCCACAACATTATTGTTGATGTTCAACATCTTTTTGGCGCAGTTTTGAGCGATGTTTTCAATCGGAGATAGGAACAGTTCAGCAGGATTCAACTCCTTGTCTGCATCAGCCCTGTCAATGCTGTTTTTTCGAATGAGATTGTCCAATAGCAGGGCACTTTTGGTTTTCGGTATCTGAGTTGAGAGATCATCTTTCTCCATTACTAGCTGAATCCCATTCGTCACCAGGACTCCATTATTTACTTTAGGATTTTCATCACTTGGGGATTCTAGAAGGATTTTCTTGGATCGTGATCGACTAGAACTCGTATCAAGTTTGCGTTTCGCACTTTTCTTTTCAGCGGGCGGTGATTTTGGAGTTCTCCTTGGTTGTGTCGGTTTCTTCTTAGGCTCTTTAACAATAGTTTCTACACGCGGAGGTTCCGGCGGATCGCCCGAGACTTTCCTCCTCTTAATTAATTTGACATGTTCCCCGATCCCATTAGTTTTGCACCCTTCCTCTAGCTGCGTATCTTTCATATCGATTTCTAACTTTGGCCTGGAATATCTTCGCTTTACAGCTTTGGGACTATCAGTTACGAAAGTGGTATCGGCCTGTGTTGAATTATGTTCCCGCAGCGCTTGAGCATCCGGTTTCCTCGCTGAGGCAAACGTGGGGCCCTCGTTTTCTTTTTTGATGTCAACTAGGGGGGTGGTTCGCTCGTCTGAGGATGAGAGATCGATTGGAGCGCAGGGTGGCGAAGATATTTCTACGACATCATCATCACCGTCGCTGTGGGTCTGCGGTTGTACTGATAGGAGGCCCTGTGTGTCGTCGCCTGCGAGCGACCGCCTCGCCATGGCTTTCCCGAGGCGGGCGCGGCGCGGCGCGGAGGGCGGCGGCTGGGGGGCGCATACGCCGGCCGAGCCGCGTGCTGGCGATGGAGGTCCGATAGCCTCGCCCGGGCCGTGCACTTCACTCGCAATGCGGATGTTGTCGCGAACGTCGAACAGCTCGCGCTTCGGTGAAGCACCTCCTATGGTCGGGACCGGGCAAGGGTGCGGGACGTCTGCCCCGGCTGGTGGTTCAGGCTCCAATGGTGGATCCTGCGAAAGAACAAACAAAAGTTTGAAAAAAGTTTTGGTTGAGTATGATTGATTCAATTAGGTACATAAAAACCGGTCAAATGTGAGTCGGACTCGCGTGGAGAGGCTTCCGTGAAAGTAGGTTACCCTTACTATAGTAGTCACTAGACCAATAGAACGTCCAGTTAATGTACCGCTTAATTTCTTAATTTAACCGAGAATATGAGTCCTCGGTAAAATTAAGCAACAATCTTTATAAACACATTGACAAGACCGTTGACATTTTGTATTGCCTGAACTACATCGGCAAAAAGAAAATCAGTTCATGACTAATACCTGACCCTTGACTACACGGGTTAACTTAATTTGCCACGACAAACGGTCACAGCCGCCTACATCCACCGACTTCCTGTAATAACTCAACTGTGTATTTAAGTAACAATATTTATACGTAAGTAACATTACTCCAACCTAATTTGACTCGCTCGAAAAGCACGAGATGGCATTTTCAAATTAAAAATGAACTTGGATGAACTTTTAGTTACTCAACTAATTGCTTTCAAAATATACTAATAACTAGGTACTACAAATATTATCAAAAATAAAACCTATATAACCTAAAACGAAATTAGTACCTAAATTATAAAATTCGCTTGATAGGCAAGTTCGTAACAAAATTACAAACCAAAAAATGTACCTATTTATGTAACCATTGACATATGTAATACTAGTGTAACTTTACCCGCTGCGTCACAGAATAAATATTAGTACGCTGCGTCTCTAACCTAACGAATAAAGTACCTACTTGCACACGCACGCACACTCGTAAAAACAACACACCAATTTATCCGTGTAATATAACTTCCAGTCGGACTCCACGCACACATATTCAATTCATTCATTCAAAACTCAACAAACACCCACACCACACTGAATGCTTCGACATAATATTCCTCATGCACACTCAGGAAACATTCAATTACACGACTTTACATAGTTATACTGTGTCTTTACGTACCAACATTGTATAGGTAGGTATTTTATTTTTTAGAAGAACTAGCTCTTACAAAACTACCATAGGTACATAGGTAACCTATTGTTTTGTTTATACCTACATAATGACGATTTATATCCTACCTACGATATCTAAGCGTTTGATGACTGATAGGTGCCAAGTATTTTTTCTTCCACCACTACCACCAATTAATTTAATAAGTACCTAGGTAATTGTTCACTCATATAGCATTTTTATGCTTTTATAAAAACAGTGCAGTGCAGTGTATGAAAATCCGTTACATCCCGGTTTTAGACAATACACTACCTAATTATTTTTGTTTTCTATTAGGTAGTTGATCAACAGGTTTTCATAAGTTTCATATAAAGAGAATTAATTTGTTTAAAAAAGTTTTAAAAATAGAACGTACCTACTGGTGAAAATCGAGTAAACATGATTTGGCCACCTCTATAACTCTGTAAGTATAATTATTTGTGTAATAATTTATTTTTTCGTTCAGTAGATTCTGAGAGAATAGGCTGTGACAGACGGACAGACAGACACACACGAGAGTGATCCTTAAGGGTTCCGTTTTTTCATCAGATGTACGGAACCCTAAAAATTTTGATAAAATCCAAAACGAGTAAATCCGTTAGCGGAAAACTAAATTAGAATCAGCAAGTTGAAGTGGCATTTGGCAGTGGAAAATCGCTGGGGGAAGGTTTTCGAGTGGCGACCACGAACCCAGATGACGCAGTGTACCTAAGTAGGACGGCCCGCCACTTGATGGACCGATGACATATGTAACGGTCACAGGAAGTCAGTGGATGCAGGCGGCTCACGTCATTCGTCACGGCATTCTATGGAAGTCCTGTCTAGCAGTGGACTTTTACCGGCTGATTATGACGATGATTCGCTTTTATGTAGATGCAATGCAGTTACCTTGCCACTGCCATGACTGTCTGCGGCAGCGTCGATAGCGCAAGCCCGCACCTTCGATCGGAAGGCGCCCCCGGGCGGCGCTGGGGCTGAGGGGACATCCGGGCCGGCACCAGCTGGGGCTTTACCAGTAGCGGGCCCAATAAGGACGTTTTTTGGACACGCGTTAAGTGGGCACGGGCATCCGCGATATTCTGAAACAACAAGCATTAGGTGATCATTGGCTAAGGTGATTCAGATAAGATAACATAGTTCAGATAAGGTGAATATAGGTACGTGTACCTACAGTCAGCTACTTATACAATTGAACATCAACAAAAAACTCCGTAGCGTTGGATACTCATCATCATCATCAACCTTTAGACGTCTACCTGCTGACGAGGTCACGCCCATAAAATACAATGGGGGGGATTTGCCATAATCACCTCGCTTGGCAGGCGGATTGGTGATCGCAGTATTGGTGTTGAGTACCTTACTCAGGTGGATACTGCTTCCCATCTCCTGAAATAATTCCCTTAGTCGGCTTTTACGACATCCAGAACAACAGGAGGAAGGTTCTATTCTCAGGCCATTCTTATCATCACGGCATTCATTATACTTAGGTAAAACTTCATATTCGTTGCAAGCAGAGAAATGTGATGATAGCCCTGTTTATGGCATTATTTTCCTTTTTCTGGCGAGTTGCAATTAGGGGTATGAAATTAAAGTTTTATAAGTATTGAAATATTCAAACAACTTTTTCCTAAAAAAATATATATCCTATGATCCTAGCCCTCGGGGGATCACTAATACGTAATATTACGTACACGTACGTACACTGCGTTTACTAATCTGTACTGTTTCTACCGACTGCGCGGCACAGAATGATGAATAGTTACTACGTAATTCACATTGAATGCTCACGTTTCGCATTCCGGTTTTTGCAATGCAAAACTCGTAATACCGTCCACTGGACCAAGTCTATGAAGAGCATTTTGTACCACTTCCTTATGAACATAATTTTTTCCTTGCAATAAAATGTTCAAATTACGTAAATATGGTAATCGGTTGGGGCTAGGTCTGGCGAGTATGGAGGATGACGTATGGTTTCTAACTGTTGGTGTTGTAATGTTTAAAAGGTTTGTCGTGCAGTGTGAGGTCTTGCGTTATCATGGCAAAGATCGATTGACGAGTCGGGGTTGTTTCACTGAGAGTTCACCATCATTGTTCGAAGTTCTTCACAACAGACATCTGTTATTGATACACCAGTTCAAAAAGATATAGTGAATAAGTCATAAAGTGACCACCAAATAGTTACCATAACGTTTCTATGGGTGAGCTTCGTTTTAGGGCATTGCTCCAGTTTTTGACCTAGGTTATCTATTGCGTTTTTCGCTTACGTATTTCGTAAAGAATCCACTTTTCATCAAACGTCGCAATTCTGTCTAAATCCCTTCATTTATGTACCTAAACTCATCAAAACAAGGCAATCCTCAACGCGTGCTCTATGCACATCACATAATTCATGAGGCACCCATTTCTCGTGTTTTTTATTGTACCAATTTGGTACAAATGAGTCAATATTGTGGGTAAACTAACGTCAAACCATGTCGCTAATTCCTTAGTTGTTTGATAAGGATCGGCTTGGATCATAACTCATCGTTATTATACCCTAAAGCCTGGTCTTCCTCGTGGTTTATTAGGCCGGACACATCACGGCAATGCGGCTGTATAAATGTTATTTCATCATCATCATCACCAGCCTTTAGCCGTCCACTGCTGGACGAGGCCTCCTCCATAGTAACAAAGGGGGAATTGCCATAATCACCACGCTCCTCCCGTAGATGTCGTAAAAGCTGACTGAGAGATTACACCAGGGAAAGGCAGCAGCATCCGCCAGAGTATTCAACATCAATACTGCTATCACCAATCCGCCTGCCAAGCGTGGTGATTATATGGCAAATCCCCCCTATTGCATTCTATGGGGGAGGCCTCGTCCAAAAGCGGACGTCTAAAGGCTGATGATAAATTGAAGATACTAATTTTAAAATGGTATCTATGTATACTTACCAACATATGGTATCCTTTGAGGTGAATGCTGGTAGCAAGGAGGCGCGCCGTAATACTGCGGCGGTGGATACGGCTCGCCTGCAAGACCTCCCATCTGGAAGGAAAATATCACAATGAAATAAAATTCAAAGTACGGAACGTCGAAAACCTTATCGGAGTTTGGATACGAAATAATTTGGTAAAATGATTCATCCGTGATTCATCATTTCACTCATCGTCCGGTATTAGCAATTGGGAAAGCCCTCAAAATCCCAATCGGGACTGGAAGTAGGGTTTCAAATCAAATCAAATCAAATCAAAAAGTATTTTATTCACTGAAATCATAAGGATCATTTTGAATCGTCTTATAAACTAAAATTACTCCTGTTTACTAATTTAACTCTATCTGTACGTTTTATTTCTCATAAAAACGACACGACTAGCATGAATGCTTTATCAGCGGAAGAGCCGTAAGGATAAGGTTCTTACCGGCGCATCAGCTTGCGTGTGTGGAGGTGGCATGGGGTACGGCGGTCCCGGAGGCCTGTAGTATCGACCATAGCAGAGATCTGGGTAGTATGGTGGGCCGTACTGTGGCAACATCTAATTGGGCAAAGAAAAGGAACCACATCATTTTGAGTAATTATTTGATTGGATCACGAATTTAAAAAAAGAATAGTCATCAGGCTAACCCGAGGTAGCAAATTGTGTCTCATCTCGGATTGCATATTTCAAACGCCAACAACCTTACCTATCCATTGCCATTAGTTAGCTATTCTTATTAATTTTATCTCAATATTCGAGTAGTTACTGCTCAAGACCGTTCGTCGTGGCATTCTAGGGAGGCTTATGTCCAGTAGTGAACTTCTACAGGCTGATGACGATGATGAGTTACTGCAGGATCCGGTAGCTACGTCCGTTGTACTGTTACAGTATACAGTATGCCTATTCCGCCGCATGCAAGCAAATTAAAATCTCAGGGCAACCTCATTAGTCCAAGGTATTCACAAACGTTATGTTTAATTAGTGTGACAATACGCTGTTAATTGGCTTTGTGCAAACGCAGCCTAGAGAGGAAAGCATCATCAGTAGTGGCATAATGTTCTCATGAAGTAGTCTTGACTGACTCCCGATCAGTAGGTACCTTTTACACCTGCATCAGAGACGATAGAAATAAATAGGTCTTCATCAACAGCCTATAGAAGTCCACTGCTAGACATAGACCTCCCCCATGATGAGTGGTTTGCCACAATCACCACGCTTAGCAGGTGGATTAGTGATCGCAGGTGCTGGTCCCCTAGTCGGCTTTTAGGACACCAACAAGAGGAGAGGGAGGGGTCTATTCTTAGGCCGGACACACCATTGCACCGCTTACATTGTTTTTATTCATAGAATACGTTCGGTCCACTATCCATGGAGGAAGTTTGGATACCTTATGAAAAAAGTTGTCTGACCAAATTGTGAGGTTTGCGGATCATTAGATGACGTGCACTATCTGATTGATTGTGGCAAGAAAAGAGTAGGGAAAGAATCACTGATGCAAAAAATAAACTTGAATAACATAGCAAATTTACTTTTTACAAAGATAGTCTAAAAAAAAAAACAGCTATAGATCATGACTATTCATGACAGAAACACCGTGAGCGAGATAGCATGTGCATATTTTTTTACACAGTTTACTTACAGAGGGCCTAGTCTATAAATGCTACAAATAAAAACACAGGCGTATGGTGTACACTACGCGGATTTTTGTATGGAAATTGAGGTTCTCATGGTGTTCGCTAGGGGCGCTATTCGGTGTTTCCATACAAAAATCCGTGTTAGTGTACACCCAACGCGAATGTAGTGTTTGTAGCATTGCTATAGATAGACTATAGAGGCTCTGATTGGTTATTTATTCGCGCGGGTAAGCTTCTGCTTTTAAAACTATTGTTGTCTATTAATTATCTAGAACCTAGATTTGAGGGCTACCTACCTACAATAAAATCTTTGAAAAGGAAGCGGAAATAGGATTGTAAATGTTACAAAGTACAGTCAAAAGGTTTATGACTTGTCGAGTAGTAAAACAGGCATGGGGACTGAATGAGGCTGACCTAGAAACGAACAACTATATGAACAAGGAGCTGTTCCTTGTTTACCTTCTTGGCACTCTGTGGGATAGGCCCATAAGTCCAGCATTGGTTTTCCACCAGATGGTGGTGGGTAAAAGAGAGACAGAAGAGTAACTTACTTGTGGATGCGGTGCATGGTAGTGTGGTGGATGGTATCTCGCCAGAGCTCGGTCCTCATTGCTGGTCTCTTTGATCAGCGGTCCGGCTGGCTGATAATATCCTGGAACAAGAAGAAAGGGGCATTAAACCAATGGTTGTTGAAGAGGAAAAGATAGAAGGTCAATAGGTGACTGAATCTTTCACAGTTTTTACACGACTGAGGAGGGGTTAGGTATTATTTATTTCAGGTATATATCCGATATGATAGTTAGGTATACCTAAGTATACCTACTACAAGTATCTCTGTGTTTGTGCATTAACTTCTGAGGTTTTTTATTGAAGTAAGTGATGGAACCAGCTGATTTACCTTCCGATATTAAGTGACAACTCATAACAACTGCAACACCTCGAAGGGCACGTCCACCAAGGACGAATCCTATGTGGCATATCATTGCGTTCGCTACTTTGAGACATAAAGTTGAAAAGTCTCATGCAATTTCACTAGCATATCCTTCAAACAAGAACACAGCAATGCGTTTTTGTCAAAAAGTTCCCCGAACGAACTCTTTCACAAGGAGCTCTAATAAGTACTACCTAAATCTCAGTTGATTTTTATTTGAATAACCAATTATCCTTCTTCTACAGAAAATATCTAAAACCAAAGTTCCTTCAT